>JAODXP020000010.1:12758870-12836370 GCA_027497455.2 Sardinella longiceps
CCAGTGTTAAGGCTGTTTGTGTATTCCTCTTGGGCATCCTCTGCCTTCTCTGGCCAGGCCATGTGGATATGGTGAGGGATTCATCTTGTTGTTCCTATGATGACTAAGAGTTGAGTGAGCTGAATGAGCTCCACCACAGAGCAAGCTGGGCCAACCACTTCAACAGAGATGGGGAGACCAGAGGCTCAGCTTTCCCCCTGTCAGCAGTGGAGATGCAGCTGTGGTGCGTGTGTGTGAGTGAGAGTGTGTGTGTGTGTGTGTGTGTGTGTGTGCGCGCTGCGGTGGGCTTGAGGGCCTGGAGGAGTGTGCTGTCTGTTTACAGCTGTGTTGAAGCCAGAGCTGCGTTAAACAGATCAATATGCTGGCCCCCATCAGGCCAGGCGGCTGGCGAGAGTCACTCTCATGGAGCCCTACGGAGATGAAAGGCCTGTGATTCACCACCAGATCCCAGATCCACAGCCTTTGCACACGCTGCACACCGTTCAGGCCTGGCCTTGGATGTTGGATGAGCTCCATCAATGAGCACTTGTTTACAACAGAGTGTCTGTTAGAGGAGCCGACAAGGGCCCACAACTCTCTCACTCTCTCTCTCTCACTCACTCACACTCACTCACTCACTTTCTCACTCACTCACTCACTCACTCACTCACTCACTCACTCACTCTCTCACTCACTCACTCACTCACTCACTCCCTTTCTCTCCACTCTATCTTTCACTCTCTATTCTCTCCACTTCTGTCTGCATTTCATTCTCTGTCCCCACTCTCCCTCTTTTACCCTTTTTCCCATCTATCCCAATTTCTCTCTTCTCCTCTATAGTAGTGGATCACTGACAGACAGACTGAGCTGATCCTCTATAGTAGTGGATCACTTGCAGACAGACTGAGCTGTTCTTCTGTAGCAGTGGATCACTGATAGACAGACTGACCTAGCGTCTGTTTCCCAAAGGCATAGTTGCTAACTAAGTTAGCAGCTAAGTTGGATGCAATGCAATTTCCCATTGCCAACTAACTAAGTTGCAACTAAGTTAGCAACTATGCTTTTGGGAAACTCTATAGCAGTGGATCACTGACAGACAGCTCCACTATAGCATCTGCTCAGAGACAGACTGAGCTGTTCCTCTATAGTGGAGTGGAGCAGAGAGGAGCGAGTCCTCCTGCAGGACGGCTTCGGCAGCAGCAGCAGTGAGTGAGCGTGAGCGGGATCACCAGGGGAGTTGGAGCTGGAGCTGGAGCTGGGCTTCGGCTACGGAGCGCATTCCTCGCCCATGCAGTCACCTTCTGGGAAAAGCCAGAGAGCCGACTTATTGCTCATAAACAGGCGCGAGCGTGGAGAAATGTTGAAAGTTGGGTTTTGATGGTTAGTCATCGCTAATGTGAAAAAGGGAACTTGCGGCTGAGTTACAGGGTCTTGATGGTTTTCAAGCATTAAGAGAAAGAAGTTTATATATTGGGGTTTCTCACATAGTTACTTTTCAATGTTATTGCAATAACACAGAGAAGACGATTTCTTGAAGTACTTGTAGGTGAAAGGTCACATTTTATCAAAGATTTATTAATACTTTATAACTGAAGTATAATTCACCTCAGGCCTGGACTTGTGATGGTCTCACACGCTCACACACTCACACACTGCACACTGCTGTTGTATTATGGAAATGACTGAATCCTGAATCATATAACATACCTGTTTCAGTTTAAGGCAGTTTGACTCAACAGTTTATTGCCTTTAGTTTACTCTGTCCGACTCGGTTCCCACAAGAGGCATGATTTCAGAGGGGAAAAAAAGGGAAAAAGCTTGTCTGCCCGCCCAGGACGGTCAAATGTCTGTAAAGATCTCTGCATGTTTTCACAATCTTATTTGTTCTGGCCTAGTTTCTGTGTAGTGTAATATATCTGTTAGAATATCAAGTGTAAAGGCTCGATGGCGGAGTACTCGTAACTCTGTATGCCGTCGCTCTACTGGTTTGTCCACAGGTGGATCATCTGATGATGATTAATACTGTGTGTGTGTGTGTGTGTGTGTGTGTGTGTGTGTTCTCAGCATACAGTGCTGCAGCTGATAAAGGAGGCCGTGGGACAGAATGGCGTGAGCCTTCGGGACGATTCGCCCGTGACGGACGTGCTGAACCAGGTGTGCCCCTCGAGCTGGAGAGGAGCCTGCAAGACCGCCGTGCAGCTGCTGTTCGGCCAGGCCGGCCTGGTGAGTGCTCCACAAACACACACACACACACCAACTTAATGCCAATGACAAATGCCACCGCAGACCAACCAACACAAGCAGTTATTAGTAACACCTATTCCACCTGTGTGACAGAAGGCTGGTCTAGTAGACGGGAAGTTTGATTTCCTCATTCCAGAGTGTCTGAACAGCACAAAGGCACCATGTAAGATGATGTAGGATGCCCAATGTCGTGCAGACAGAAAATAGTAGTAAGGGGAAGTAAATCATGCGCAAAGAAAGACGGACCTGGGGAACAAAGTGGACAGTCCAAGATGTTGAAAAGACTTTAGCTAATAAAGGACCTTCCTCCTTCCACCTTTAAAGTTTTTCTCCCTTTTGTTTCCCTTTTATGTCTGTAAGTGAGCTAGGGAAAAAAAAAGTCACCCTGAACTCTGCTTTAGTCAATGCTTCCTGTAGAAGGTTCTACTTGTTGAAAGTGTGTGTGTGTGTGTGTGTGTGTGTGTGTGTGTGTGTTTGGGCTGGGCTGTCCTTGAGCTCTCCGGTCTCTGTAAGAGAGAGCACCAGTGCAGGAGATGGGAGATGGGGCTCCCGTGGGGGGGGGGGGGGGGGGTTGTGGGGCGTGTAATTGAGACCAGAGGCTTTGTGCCGCTTCTTTGCACAGCTGGGGAGAAAGGGAGAGAGTGAGGCAGTGAGAGAGAGAGAGAGAGAGAGTGAGGCAGAGAGGGGAGAGAGGGAGGTAGTGGCATCAGCAACCTTCAGCAAGGAGAGAACATTCCGGCAACATCTGGGCAGGGCAGAGGGTCACGTGGGGGGAGTTGGGAAGGGGGGTGTGCTAACGTAAACTAACCTTTAGTTGGAATGAGATTTGTGTTACCCGCTGAGTCCTCTGTGTGTGTGTGTGTGTGTGTGTGTGTGTGTGTGTGTGTGTGTGTGTGTGTTTGTACGTTGATGCGTGCATGCCTATTCACAAATACTGTGCACTCATCTAATTTTGTTTGCTGTTATTTTTTTTTTTCATTTATGGCGTTATAGTTTTTTCTGTATTATATGGCTTTAGAATCTTGTGGTGAATGTTACCTGTGTGTGTGTGTGTGTGTGTGTGTGTGTGTGTGTGTGTGTGTGTGTGTGTGTGTGTGTGTGTGTGTGTGTGTGTGTGTGTGTGCGCGTGCGCGCATGTAGATAATGGCCGTGTGTTTACATGGGGCGTCAGACTCCCTGCGTGTGTGTGTGTGTGTGTGATAGGGTGTGGGAGTTGGACAGACATGTGGGAGGCTTGTCCTAGACGTGACGCCCCATCTCTTCCTCTCCTCCCCCTCTCCTCTCCTCCCTTCCACTCCTCTCCTTTCTTCCCATGCCACACACACAGAGCCTCATAGATGCACACATAGACCTAGAGCGTTAGATGGAAATTCTTGGGAATTGTTCAGGCAGAAAACAATGTGCGATTTGTTAACAAACAATCTCTTTCTCCAAACATCCTGTGTAAAGTTTGGATGATTTTGCCAAAGTGTGAAATGCAATCACTCAGGTTGATGCAAAGAGACACAGATCTCAATGCATGTTCTCAAACAATCTTAATGCTTGTTGTTGGGGTATCAACACTGACACACGGTCATGATTAGAGTCTTGATGAGTGTTTTGTGTTTGTGTCTGAATGGATGACTCTGAGAGTGGATGCTTATTCTTCTCGCTCCCTCGCTCTCTGGTCTGTATGAAAGAGGAAATGGAAACTGATGGAATATTTCCTTCTTTCCAGCCCTCTCTCTACCTCTCTCTCTCTCTCTCCCCCTCTGCTCCCAGCCCTGTTCCGCTGGCCTTGGGTAGCCTCTTGCTCACAGTGCTCCTGGCGTCCAGTCTGTTGACGTCTGTGTTTGTGTGTGTGTGTGTGTGTGTGTGTGTGTGTGCGCACTGCGCCACCTTGTGTAAGTGTCAGGGTCGCGAGGATACACCTGCTCTAAAAATAACAATAGGCCCACATCCTGTTGGACAGGAACGTGTTTTCCTCCCCGCCAGTGGTTCTGTGAGTGCGGCGTCCAATCGGACCCGCCACGCCTGGCCTCTGTCACAGAACTACACCGCTTCCTGTGTCAGATCCGACCTGGAGACCGTTGCCATGGAAGGGGGAGGCAGCTGCTAGCCTAGCAACCGCTAGGCCATTAGCGTTAATGATTTTAATAACCAAAACAAATGGAGGCAGGTGGCAGGCAGGCAGGCAACCGCTCGGGGAAGTTGGATGTGCGTAATTGTCAGGTCACTGTTACGGGTAGGAAGTTGTTTTGTGCGGCAGACGCAGTTGTTTTGTGCGTGTGGGAGAGCGGGAAGAGTAACAGTGTTGTCACATGGGAGTAAATGTGTTTCCTGAGAGCTTTCGCTTCCACGTCCGTCTCTCAGATGAGGAGTGCTGATACAGCACCATCTGTTTGTCTGTCTGTCTGTCTGTTTGTCACTGTTTCCATCACCACACCCTCTAACACACAGCTTTGGTTTTTGTTGTTCTCTCCCTTGATCTGTCTCTCTCTGTCTCTGCTCCCTCCCTCTCTCTCTCTCTCTCTCTCTCTCTCTCTCTCTCTCTCTCTCTCTCTCTCTCTCTCTCTCTCTCTCTCTCTCTCTCTCTCTCTCTCTCTCTCTCTCTCTCTCTCTCTCTCTCTCTCTCTCTCTGTCATGTGCTAGGTGGTTGTGGACACGGCACAGATTGAGAACCGAGAGGCCTACGCTCCCCAGATCATGCTGGAGGGCTCTAAGGTGGTGGTCCAGGTGCCTTCAACATGGTAAGGAAGACTTCTGGTATTAATGCACAGTTGCACACACAACATACCAGCACTACTGGGCTCTGAACCATTCAGAGGCTTGTGTGGCACCACATGCAGCAGGAATAGCTGTTCTGATGGATCCAGCAGAAGGTGCCTCTGATGTGAGAGCCATGTTAGACTCAAGGGTTCCTGTTGGGCTTGTGGGCTTTATTTCACCACCGCCAACCAGCACTCGGTTCTGTTTAATCCCTCATCCCTCACATAAACTTAGTAGTAGTTCTGGGTGTGGTTGCCACCTTAAAATAAAAGAAACTAGTTACAGCATGACATTGCTAATTTAATTTAGCTATCAGACATCATTAGCATCTTCTAATAGTGCCAGGAAGAAAATCTTTTTTGAGCTAGTTCACAGGTTTTAGATCAAAAACCGCACGGCATCCCTTTAAAGGAGTTTTGTGTACAGTACAGTAGGCCCAGCTGTGCTGTAGTGTTGGGAAGACTTCTGATATTTGTGCACACACAGCATAGCAACACTACTGAGCTCTGAAACTAAACTTCAGTGGCTTGCACACTAATACTATTAAATACCACACATAAACTTGCTGGAGTTTTATCTGTTGGTGAGTGGTGGCCTGTTAGGCCCAGTACAGTATAGTAGGCCCAGGTGTGCTGTAGTGTGCTGTGATGTTTTGATGGGTTCCTGGCCTCTGATGCAGCTGTGTGTTGCTGAAACCCCTCAGGTGTCTGAAGGAGGACCCGGCCACCATGTCTCTGCTCCAGCGCAGCCTAGACCCAGAGAAGACACTGGGCCTGGTGGACGTGCTCTACACCGCCATCTACGACCTCAACCGCTGGAAGGAGCGCAAGTAAGTCACGGGCCAAATGTAGTGCACATGGCACACACACACACACACACACACACACACACACACACACACACACTCACACTCATGGACACAAGCTGGACTTTGAGCCACTTTCTGCATCAGTTGGTGCACAGGAGTATGTAAGGCCTCAGTGTAATGCACTCTGGTACACCTGTCGGATTCGTCAGATTCTCTATTCATCACTGTCCTGTCATTACAGGACTAGAAAAGCCCATCAATGAATTAATTTACAGCACTGGCCTAACTCTTTCCGTGTGTGTGTGTGTGTGTCCTCCTAGGGAGCAGGCTCTACCCATAATTCAGATCCAACTGCAGCGCGAAATCCCCGACTACGGGTCCCACTCCGACATGCCGTCTGGCAACGGCTCCAAGACGTCCAGCGGTGGTGGCCTCCCAAAGACCATCTCCAAGCTGACCTCCAAGTTCACCCGCAAGGCCTCGTCCATCCCTAGCACGCCGTCTCGCAACCCCGACGACAAGCCCCCCAAAGCCCCGGGCCCCGTGGCCGACGGCCGGCTGCACAGCCTCCTCCAGCTGGGCGGCATCTCGGTTGGCCCCCCCGACCCCACCCAGGGGCCTCTGGCCAATGGCGCGGGCCCTGACGAGCAAGGCATGAACCTGCCCACCGACCAGGAGATGCAGGACGTCATAGACTTTCTCTCGGGCTTCAACATGGGCAAGTCCCAGCAAGCCTCGCCGCTGGTCAAACGCAGGAACTCCGTGCCCTCGTCCGGCGCCAGTGCAGCCAGCGCCACCGCCGCCGACATCAAACCCTTGCAGGCTGGCTCCCAGCATGCACTGCAACCACCCCCGCAACCCCTGCCTCCTCAGCAGCAGTCGCAGCCCCCACCGCAACAACAACAACAGCAGCCGCAGCAGCAGCAGCACCAGCTGTCCATCCCCAAAGCGCAGCAACCGCAGCCACCACCGCAGCAGCAGCAAGCGCCACCGCCGCAGCCTCAACCACCTCAGCCTCCTCCTCCGCAACCCCAGCCTCCGCAACCTTCCCCGCAGGCCCTGCAGTATTACCAGCACCTCCTGCAGCCCATCAGCCAGGCGCAGCAGCAGCAGTCGCAGCAGCAACAACAACAACAGCAACAGCAGCAGCAGCAGCAGCAGCAACCCTCTCCACAGCTCCCAGGCCAGGCGCTGTCCCAGCAGAGGGTGGCCAGTAAGTGGCTGGGTGGCTCCAGTCCCCAGCCCCCGCCACAGGGGCCTCCGGGTGGCCTGTCCCCTATGGGGCCCCTGGGGCAGTGGGGGGCCCCGGCGCTGCCTGACCTGAGCTCGGACCTGTACAGCCTGGGCCTGGTGAGCACCTACATGGACAGCATGATGTCGGAGATGCTGGGCAACAAGCCGCAGGGCCCGCGCAACAACACCTGGCCCAACCGCGAGCAGAGCGACTCCACCGTCTTCAACGTGCTGGGCGATACCCTGCCCTTTGACCCCGCAGGTCAGTCGAGGTCAAGGTCACACAACACAGAGGTCACATTTACACCAGGGGTCTGTTTCTCAAAAGATTAATGGCTAGCCACTTAGCAACTTAGGTGGTTGTCAATTTTTTTTTTTGTCAAAATTTCATTACAACCAACAAAGTTGCGAACTACTGTACACTTTTGGGAAATGGAGCCCAGATGTCATTTGTTATTCCAAAGCTTTGAATGTGTGTGGAGAGTATGGTAGTATTTGAGGAGTAGTTTGTGTCATACCCATCAACAGTAGCTATGAGGGAAATTAAAGGAGAGTACCGGAGTGAATTCAAGCATAGCCCTGTTGAAAGAGCTTGCTAAATGCGCTAGTTAGCGAGAGGAACAAAATAATTTGGTACAGCACAGACCGAACGCGAACGCAGAAGCGAACAGGCACTTTACACTGAATCAATGGGACCTGACTGTTGGAAACCGAAAGTAAGATCTGAGGTTACATGGACTCAATGTAAAGTGTTTCGCGTTCACGTCAGGTCTGTGCTGTTCGAAAATCTTTCATTTCATGCAAAATATATTGCTGTTAGAAGGCTCGTGCAGCAGGACTATGCTTAAACTTACTCCGGTATATTGCTTTAACTGTCAGTATGTAAAGACTAAAGACGATAAGAGTGCAAATGACCCTTAAAGGTGCAGTCAGTGACCCTGTGTGTTATTGTGTAAGGGATCAGGCTGCCGATGGGCCCTTTTCACAGCAGCCATTTTTTCAAGAATACTCCAAAGATAAACACAGGTGTTATTAATGACAACCGAGCAATAAGATTCTGATTCAGTGTGGCCCAATCTGGTTCCATCCAGCTGGCCCAGTCAGTTAAGCCCTTAGATGAGGCGGTTGCTAGGGAGTGAAACATCCCAGGATTATGGTCTGTTGGCAAGAAGCTCACCCACACGTAGGATGCCTCTTGCTCTTCCTGTTCCTGGGCGCTGTCTCCTGCAATAATGTGCAGCGTCTTATGATGGGGCACAGCCTTGAGCATCGGCTGCCCTTTCTGGACGAGTGTTTTGTCTGTCTCTGTCTGTGTGTGTGCGTGTGTCTGCCTATCTGTCTGGATGTGTTTGTCTGTCTGGATCTCTGTGTTATGTGAGTGCAGTGTTTGTTTTTGTGTATGTGTGTGTTTAATTCTGTATGTACAGTATGTGTGCACATGGGCCTTTGTGTAGGCCTGGTTATGTGTATATGCACATATATGTGTGTGTGTGTGTGTGTGTGTGTGTGTGTGTGTGTGTGTGTGTGTGTGTGTGACTGATGGTGCCGTGGGCCTGTGAAAACCTGAATCAGCAGCAGGGCCTGTGAGCAGCTCTGCTGACTGCATGGTTTCACCTGGAAGCCTTTGTCCAGAGAGGGAGAGTGACGGAGAGAGAGGGAATGGGCAGCTCCAAATCCCCCTTAGTGTGTGTTCCCCACATCTGCACTCTGCTTACACACACACACACACACACACACACACACACACACTCCCTGCCTCCATCAGCCAGGCCCTCAGCGGCCCCACAGGCAGGGGCCCATTGCCCATTGTGTGGCTCCCCATTCTATGGTGGCCTGCTGGAAAAAGCTGCTGAACTCTGTCACTTGCTCCTGTTCCCTAAACTAGGAGAAGAGACACACACATTTATTCAGAGCTCGTCCCCAAACATTAGTCAGTTGCCATTTCAGTCACCCAACTCTGATTTAGAGCTTACAGTTGGATGTTTTCAAGAGCAGACTTCATTCATTAAATCTTCTTCAAGCTCAGTGTCCACATCGGACAGAACAATGGCTACTTTGACACCCTAATCATATTTGAGCCTGGATTGGTGGTTAAAGAAGCTCTCTGGCTAGCTTTCCTAGATCCTCTGAGTCGGAATACTGTGTGTGTGTGTGTGTGTGTGTGTGTGTGTGTGTGGGTGTGAGCTAAAGGACTGATGACGCCGTGACCGGGTTGCTATTTTAAGTATGGCCTGTGCTGCACAAAGAGGCATTTCTCTGATTGCATCTGCACTGGTTCCTTATAAACAGAATTTTACATGCATGTGTTTGTAGGTCAGGTCCTGACCCAGAAATTGGTTTAAGTAAACAGCTGTTTCTGTGTGTGTGTGTGTGTGTGTGTGTGTGTGTGTGTGTGTGTGTGTGTGGTGGCAGCGGCGGCGGCGGGTTATTAGTTTGGCTCATTCTGCTGAACACAGAAAGTGTCAGGGTCTGTTTGTCCCGTGTAGCAAACTCTTTATTCCAACAGAGGCCATTGTGACGGCGCTGCCTGGTGGCCTATTGTGCATTTCTGCTGTGCTAGACAGTCTCTGTTGGTGTGTCTGTGTGTGTGTGTGTGTGGCCTGAGCGAGCGCTGTGTGGGAGAACAGCTGAGTGTGACAGAATGTAAACGCCGTTCTCTCTCTCTCTCTCCCACCCCCCACCCACCCCCAGTGGGCTCGGACCCAGAGTTCGCCCGCTACGTTGCCGGGGTGAACCAGGCCATGCAGCAGAAACGGCAGGCGCAGCACATCCGCCGCCCTGGCAACGCCCGTGGCAACTGGCCCCTAGCGGACGACACACACCGCACCTGGCCACACCCAGAGTACTACAGTGAGGGGTGAGTCCACCTGAGGGCGCTCTTGCCACCAAAACACACATCCCTTTAGTACACACAACATGTTGAGCACACTACACACACACACACACACACACACACACACACACACACACACACACACACACACACACACACTACACATTGGTAAAATTCATATCACTGGACAAGCTCATTTTCATTTGCTTGTTCGCTCGCTTGCCTAGTCAAACACACACTACACTCTGTGTTATGCACACTTGTGTAATTGACACACACACACACACACACACACACACATAAATAAGCATGAGCGCACACACACGCTCCACTCCACTCCACACAGTACAATGCCCTGTTATAATTCACACAGACACATGCATGCCCGATGTCAGGGCTGATGATGTTGCTTGTGTTGGTTGCTAGGGATGCGGTGAACAGCAGCTGGTCGGCCAATCAGGGGGACTCGGCCAGCTCGAGCGATGAAGCCTCCTCAGCCAATGGAGACAGCCTATTCTCCATGTTCTCTGGCCCAGACCTAGTGGCCGCTGTCAAGCAGAGGAGGTATAAAACACACACACACATACACACACACCTGTACTGGAACACAGATGAATCTAAACATTTATGTATTGGGCTGTAAATGATACTTTCTCATGATTATTTAGGTTCTAAGCAAGCCAGATTTTCAAACAAATTTTATGCTATTTTTCAAAGTAAATGGAACTCACTGTGAACTATTCTAAGTAATTTTGCTAACAATATAGTATTTCTAAAATCAAAGTCAAAAATTAGGCTTCGACAACTGCAGGGAAAGTATATGGACGGAAGAGTTGGTTACCAGTCTGATATTTTATGGCTGAGTATTAAGATGAGACATGGACAGTTACTGTGTGAATATGGTCTGTGCACAACTAATCTCCATCAAAACATCCCATAAATCATTCAGTCATTAACCTCTGTGTGTTTGTCCAGCCTGCGTGGGATTTACCGTGACACTATGAACAATAAGATACTGTTCCCACACATGCCTGTGCCGGCATCCTCTTTTATGAGTAACCAATTGATTTAGATTCTTAATCCTTATCTTTGATGCACATGGAATTTGTATTTGCACAGGGAAGGCTAGGCTAGGCTAGGCTAGCAGTGGAGAAGGTAGCACTAGAGCATCCTAGGTGGAAAGTCTGCACATTTGCAGTGTGTTCTCCTTGATCTGGGAAAGTGGGTCTTGCATCACATGCAGTCAGTGTTGGGCAAGATACTCAGAAAATGTAAATTACTCCACATTAGATGAAGCTTCAATTCACTAAAGCTAACTGAACACAAAATATACTCTAGCAAGCGAAGTTAATTGATTTAATACTAAGGCCTATAAACAATCTTCCAGTTCCAGATTCTGTTTGTGACCAAACTATCAGGTCTCTCCAACAGACATGCAATAGCAACTAACTTGGAGAAAATAATTGTACTTTTATATGGGTGAAAAGTTTTAAAACAATGGTCTTTGGATGATGATTCCATACTCCATAATAGGAGAATGGTATATGTGCATGTGTTTTGCCTTGTTATGTCCTTAGTGAACCTACTGCCCAACACTGCGTGCATTTGTGTGCAAACTTAGGGGAAGTGATGTGATGCCCTAACCGTGTGTGTGTCCTTTCCTGTGTGTGTGTGTGTGTGTGTGTGTGTGTCCAGGAAACACAGCTGTGGGGAGCAGGAGGTGTGCACCCTGCCCTCTCCCCCCCTCCACCACACCACAGACGACAGCTGCCAGGTAAGGGACAACACCTGCGCTGCTGCCCCACACACACCTGTTTCTCAGATTTACCTTTTCATTTGCATATGATGGCAGCAGTACTGCCTGGACCCAATATGACCATCCGCACCTATACTTCTAATGACCCGATATGACCATGCACACTTATACTTCTCGTATTCCAATATGACTATGCACTCCTATACAGTACTTCTAATGACCCAATATGACCAAGTGCACCAATACTTGTAGTGACCCAATATGACCAACTATAATGTACAAAGCATTTATTTTCAGCCTTGTTTTGGGAAGCAACACCCATTTGACTTGTATTATTTTTGCTCTTTTTCCCGTGTTCAGGACAGCAAAACCAAAACCTGGCCCCCGAAGGCCCCGTGGCAGCACTCCTCCTCCTCCCACACCAACACCATGCCCAACCTGGGCTCCTCCCTGTACCAGATGAACCTCCCGCCCTCCAGCCAGTGGAGCGACTCCATGCAGATGCTGCAGTCGGCCGTGTGGTCCACGGCTAGCGACTGCTCCCCCTCCGGCGGCCTCTCCTCCGGCTTCCCCTTCCCCCCGCAGCAGCCTCCTCCTCCCCAGCAGCAGGGGGCTCCACCGGGGGCCCAGCCGCCACAGCAGCCCCAGCAGCAGCACAAGCAGCAGCCCATCAGCAAGGGCTTCAAGACCTTCCCCCACAAGCCTGAGCACCGGCCCTCCTACCTGCACCAGTACTGACCAGCCCAGCCCTGAGCGCCCCACTCAGAGCCCTGGTCCTCCCTCCCTCCCTCCGCTGCCCTTTCCTCCTGTGCCCTCCTGGCACCTGTAGCAGGGCAGACACCAGGAGGAGTCGTCTCTCAAAAGGCTTTTCTTTTCTTTTCTCTCTCTCTCTTTTTTGTTTTTGGTTATGTATACGCAGGTTTCGTATTTACCCTTCCTTTGGCAGAGGTACCATCTGCGTTTGGAAGAAGGGCAGCTTTCAGAGATGCCCTATCAAGAAAAACGCATGATCGTCCGCGACCCCCTCCCCCCCTCTGGACGATAGTTCCCAGCTCATACTGTGGTTGTCTTTTTTTTGGCCACCTGGTTTACACCCATGTCCCATGTCCCATGTCCCATGTCCCCACCCCAAACACCCACACCTGGACTTGCTCCTGAGCCGACAGGTGACCTGCATGGCTGTGGCGTTTCTCTTCTCTCTGCTCTCCACCTGCTTTAGAGCCTTGAACTCCTAGCTGACAGAGTCCTGGGGAGGGAAGGGGGGGGGGGTTGAAGATGACCCCACAGGTGAACCAACCATAATTATACTGTGTCTACAAGCTGTAACTGCCAAATCTCCAGTCAGATGAGCCAGACTACAGCTCCCATATTGTTCCATAGCGTGTAAATGACTCCAAATGATATATAAATACTTACCTTCTTTTTATTAAGAGGCTTTGAGCAGGCTCGGCAGAAATATAATAATCATCGCAGAGGTGTAATTTGAAAGAGATACACTACTTTTTTCAAACTGACAAGAGTTCTAAGAAAAAAAAGGAAAAAAAAAAAGAAATATAGCAGTAACTATGTGCCATGGTAATATGAATAGCACTTGCAGAATATTATTTTCCAACCAAAGCGTTGTTCAGAAGATGAATGGTGCTTTGTGACTAGCAAGAGGAGTCTGGGGTGGCAGTGGAAATCATAGCAAATGATACTGTTCCATGCCCTTTTGTCTGAGAAACTCTGGAAACGTGTGTGTGTGTGTGTGTATTCGTTCGTTTGTGTCTGCGAGTATGAGTGTATGTTTATGTGAGAAGAAAAAAAAAAGAAAGAAAAAGTTGTTTCACGTCTCCTCATGCGCATTTCTGATTGGCAGTTTGCTTGGGAATAACACTAACTCTTACAAAAAAAAATAACATTTGTTCCTTTAAAATACATATACAATATTTTTCTTGTACAAATATTGACAGTATTAATCTTATTTTTGTATTTTCTTACATGTTATCCCATTACTGTATGTTAGTACAATATAGGCATACTACATCAGATTGGATCCCCCCCTCCCTCTTCCCTCTCCCGCCCTAAGATGTGAAAAGCACATGTCCTTCTTCCAGAGTTAAACTAAAAATCATCCATCTTGAAAGGTTACCAAATATGCCATTATAACATATGCCATTATGAACACTAAACACGAGCTGGTCTGATCTGGGCTGCTTTTGGAGCCTGTTTCTTCAGTTTCTATGGCGATGGGCTTCAGATGAAGGCCCAGAATGTTAACTCTTGTGATGTTTGCGGATGCCAATGTTGCCTGTATTTATGATATGACACCATGTTTTTTCTGAAAACTAACATACTTACCATGTTTACAGAGAATCGTTTGCTGTATATAAATATAAATATATATCTTTTTATAGTTCTGTGCTTTGCACAATCAAAATATAGGGTTTGTTGCTTTTTGTCTGTGTTCTCCCAAACTGTTGCAGCCTTTTTTTAAGACATCTTGAAGACCTTGGACTGTAACTTAGCATTTCTCAGTTGTGTCAAATGGTTTACTAGTGACTTCACCAGAAATCTGAGCTGCAACCCTGAGAGTTGAAGTGAAGCGGCTGCTTGGCTTATGTTGCTTATCGTTCTCTTGAGCTGGCAACTGAATCTTTCCAAGTGTACCAGCAATGCAAAAAAAGTCAAAAATAAAAATAAAAAAAAATAAAGAAATGTAATGGACTACCTATTTCCCCCTGTGTGTGGGTGTGTATGGGGATGGGGCAGCCTGGTCAGGCCTATGCATTTCCTCTTGATTATAGTCTCCCTGCAATGTTACTCTGGATCACATTGCGTTGTCCTCTCCGGTGACATTTTTACCTTATCCAGCGAACAGACGGTGTTACCAGCTTATTTCACTTCTGGAGCTTACTTTACTCGGTCTAGTGGTTAATTATTGTAAATTAGCCTGGACTCTGGGGTTTCTCACGGAGCCCCCAAAGGATCATGGGGAAAGAAAAAGGTTTCAGGCGATTATTTTGGCCAGGGGGCCACATTGGCTTTTAGGATTTGACTAACGGGCCGGGTGTTAACAGTTAACCAACTGATGTCAGATTGGTAAGTCTCAAGCCAGTAGCCCCACTTTCTTCAGAGGACATGTTAATATGCAGGTTTAAAAGGGTGGCATTTCATGAATACAACACATTTGATAAATAAGGCCTATAATCTAAGTCGCCATGACTAAATGAGAAATTATTTTATTTTAGGAAGGCTCCACGGGCCGCATTAAATAGCTCTGCGGGCCGCATCTGCCCCCTGGGCCTTAGTTTGCCCAGGTATGGATTAGAAGGTAGGGTAATTATTTAATAGCCAAAGTGTTGGTGAATCCAGTGTGCTTTTAAATGGACTTTTGTTTGTAAAATGTTACCACAGCAAGTCTTGTAGTTTGTTACCTTCAGGTTATACATTTCATATGTCGGCCTGTTCTTGTATAGATTATTGTGGAAGATTTGCATCCGATGAGTGAATAACTGGGTTAAACCAGCTCCACCAGAAATGCTTATCTGACAGGCTACTGAAGTCATGCCTCTGAATTATAAATATCCCAATGCTCTCTTCAAAGAATTATATATACATTGCATAACACGTCAGACATTCAGATCATACACATTTCCAGTCCAGTGCATTTGCCAGGCACTGTTGAAATAGGCCTTTAAAAAGACATTTTTGATTGTCTTATGATTTGTGACGTTAAGACCTAAAAAAAAAAGTGGCAGGAATATTGACACACTGAGTGGGTTTGTCCACTCACCGAGTACAAGAATGAGGGGCTGGTTTAATTTCCAGGGTGTTCTATGCCACAGCAAACCTGAACTTGAACCAGTAATATAAAGATTGCATAACTTTTTGTGGAGGGTTAGGACCCTGATGATCTGATCAGGCGAACCCATTTGCTTGTTTTACTGACCTCATACACCAATGTAAAAAAAATAAACATTTATTGCATGAATATCACGTCTTTATACAAAAGGTAAATCATAGTGCCGTCTGCAAAGTCTTTGGTGCAGGATGAAACCCTCCACACAAACCCTGTTGGATGTCAACAGAGGGGGATCCTCGCTTATTCATATTCTGATTATTCGCCATTTACTTGCGGGGCCTGGTGGGACAGAAAGACAAAGATACTTAGAAAGCTGCTAAGCCATTTGAGTTCAGGAGATGGTGCTAGCGGTGCTGGGAATGAAGATTTTCACCTCTGTGGTGGAAGGAATGTCAGGGCTGGCATCAGCTATGGTCCCGAGATACACAATATTCCGGTGCAAAATCTGTTGGTACCTGCAATAGAGTCAACATGTATCTCTTTAATTCCTAAGGGCCACTACACAGACCACCTAGTCACACAGAAGTACAGCATGCAAATTTAGCGTTAATCATTTCTTTGTCTCTTCTACGAAGACGTCTAACAAGTGACCAATAAACATTATCATGCATAACGTTATATCACTTACTGAACACACTCGGTCGCACGACCCCGCTGCATGTATTCCGCAATGCATCTCACCAGCTGATCGTTCTCGTCCAGCAACTTTAGCCAAAAAAACACAGACAACAAGTTTAAAAGGAGCTGACCAATTCAGGCCAGCGCAAATCATCTCTACATCATAACGTTACAGCCCGAGAGATGAGGTTATAGGAGTGTTCTCGTGGTGGATTTGGCAAAAGTAACTCAGCAGAAGTCAGGATTGCATTGCCAGAATACTCCGATTCTGTGCCAGGGTGTTTTTAACGTTGTAAGCTATGCAGACGGCCGAACTCATGTGTTACTTCTCACTCACCCGCTGGATAATTTCCTGGTTAATTTCTGCTTTCCCACGTTGTCTCTTTGGTACAAAAACAACGGACATTTCGTTTCAAAAAGCAGTCCAGTCGTTGGTAGGTGTTTTTCGTTCTTGAATTACCTGATAAATCCCAAAAGTAACCCTTTCAAAACAAAAGCCCTGGCATATGACGTTAGCCGATGTGCTACTAATGTTACAGCGAAGTAGCAAGATTAGCTTGCAAGATAAGGGAAATATTTACGTTTTATCTCGTATGCTTGGTCAATTGAAGGAAATTATTATTACATAGACCGCTAGTAAAACTCTGTGCTACTCGTATCATTAACCAGTAGTTTAGTCTTCAGTTCAGGGCTATTTCCAAGTTGTTTAGCAGCATGCAGCATCAAAGACGTCGCTCATTTCATCGACGATACACTTGCGCATGTGCAGAAGTAGAACTACGTAATCGCGCACAAGCGCGCGGTACTGCGCGTTACAAAAAATAGATGGACCGCTTCCATAGACAGTAGCCACCAGAGAAATTTTAATAGCCACCAATGGTAGTCACACATTTTCTGACACACACGACTGTCTGAAAAAAAAAACACGGAAATAGTTGAAAGGTCAACTGCTTTTATTAAACGAGAACGTTTTTCCAATAACGACACTTGAGTTCATAACTTGCTTTAATTAATTAACATGATGTCGAACGCAGAAGGAAGCTTCTACTGGTTATGTGCTGAAAGTCAGGTTTTTTTTTTTTTTTTTTTAACAAAGCTGAAGTAAAAGTTGAGTGAAATGCAGTCACCACAAGCGCAACTCTGCATGCTGTTTTCCAATTATCAGTTTTCCTTGTACCAAATCATGAATTAAATTCAAATCAAATTTCTGACAGATTCCTGTTAAAAATAGTGTGTGTGGGGGAGGGGGTGGAACACTCTTGCTAATGGGACTTCTTTGGGTAGGCCAGGTTATCACAAGAAACCAAATCAGAGGCAAGTGTCTAGATTCAGTAACCCAGCTATCATTTTGAATTACAATGCACCAATTTAGAAGCACCAGACATTACATTCTACATGACTCACATGTAACCCAATATTCTGATAAAGGAAAATAAACATCACGCAAAGTCAAATGTATTGAACAACTGTTTATTTTAATCTTCGAATGAAACCTCCAGACAGCTGAGGCAAGTAGTACACCATGCTGTACAATCACTTTCCTGAAGAAACAAAAATGTCAGCCAATTTCTTTGAGGTCTGAAGGGCTCCATACAGATAAACCCTCACAGCAAACACTTTAGGAATATGTACACTTGAAACTTTTAAAAATATGCACTGGGGGGGATCGTACAACAATGTGTCTTATTATTGCAAAAAACCATCCAGGGTGACGCCTTGCTCAAATCTCCATTTGTTGGCCCTGGTGTGTCCAAGTTGTTCAGTGTCATGATTTTATCTATTAATTTATTTGAATTTACTTTGTGGCTTTGTCACATAGCATTGCGCTCATGCAGCTTCTTCCAAGTGATCACTACAGCGACTGGTTCGAAACAGCACGTGGGACTGTGCAAGGTTACTAGCTGCCCTAGCATTCTGCTTGTACTATGCTGTACGCGTTTTTTGTAGTGCTTTATTTTAAAATTAAAGTTCCAAAAAAAGAGTATACTGTAAATAGTTATAGGTACGTCTTATATACTGAAACAGCCACAACAGTAACCAAAAATACCCTCCATAAGTTTACTGAGAACAAGACCAACTGGAACACAGTTAAAGAATCTAGACCCACCTTACACTCACAGCCACCCTCTCCCGCCCTGCACCTTGTCCAGTCTTTGGATCCCATGAATTTCATCTGTTTATAAGGTTATGACACTGACTTGACCAATTTTTACTAGGAGCAGCTATTTTCTAGACAAACGCTTCTCCCTCCCGCCTTGTGCTGGGTGACTGACAGTGCTATTACTGAAGGTGAGAGGATATGGTTATAGAAACTAAACTCTAGAAACGCTAAAAATCAATGAAAAAAAACAAAACACCTACGAGAAATTATTCACTTTGACATACAATGCAAAAAGGCTTGAATTCATCAAGCCACATGGTCTCCAGCTTACACCAACATCTTACAACCAATCTGAGTCCAAATCTTCAGTAGGTAAGTACATCTTTATTTCAAAGAACCAGTTACAAAAACAACTCACACAATGAGCATCGACTGACTGCTGGTTGGTAGGAGATGGAGTCAAGACTGAGTTCACGCCCTGGTCAACTTATTCAGTGACTAAGCTAACATCTTACTACATTGATGCTTACCGGTACTCCCCTGTGGGACAGCAAACATTTCGTTCTTTCACCCCTTCCGCCATTGGGAATCAAAGCTGCCCCTCACTAATTTCTCCCAAAGGGCAACAAAATGCACAGAAGCAGGCAGACCAACTGGACAAATGCTTCATCTGCCAACTAAACTGAAATATGCCATCCTTAACATTTACACCAACATCTGTTATAGAGCTATGAGTCCATGAGAACATCTAAACGCTACCATCAGAATAGTGAGCATCTTAATCTTGCCTGTACGCTCCAAAAGAAAAGTATGGGTCAACTCACAGGGTCAATATGGTATCAAAATAATCTACAGAAAGAACTGGTATGTACATGAACATTAAGGTTTTCCGTTAAACTGGTTAAAATATGACTCGGTAATCCTACACATATTCATCCTTAAAGTGCAACTGGATACATTTTCTCAGAGTCCAATCTTGTTCTTAAAGGGCTGGCTAATTCTATGAATATGTCGTCCCTGAAAACAAAAGTACACCAACTCAAAAAAGATTGCAAGGAGAAGCACTGATCTTGTGGATTCCTGTGTGAAGTTCTAGTGGCTCATGATTGGTGCGAGAGTGAGGCCGCTGCAGCCGTGGGAGCTGGAGAACTACTCTGCTTTAGACTGGTTTATCAAAAAGCCCTCAAGAGACTAGAACAGACATGGTGCCTATATATTATCCATAGCAAAGGCAACAGTCACTGGCACTCAAATTGGAGAAAAAAAATATATATAAAGTACTGGAAATTCAGACTCAAAGACACTTTTTTTTTTTTTCCTTTTTCTTTTTTTTTTTTTAAGGGAGAAAAATATGAGCCCGTTCCAGCAGGAAGCTATGCACCCTGTGTGATCTGAGCGAGGAAGAAAGCAACGCTGGCCATTCAAATTAAAATTGAAACGGGGGAGGGGGAAGAGACAAATTTCCAGAAAGGCGACATCAAAGATTACTTTGAAGGACAAAGAGAGAGAAAAAAAAAAAAAACATTGGCGTCTATACATTCAGTTAATCAAGAGAAATACTTTAGAGGGAGATGTCCGTCAAGGTTGATGGCAAATCTGACTTGAAGCCCAATGCATACTAAATGTCTGGAGTCGGTAGTTTTGTTTTGGTGGAGAGATGGAGAGGAGGGGGCAGACGATAAGAAATATATTAAGTCATGTAAGGTATGTGGGCTGGCATAGCGCAAAAAAAAAAAAAAAAAAAAAAAACAACCAAAGATTCTGAAAATCAAACCCTGGTTCCGGACCCCACATCACCCACACCTCTGACCAACACACTCCACTATTCAAGCCCCTGTCCACACCACAAACAGGGTGCTGTAGACCACTTGAACTCACACACAAAAACAAGGAACAAAAATAAAAATAACAATAGCCTATGGAGATATGTGAGCACGGAAGCTGTTATGTGTGGCCCTGTGGGCTATGTACAGAGTTTTGGTGCTTCTAAAAGGTACATTAGAGGATATTTTATCCCAAAAAAATAAAGCTATTTCAGTGATAATCAGCACTCATCACAGTATCTGCGGGCTTCTGCATACATCTTTACAACTAACAGAAACATTATCAAATACCTTTTAGTAAGAAAGGAACTCAAATGATGCAAAAATACTGAATAATTCCATGTTTAACTCCGGTATTTACAGGCAAGCTCTTATCCCTCAGAGAGTATCGGATTCATTTGTGTATTATGTATCAAAGATCATCAGAATCATCTGTGTATTGTTTTGTGGGTTTCTTAAAAAAGGGAACTGAAAAAGAGGCTGCGTTAACACCTGCTGACGGCGAGCTGTGCTGGTGTCAAATACACACTTTTAAGTACATCTTCATTCGGTGTTGGGTCGGGACTGGAAACAAAGCACATTTCTGGACCAGTAAGAGCTACGCATCTCCTGCAGACTCCCCCAGGTTCGGCCGGCTGGACTACGCGGCCACTTTGTTATCCTTCTGGAGGAAAGCAGAGGAGACAGAGACAGGGAACAGACACAGACATAACATGGAGTTAGTAAGTCACACAAACCATGTACATAAGAGGCAAAAAATTATTCAGAATTGCACCAAAGCAAGCTTGAGTTTTTAACCAACCCCATACATCAAGGCCAGCAGTCTACTAACTGTGTGTTCAGACCGAGAGCGATAAATTACCAGGAGTTGCCAAGACGCTCAAGAAACATCGCTTGAGCACAGCAACAAAAACGGTAAAGTTGCCCAAAGTTGACGCTAGCATTTGAACGTTCGATCCTGCTTCTCCACAGTAGTCACACCAGTAAATCGGCATTGTGATTGGGAGTCGCCGAACCGCATCATAGCTCATTACATAAAGTTAACCGAAGTTTAACTTTATTTTCTCGCCCAAGTTTCGTCGCCCACCACACCTGCCACTTTTGTCGCCGAAATCTCCCATCTCAACACAAAGTCAATTACTTCCGTTGCCCATGTAGCCTGAATCGCTCTTGGTCTGAAGGGCACAGTCAGCATGAGAATCTGAACAGCCCATATAGTGTAACTGTATGGTGCGACCGTAAGACTCACAAATTGTTAAGTGGTGACCCAAATTTGTAGCAGTCATTTGTACTAGTAAGCATAGTAAAAATATCTACATGACCTGTTTTTATGCCCATATTCAAATGACTTATTTAAGTCTCGCAAAAAAGGATTTAGTTATCAAAACATCAATACACACAATGTTATGTACAATGTACTTTAACTAATCCTAAATTAAATTATTCAGACTGGACATTAATTTTCAACTAATTTAATTACTTCTCTACACACAAAACTTTACGTCATGTGTCAAATCATGTCCTAACCAGGAAAGATAAATAAATCTTCAGTACAGCTTAGTGTCAAAAGTTTATCTCTGCATAATGGTGACCAAGCATCCCATAACTAGCATATCTAGTCTAAATTTGCTTAGACAGCAGACAGACACAAAAGAATCACACAGACTTAAACACCATTAAAGGAAAGCTCCGGAGAAGGTTTAAGCATAGCCCTGCACAGGCCTTCTAACAGCAATATATTTCGTATGGAAGGAAAGCATTTCAAACAGCGAAACACTTCACATTGAGCCAACGGTACCTCAGATCTTACTTTAGGTTTCGAATAATGAGTTTCCATTGATTCAGTGTAAAGTGCTTGTTCACTTTCTGTGTTCGCATTCGGTCTATTCTGTTCCAAATTCTTTTGTTCCACTCGCTAACTCGTTCAACAGGGCTATGTTTGAATTCACTCCGGAGCACCGCTTTACCCACTTCTGAGCCCCAGAGGTCGAGAAACAGCACAACAGCACACTACCATTTCCATACCTATCTAAACTATAGTCAACGGAGTGTAGATTACCTCCAAGAAAACAAAACTGAGAGGGTCATTACTGTGGGCCATTAGTATGACTGGAAATAAGAGGGGTTTACATTACCCTGTACTCAAAGTCGGAGAACTCCCGGCCGCCACGTCCACCCCGGTATCCTCCCCTAAATCCACCTCCTGCGCCTGCCCCACGGGGGGGTCCGAAACTGCCCCGGCTGGCGGAACGGCCTCTGCCTCCGCGGAAGCCGCCCATGCCCCCTCGGCCTCGGTAGCCTCCACGACCACGACCGTGGCGCAAGGGGATGCCGAAGGTCTCCGCGTTCATCCTCCTCTCCTCCGCCCAGGTCTGCCTGCGCTCACTGACAAACACAGACAATGACAACAACATTTTTATGGCATGCTTTAAACTCTTAACACTCTGGAGATACATGGTGGCGCTCAAGCCTTGAACCTTTTGTCTTTTAGGAAAGATAATCTCGGTTGTGCAGATCTCATTGTCAAAAGAACACAGAATTTGCCCAAGGACATCAGGGGCACCTGATAGCCATGGAGTACAGGTCAGGCAAGATGCACACATAGAACAATGGCGTTTGAACATAATACAGGAGAGAGGGACGAGAGACGGTGCTTACCGTGGGAAAGACTTGTCTGCAGCTTTCCTGAAAACAAGAGCACAGAACAGATGTTTTCAGATGGGATTTGGAGGACAGTTTTTTTTTTAATCATGAAATAGTAATATATAAAGTGTTACAGAATACTAAATGAAGTGCAAATATATACATAAATGAATAAATACATGAAATAGCTTCTCTGAAGGCTAATGCCCAAGTGTACAATTAAAGCTAGCTTACCTGCTGTCGTCACAGGAGATGTTGTCAAAGAAGGACTTGGACTTGTCATAGTAGCAGTTGGGTCCCAGGGGGTCCCCCCCTTCTTCTTCAGCATTGCCCTCGCTGTTCTGGGTCTCCACACCAGAGTCACCCTTCTCCTCCCCATTCAGGGCCTTCTCAGGCTTCTCAACCTTGTCATCTGGCCATGGGAACAGACACACGTTAAACATACATGCTACATATTCAGAGTACAACAAAACACAAACTCACAAAACTCAGCTTCAATCTTTCAATATTTAACAGTGCAGTGAATCGCACAACTTATACAAACTTGTATCATATTTAGCTCATGTGTTTATGTGTTAGAATGGATCTCAATGACACTTTTTGAGAATACGTTAAAATTATTTTATGAAAACACTTCTAACCCAGTTACTTTAATCCCAAATGGTCTTGGAGTTTAATTTAAAGCCAATGTCATGTGGTTTTTAAGAACGCACAAATATATCGATGTCTTACTACAGTGGCTTGCAATGGGTAGAAGACTGAGTCATTGAATGACTGACTGCCGTCACGGGAAAGTACCTTTCAGCTTGAGTTTGCTCTGAAACTCGCGATCGATCTCCTCCTTGTTGAACTGAGCGTTGGCGCTCTCAAAGTCAAAGTCCTTCTCAAACTTCATAGGGCCATCCCGACGAACTGAGAACCGCCCCCGACCGCGATGACCTCCACCGCGACCCCTGCGGGAGGCTGGAGCTCCAGCTAAAGAGACCAATCAGAATCCAGTAAGTGTGAATGATACATTTTGAAAAGACAGATATGAACTTAAAACAGCTGTCAGGGATTTTCCCATACAATGGTGAGTATTCTGTGGGTGCACTACACCTGCACGGCACTTAGAATAACTACACTTGAGAAAGTAGGCAGGAAGTCACAGTTTCTATAATACTCTAGAATTGTCATCAGTACAGTTCTGTACAATATTGATGACACACAGTGAGAAGCTACATCGATACTTCAAAATGTGCATATATCTAAACACCTATCAAGTGATAGGGGATTAGACATATCTGACACCGACTCTTGCACCAGTCCGCGCAAGCACAAAACTGACTTCTCACAACTGGGGATGAAAATCATGCACTATATGCTCTTTATTTACAGGAAGAGCCACCTTATAGATTAAAAACGGCCCGGTTTGCTCTACATAAGTATTTGCCAGACTGACATTTATTAGGGTCCTGGTTATCGGCCCGGCCTTGGTCTCCTCCGGCTCGCGGCACCTTCTGGGCATCAGCAGCTGTGGGAAAATAAGTCATTGTTAGTTGTATAACGATGACAGCATAAAGATACAACTATAACAAGGAAAAATGTCCACAACAAGAAATGACAAATAGGAAAATGTCTGATCATGACAACACATTAAAGTTATTAATCAAACACAATGAATGATTTTTTGCAATGGGTAGAAGGCGGCTTGTGGGACACGTCTGGCTTCTGGACTCACCTCTACGCTGATCCAAAGCCTCCCCAGGCTTCTGGCTGCCAGTGGCCGTGGCACTGGGCCGAGCCGGACTCCTCTGACCCACGGGCACTGGGGGGGGAGGAGCCGCCAGGGGGGCTGTCTGCACACCCTGGTCCAAAGAGGGGCTCTTCCTCAGGGGGTCGAGGGAAGGGCTGCTACGGCCTGGGGGAGAGCACAAGAGTCAAGAGCTAACCCCCAGCAAACTCTCTAGGGTCAGAGTGTGTGTGAGAGAATATGTGTGTAAGTGTTATGTTTGAGAACACACAACCCCAGCCTGTGAGGACATTAATGCTTGATGCAGGCTATGGCAATGCCAGTACTGTGTCAAAGTCATACCGAGAAGCCGCAGATTGGGTTAACAGTTTCAACTGTGTGTGTGAGAGAGAGTGTGTGTGTGTGTGTGTATGGTTAATGAGGAAACGCAAAATTCTGAGCCAGGACAGGCAGGATTCAGAAAAGCTGGATTTCCACAAGTGATAACAGTAGGAGTGATACAATCACAGTGGTTCAATCAAGAAAAGAACGAGGCCTCTTTTTTTTTCAAGATTACACACTAGCACAAATGTTACGCCACAAAGATCTTTAGAACTCGTCTTCCATCTCCTTTCCTACAAATGCTGACATGAATAACTTAACAAGACTTTCAAACAGATATATACGGACAATGACATTTACTCCATGGCATTTATCACAAGTGTGTAAGCTTTCAAAAAGGAGGCCATAGACAGCAAACTGGATTATCTTTTTGACAATGACTAGAGCACCCTCACTGAGTTATCCAATGAGGGGGTCGTATTTAGACAAACACAAATAAGACGTTTAGCATGGCCCTGAAACAGATAACATGCATGGGCCAGCTAATGGCAGAAGTGGTTCTACTTTTTTTCTTTTTTAATTTCTCCCATGACTTGGGTTACCTTCATTAACGCGTGCACTTGCACCGACTGACAGAGTGTCAGAGGGGAAGGCACTGCCAATAGCACTGCTGTGCGACAGAGGGGTGACTGTGTTGGTGTCGCTACCAAAGGAGGGCCCTGTGGTCCCTGTGTGAATGGAGAGGAACAGCAAAGGGGTTTAACGGGTGGCCTCACACTGGCACAGCACACAAACCTAGGGTTCTGGCAACAGAAACCCCAAACTTGTGGCTGCGACTTAAGATGGCCTGACAGGAATTTCAAATTGGTTAATTCTAAGTAACGGATAAAACATGAAGTGGGATTTTGTTCTTTTTATCAGGAAATGTACGGATATCATGTATTTGCACTCATAATAGGATCACTTCTCTTAATATTTGACTGCTTCAAGGACGTGGTACTTCACTTGTATGCTAATAAACAATGATAGGGAACAAAATGCACAAGAACTCTAGCACTACACAGTTAGCATTTGTAAAAACAAAACAAAACAACAACAAAAAAAAAACAGTGACTATCAATTGAGATTCATAAATTCTCATACAGCAATTAACCAAACATTTACTTTCCTACTCTAGCCAAGATTACAGTTATTATAAGCCTTGTCCCAGAGCATAACCCTACTGTGAGCTTAACATTTGCATTGTGGTACATCAAGTTGAATTAACCTCAAATCAGTGGTTGAGCAATGTGAAGTAGAGAGGAGTGCACCCACCTGCAGCGCTGGCTCCAAAAGGCTGGGAAGCCAGAGGACTGCCACTAAACTGGCTGTAGGCAGGCACCTGGGGCCGGCTGAAGGGGGCATAGGACTGGAATGACGGTGCCGCAGCCGAGGCAGTTCCCAGGGAGGACTATACATACAAATGGGGAAAGCATTGCAACAGAAATTATATATATATATATAAAATATATTATGACTGTCAAAAATGTACCAATTTATCAAGATAAAAAACACCTCTTAAATTTACATGTACAACAACGAATGAAAGCCATCATATTGAGTGTGAGGAATTCCTCACAGACGCATTGCATTTCGGGAAGGTGCCACCATAATGGTAGGTCACACTTGATCTGGTTGCCATGGTGATTAAGTAGTGCCATCATGCGAATTGATAGAAACTTAATACAGGCTAGCTATTTTTTAGTTTTCCTAGAATACATGGGAAAGGGAATGCTTAAAGGATCCATGACCAGCAGGTTTTTTTTTTGTTGGTTGGTTGAGAAAAATGAAGTCAACAGGCTGTCCTGGACATGGGATCAGTATACCATATAATACATACAGCTAGAGATTGCATATACAGTCCTCCTTACCTGAACAATGGCAGGGTCCTGAGGCAGTGAGCCTGGTGGTTTCGGAGGCTCACACACAGTCAAATCCTTGATATCACTGCCCCTGAAGATGATGTACTCGAAGACTTCATCTCGGGGTGGGATTGGTCGCTCTGTTGGGCGATCCTCAGTGCCAAAAGAACGAACTGGTGGGGAAGAGATTGAGATTTTATTTGCAGTTTCTTCATGCCATCAAGGAAACCACACTGCACCTGAAAACTAATTGCCAGTATGCAACGCTGGAAAACCTTTAAACGCAAACCACGTTTAAATTAAACCTACACAATTAACCATGGATGCTGGACGTGCTCGCTAACGTTACCTTATAAAGTTAGATTAAAGGAGATGAAACGCTACATTTAAAATTAGCACTCCATCCATATGGTTGTTTAAATTGACTTTACAATGCATGTTTTCCAAATATCACATCCAGCAAAAGGGAAGAATTGCAATCATGCCCCAATTTAAATAGCGAAGGCCGAACTCAACACACAGCAACTCAAAAGTAAACAAAGAGGCGAAGGAACTATTAACCCATAACTGAGTTTACGCACCAATAATCACGATGCAGTTTCAAGTAACATAACCACGGTACATTGATAGTTAGTGCTAAAACTTAAGTGGTTCAAATAACGCCATTTCATCTTTTATTTCTACTGAGGCTCCTTCCATTGGCGACGCTTTTGTTGTCCGCGCCATCACTTCTTGATGTAATGCTAGCTAGCACGGACGTATTAGCTAGCTGACATTTCTTGCTAACGGCACGCAAACTTGAAGCTAACGTTAGCACATATCACGTCAGCATTAATTCACAACCAGAGACCTGTTCGAATTTAACCGTTAGATGTTGGGTGACCTATGTTACTTTTAATTGCTTTTATCAATTACAAAGTTTCAAAAATGTTTGAGCTTCAATACATTAATAAACACCTTGATGATTCTAAATGGCTTGCTAGTAGGAAGCCTATTGATGTCAAGTATGCTAGCTAAATACCACCTAACTTGCTACGCAACTGGCTAATAAAAGATAGCCTGTGAGCTAGCCAAATTGGTAACCATATGACGAGTAAATACGTTAGCTTAGTTGCTAACGAGCTAGCTACCTATGCACATTGCAATACATTCCCCAAACCGGTGGATTAGATGAAAAGTTTACATATTTTATGACAAATGAGTTAAATAAGTCCCCAAAATTACCTTTTGCAAGCGCAACAGTCGAATTTTCGGTGTCAATGGTGTACAAAATCCCTTCATATCGGATCTCGGCCTTCGAGATCAGGCTAATTTTGCTGCCGATGTAAGGCGTCCCTCCGCTCATGTTGTTTTCAATGTTGTGGGACTCCTAAATTGACAAACAAAAGCTTCTTCTGCAGAAAAACACACCCTGTTTAAAGTTGAGGAAAATATTCCACCTTTCTCCTTTCTACAGTGGTTTTGGCGTTAACAACCTTCCTCGTTCGTTCCCCCCGCGAGTTGCTACCACGACATGGCCGATTTCATTTTCCTCCGCATAAACTGCTATGCATTCTGGGATGGTGAGCCACTGGATTTTTGTAAGTCATCGCGGTACATTTCGAGATCCCGACTTGGCAACGAAGCAAATGGAAAGTAGGCTTGGAAAATAAATCAATCAATAATAAATAAATAAAATAAATAAATAAATACTTTTTATGGTCTATCTATGTAAATGGGATACTACTTTAATTCAGCAATGCACTGTATTGTTATATTAATACGGTGTATGTATGCATACAGTACATTGTATTGTTATCCCCAACATAGGCCTACCAACAACATCAACTTCAACATGGGATTTTTAAAAGGAGACGCAAGAATGTGGCTGTTTAGTCAAAGCCAGAACTTAGAGACTCAGGAAAGGTTTCTATCCTTGGCCATCCGAACTCAAACTATATAGCCTATAGACTTTTCACACAGTCAGTCTTCAGCATACAGTACATTAACACATCCTACTGGACTCACACTGACTTCACATATGCTCTCCCCTCAGCACTCTTGAAAGACACATCCTAACTCTGGACTTATGTTGCATTCCCACTTGAAGCCTACGATGTCCAACCTCAAAGCATTTCAGGCAAAGAAAGTGGCTAACAATTGTAATAGGCTATAATTTGTCCAGAGGCGGTTGCACTATCAACAATGTGTGCCTCGCTCAATTTGTTTACAATTTTATGTACAACCATAAAGTTAATGGATACATATATGGAGACATCATATATAGCAATATATGATTGCCCTTGTAGAACATCTTACGCTAAATCACAGTAGCCTACATCTAGTACAACTAAATGCTGATAAATACAATCTATAGCCTTTCAGTTTGTGTCACAAGTTTCTTGATGTCATTCTACTGCATCACTGTGAAGGTGGGTTACATTGAAGTACTCACACTTCACAACTAGAATCTCCGACTTCAAGTGGCGTTCCAGTGCACTTCTCTTGGTTGGAGGTCTGAAATCTCCCACCTCCCAGGAATGCAGCATTACACATCCAATTATGGACTCACACTATACTGACTTCACACACAAACTCTTCAGCACTCATGACACCTAACTCTGGCCTATACTACTGACTTTGCACTCATTCAATTCTCAGCACTCACAAACACATCCTAACGCACTGCATCAGCATCACACACACTACACACATAGTGTATTCAGTGTTGGCTAAGTTACTTTAGAAATGTAATGCGTTATAATTACAAGTTACCCCATCAAAAATGTAATTGGAGTGTAACTATTTTGACTACTTTAACAAAGTAATGTAATTAATTACATTTAATTACTTTTTTGATTATATTTCTACATTTTGAATGAATCTTCTCAATTGTCAAGCAATTTTGAGTTTTTGAAACCTGCATGGTTAACCTCCACACTGACTGCTGCCAAAATCCTTTTAAACTCCCTCCACATAGCCATAATAGCAGTGTCACACTTCACTACGAGCAAATAGTTAAAATAGCCCTACTTGGTGAACATCACTGAATAAGCAGGTGGCTGTTTGTCTGGGGTTGCTCATACAGTATGTGTGCACCTGCTCACTAGAGCTCATTTTTATATCCAGCAATGGGCTAGGCCTACGTTGTTCTATCGCCTTGCTAGTGCAGAGTGGTGTGGACAACAAAATGGGAGAAAAGATTATATCAGAATCAGAATTAAATCAGTGTATTTTAGCTGTAGTAGTGACGTTTAGCAGTATAGTGACTTTTAGCTGTGAGAGGTACACATGTACACATAGCCAATGTCAACTTACTGCAGAAGACATTGAGATGTAACTGAAATTGTAATCCTGAAAAAATCTTGAAGTAACTGTAATTCAATTACACATTTTTTCAAAGTAATGTTACTGATTACTGAAATTACGTAATTTCATTACACTAGTGTAATTGCCCGTGTAGCAAAGGCTTTTTTCTCCACCGAAAGCACTGCACCGGGAGTGAGAGGGGGAGTGACGTAATTGGAGCGGCAGGAGTCTACTGAGCTTCATTTAATAATATCTTTGCTAATCTTCGTCCAAACAACATCAAACTTGGCACTCATTTCCAAGATACATACCAAATTTGAGGTCAGTCAGATGAATGGTTGCAGAGTTATGAGTGGAACACACACAGAGACGCACATGCAAACAGACAGACGTTCCCTGCATTAATAGATAGATGTAACTTGTGACTCACTACCACTGTTCATATTCACATACAGTACATGTACTGTTCACACACACACCTGACTTTTCCCACTTCTTACATCTCCCATGGACCTTTATAAAAATAAATAAATAATAGTGCTGTCAAACAATTAAAAAAATATATCTGATTAATCACAATATTTTGCAACGATTAATCGTGATTAATCACTTTTAATCACAACTCATTTCCTCCAGTAAGTTACACCAGATGCTAGGGTGTGTTGGATCCTTATTTTGCCTTGTAAAGGCCCTGATACTAAATAGTTGGCTTTGTTCGTCTCAAATGGGGCAATTCACACCTGTCCCCTACCCCCAAGAATTCCCCAAACATGTTGTTGGACAGTCAGGAGCTATGCCATAATCTTTGTATAGTTTGACTTGATAGCCGAGCCATTTTCTATCTGAAATTTAACATAATACATGCCATAAAAGTGGAACCATATCCATCACGATTAATCTGAGTTAATTTTTTTAATCCGAGTTAATTTTTTTGGATTAATCACGTGATTAATCAGTTAATTTTGCCACCACTAATAAATAAATAAAATTAATTAATTAATATCTCGTTAGTTCTAATCTAAATTTCTAGTTTCAATTATTTTATCTCTCTTTAGTTTTAATCTCTCACACACTGCACATTGACCCATCAGACCCACATGTATGCACCCATCTTCCTGTTACCTCCCTCTCTCACCATGACCCCTGGCAAGTGCGTTAGCACCCCTGAGACATACAACCTGCCCAAGGTTTCTCTGGTTTCTAACCTTAGGGAGTTTTACTTTGCCACTGTTGCTCTTGGGTGCTTGTTGTTGTTGCCCCCACCCCACCCCACCTCACCCCACCCACTCTCCTAATCCATCAACTAACCAACCAACCAAACATTATGTAACCCCTTATCTATTCTGTACTTTGCACAAACAGGGTGACACCAGACATAATTTTATTGCATTTTTATACTTGCATGTGACAAATAAACTTCCTTGTATCCATGTAAATGTATGGATGCCAACTAGCCAGGGCTAGATGGTGGTAGTATGTGTAAATTAAAGAACAGCTTCTAACCATTGAGCAATTGCTTTGCTTTAGGTTTTCACTACAGAGACAAAGTTGAACTGATTTCATGGAGGGTGACCCAGCGCGTGTATAGAAAGGACTATGAACCATCACAGGCTTTGGAAGGAATAATAATAATACATCAGTTTTATATAAGGCTTTTCTAAATACTCAAAGACGCTTTACAGGAAATCCACATTCAAATAAAACATACACGCACAGTCACACACACACGCACAACAATTCACACACTCAGCATACACACACAGAGAAAGAAACAAACAACAAATACAACAACAAAAACAAAAACAGATAGACAGAGGGCAGCAGGTGATGAGTTAGGTGTCATAAGCGGTCTTGAAAAGGTGGGTCTTGAGGTGGTGTTTGAAAGAAAGCAGAGAATCAGAGTTGCGGATGGTCAGAGGGAGTTCCAGAGGGCGGGGGCAGCCATGGCAAAGGCACTGTCCCCAAGAGTCCGGTATTTGGTTGAGGTGGTGGGGGTGAGGAGGTTGGCATCAGCAAAGCGGAGTCGGCGGGTGGGGGAGTGGCGGTGCAGGAGGTCAGACAGGTATGAGGGTGCGAGGTTGTTGAGGGCCTTGTATGTGATGAGGAGGATCTTGAAGTGTATGCGTTGTTTGATAGGAAGCCAGTGAAGTTGTCGGAGGACAGGGGTGATGTGCTCTCTGGAGGGGGAACGGATGAGCATTCGGGCAGCAGAGTTTTGGACATATTGAAGTTTTTGAAGAACAGTGGAGGGAAGACCATACAGGATGCTATTGCAGTAGTCGAGTCTGGAGGTGATGAAGGCGTGGATTAATGTCTCTGCAGCTGAGGTGGAAAGAGTGGGTCTTAGGCATGCAATATTTCGTAGTTGGAAGAAGGATGTTTTGGTTATGTGGTTGATGTGTGGTTTGAAGGAGAGTGTGGGGTCCAAGTAGATTCCAAGGTTTCTGACTAGGGGGGAGGGTGTGACAGAGTGGCCGTCGATACAGAGTGTGAGATTCTGGCAGGTGGGGAGGTTGGATTTTGGACCAAAGATGATGATCTCCGTTTTATTACTGTTTAGTTTGAGAAAATTGTGATTCATTCAGTCTTTGATGTCTGTGAGGCAGCAGGTGAGGGTGGATAGGATGGCAGGTGAGATGGTTTTAGTGGTGATGTAGATCTGGGTGTCGTCGGCGTACTGTAGCAGTGGAATTGTAGTCCATGGCGGCAGATGATGTGACCAAGGGGAAGCATGTAGAGGATGAAGAGGATGGGGCCTAGAACGGAACCTTGAGGGACTCCGTGTGTGACAGGGGTAGTGTGGGATTTGTGTTGATTGATGGTGATGTAATGGAATCTGTCTGACAGGTAGGATTTGAACCAGGAGAGGGGGGTGTTGGTGATGCCGATGGATTCTAGATGGTTTAGCAGGATGGAGTGGTTTACTGTGTTAAAGGCAGCACTGAGGTCAAGGAGGAGGAGGATGGTGAGAGAGCCAGAGTCAGAGGAAAGCAGAAGATCATTGGTGACTTTGAGTAAAGCTGTTTCGGTGCTGCGGTGTGTGCGAAAGCCTGATTGAAAAGTTTCATACAGGTTATTGGACAGGAGGTGGGTCTTGAGTTGGGTTGCGACGGCTCTTTCCAGTATTTTTGACAGAAATGTGAGGTTTGAGATCGGTCTGTAATTGTTGGGGTCATCAGGGTCAAGGCCAGGTTTTTTGAGGAGAGGAGTGATGGCTGCAAGTTTGAGAGGTGAGGGGACTGTGTGAGATGATGATGTCAGTGATGAGTGGGACAAGGGGGGTTAGGCAGTCTTTGACGAGTTGAGATGGCATGGGGTCCAGGGGAGAGGTAGATGATTTCATGGTGGAGAGTATCTTGGAGAGGTCAGCAGAGGATATGGGTGAAAAAGTTGATAGCCGGGGGTCAGATGATGAAAAGAGTGTGGGTTCAGGTTTTGGGGTAGTGGAGGTGGAGGATGCAAGCTGGTGGTGGATGATTTCTATTTTTGAATTGAAAAATGACAAGAGGTTATTGCATTTCTCTGGGGTAAATGATGATGAGATGTTGTCATGAGGTTTGAGGAGTCTGTTTATGGTGGAGAACAGGGAACGTGGATTGGAGGAGCCAGAGTGGATAATGCCAGAGTAGTAAGGTGAGCGGGCTTTGTTAAGGGCTGATTTGTAGTGATGCATGTGGTCTTTGTAGGCGAGGGAATGGACTGTGAGGCCGGTTTTCTTGCGTAAACGTTCAAGCTGTCGGAGTTGTTTCTTGAGTTTGTGGAGTACCGGAGTGAACCAGGGTGCTGAGTGGGTAAAGGTGACTGTTTTGGTTTTCAGAGGTGCCAGTGTGTTGAGGGAGGTAAACAGAATGTTGTTGTAAGTGTTGACAAGGTCCATGGGGGTTGGATTTTTAGGGGGGATAAGGTAGGAAAGAGTGCTATTATGCAGGTGGAGAGCGTGACTGGGCAAATGGACTTGAGGTTGTGAAATGTGATTGTGCGGTCTTGTTTTGGTTTAGGGGTGGGGATATCAATATTAAATATAATGGCAAGGTGGTCAGATATGGAGAGGTCAGAACTGGAAATGTTGTGGATATGGAGGCCGGTGGAGCAGACCAGGTCTAGAATGTGCCCACGGTTATGGGTAGGGAAGTCAATGTCTTGAGTGAAGCTGGAAAAGTTGAGGAGGTCGAGGAATCCGGGGAATCGATGTGCAGGTTGAAGTCGCCAAGAAGCAGAAGAGATGGTGAAAGCGAAAAAAGTGTGGTGATGAGTTCAGAGAGGTCAGATAAGAAAGATGGGTTGGGTTTGGGGGGCGGTAAATCATAGCAGTGATGAGAGGTCCAGGAAGTTTAAAAGCCAGATGTTCAAATGATGAGGCCGTGGGGAGGGACAGTGTGCGAAGTTTAAGATCTTGATTAAAAATAGCAGCAATGCCCCCCCCCCCCCTTCCCTCAGTGCGTGGGTTGTCCAGATAGGAATATCCTGTAGGGGTGGTTTGATTGAGTGAAAAATAGTCCAGGGGTTTTTGCCATGTTGCGTTTAGGCAGAGCAGGTTGAGTTTGATGTCTGCAATGAATTCAGTTAGGATGAGGCTTTTATTGTTGAGTGATCGTGTGTTGAAGAGGGCGATTTTTAGGTGCTTTTGTTTTGAAGCTGTTTGGGAGGAAGTGGGGATTGTCCAGAGGTTGAAAAGGTTCACAGAGGATGCGTTATGATGACATGAGTTGTTGTGATGATGTGTGGAAGAAGTGCGGGAGCCGGCGTCTGAGCTGCGTTCGGTCGAATGTGCTGGGATGGAATTTTCGTTGGTTGGAGTGTAAATGAAGTTTCGGCGAGATCCACGGTGAATGAAGGGGGGTTCGGCGTAGAAGACGTTTCGTAGTATGTTTATTAGTTCAGTAGAAGGAGGCAGTGTGGGAATGAGCTGGTGGAGTTCGGTTGGTGTGTAACGGAGAGCCATGGGAGATGCTGAGAGGAGGTGGCAGATCCTGAAGATGGGTGGTGGAGTTGACTGCAGGTGAAAAGCCAGAAGTTGGAGAAGGATTAGCAGCAACAGCACTGAGGATGAGGAGGATAACCGGGGTTGTTCCATGTGGAGTAGGATGTTGTGGGGGCAAGGCAGTGGGTAGCCCCGTGGAAGCGGTGTTGGTTGGCTAGCCTAGCCACCTCAAGCCGAGGGTAGCGGTCCCAGCCAGCGAGGGCTAACCGCACCGGGGTAGATGGATGTCCGCCCGGATCTCTACCCTCGGCGAGTGGTGGTGGAAGATGAAGGTGGAGAACTTCTACCTGGATGACGTACCGGGCTTGGCTCTGGCAGCGTTGGTGAAGTTGGGACCGTCCAGGTGTTAACCTCCATCCAGGTAGCGTTGATGGTCCTGCGCCGTGTCCTACGACACCGGTAAGTCCAGCAAGCATACACAAATCATGGGGGATTTCCAGAGCTGTAGCTTCTTCCTAGACGCAAGGTGGAGGTTTTTTCGGCAGGTAATCCGGGTAGGTGGTAGGTTTGTTTGCAGTGGTAGCAGGTTGTCAGGTTGCAGAGAGGTAACGTTAAAGGTCGGAGCAGCGAGAAGCAGCAGCCAGATGCGCCAGCGACCTCACGCAAAGAAGTCCCCTTCTATGATGAATGTGAGTAAATCCCTCCAAAATGAACTAAATGCTCTTTATGCTCACTTTGACATTTAAAACACAGATGATTTTGTACTAGCTGCAGTGTGTGAAGCAAATAGGGATGCACCTTTCTGTGTCTCCAAGGCAGATGTGGGCAATGTCTTCAGGAGGGTTGATTTCAGAAAGCTGCAGGAGCAGCCAGACTTTAACAGGGTTCTGAAATTCTGCGCCTCTCAGTTAGCTCCTGTGTCCACCTATATCTTTACTTCATTGGCTCAAGAGACAGTTCCTACTTGGCTCAAGCAGTCCGTTATTGTTCATCTCAAACCTCCTGCACACCATCTTAAATCACTTGGAGGAGGGGAAGGGGAATCTTGTGAGATTTCTGTTCATTGACTTTAGTTCAGCATTCAACACGATAGGTCCCCTCAACTTAGTGAGAAGGATGAAGAACCTGGGACTGAACGCCACCCTGTGTCACTGGATATTCCGCTTTCTCACCAGCCGTTCTCAATTAGTGAGTGGTGTTCTAACAACAGTGAACAGGCCTACTTGGGCCAGTTTGTTGAGGTGGCACAGTGTAACAGTCTAACAGCTTGACACTAAATGTAAGTGACTGTTTTCACCCAATATGTCCAGACAATGACTCTTGTTCCTAAGGAAGAAAAAGGTTTCCACTCCCGTGGTCCCAGGACACCAAGTGATTCCGGTGCTCCCTGCGTATAAGGCTACTCATTCAATCAGAATGGAGGCTCACAGATTGGTGGGGGATGAAACGAAGGAGAAAAGAACAGCTGCGGGCACAATGGTTGGCCTGCTGTAGGCCAGTGATCCCCAAATGGCGGCCTGTGGGCCAGATCAGCACCATCTGGCTCACGAGGTGCAATATTCTGTTTGTGTACCTTCACTGCCAGTATTTTGTGAAGTAAATGCTAACTACAACTTCATAAAATAGTTTAAACAACAATGCAACTATGATGCACATGTCAATGTCATTTACATTAAAGAAAGTAGTAGACTAAAGGAAGACCGCTTTGTGCTGTTCAAACCAAGCTCCCTTTTCAACGCATATGTAGCCCAGGCATACAAAGGGTTAAGCCGTGCCCCTCCCTTTTACCCAATCAGGTTGCGTCTTGGTAGCCTTGACGACATAACGGTAACTCAAACCTTAGAAAAGATTTTACAAAGAAATGTAATGAACACCCCGTAACTGATTTAACCCCAGAAAACTAATCAAAAAGAACAGAAGATTAACCGAAAAAAGAAGCAAGAAGAACACTGCTAGATAGATCAGAAGCTAGCGAACATAGACAAGACACAGACAACGACGCAAAGAAAGGAAGAAAAGACCCGAAGACCCGAACGCCTGAAAGTTTGAATTGGTCAGGTTTTAAAGGAATAGGCCACCCCAAAACGAAATTTAGTCTCTTACCATATTCCCCTGTGTTGGATAAGTGATAAGACTGTGCTCGCATCCAGAAGCGCAGCGTAGCTTAGCTTAGCATAGAGCCGAATTTGGAGTTTCCATTTAGCCTGTCGTTCTCAAAATAGTCATAAATGAACTCAAGAACTCAAAGCACCGCTGATAGGCGTAAAGTCATCACAGCACCTGAAAAGTTACCGTAGTACTTTCTTTCTGGGGTTTTCAGGTGCTGTGATGACTTTACGCCTATCAGCGGTGCTTTGCCTGTGCTTTCGCCTGAATATAGTCCCAAGACTTTGTCACTCCTAGGCAAACCCTTCGTGATAATGGCATTGGCATTTGTACTCGGTTTGAATGTACAGGTGAAACAACGAAATTAGGAAAAATCTTGAGTTCATTTATGACTATTTTGAGAACGACAGGCTAAATGGAAACTCCAAATTACGGCACTCTATGCTAAGCTAACGCTGCGCTTCTGGATACGGAGAAGCACAGGTCTGAAGGAAAAACACTTTTGGTCACTTATCCAACACAGGGGAATATGCTAAGAGACTAAATTTCGTTTTGGGGTGGCCTATTCCTTTAAGAACTCATTGAAGTTGATGGCGAGCCTCCCAAGAGTCCCCTGATTTCCCTGTTCCCTGCCTCCCTCCTGGTGGTAGGACAAGACTTCGACTGACTGTGACTGACTCTGACTTTTACCCCCACATTGGACAGACTGTATATTTTGTAATCAGCTAATCAGTACATTCTAAAGAATCAATCTTGATCTATTTGAAAAAAGTTTCCAATTGAATATTTGTGATTTTCCATTGATTGTAATATTGAAATTAAGAAAGAATAGATAGTTTAGGGTCCGTGTATTTTTTCGTTCATTCATTATTCTATTTTGGAAGTCGCACGAGAAATGAATAAGGACTCGTTTAATTTTACGCTTGAATATCACTTATGAAATGGAACCAAGCACCATGTTTTGATATCTTTTAGGAACTGAAAATGAAACCGCTGAATCCTAGAAAAAAGAGAAGAGCAATAAAGAAAAGCGTCCATCTGAGTTGCGTCTTTGGTTTGTTAAGCACCCAGAATTCGGATGACCTGGAAGTAATTCTGGAAGTAGGCCTAGGTGGTTGAGTTTTTATTACATGGTTTATTTGGAGGCAAATGCCGACTTTGCAAGCATTGTTGCAACACTATTCCGGAACGTTGCTACACTTCAAAAGATGTGGTTGATCTGAGATGAGTGTGCGAATAATATTTTGTGACGCTCACAACCTCGTGAGATGATTGCGTATATCCATAGCAAGCAAGCGCCACAAGCAAGTGCATGCAAGCGCCACCACAATATTGAGTAGGGACAGAGGACAGGAAGGGTAGACCAACTGTGATTGAGATAGGATTTTGACAGCTCTGATTATCAGCATCTTCAATCAGCTTCCCAGCTCATCTCCAGCCTTTACATGTGTAGTCTACATGGACTTCCCAACGATAATGCCCCAAATATATCAAAGAGAAATGTGTATTAAACGTGCGTAAAACAGTGGGATGAAGAGCAAGAGCGCGCGCTTCAGCTCATTAATAAACTTGCCAGTTAAAGAATACTCTTTTATTTTTCTGTTATGTCTCTGGCTCCGGCTACGTCTGGAGCGTATTTGCGTATGCCTCGTATGGTCACTAGGTAGACCTTTTCTGCTGCAAACTTTCCTTCCGAGTAAACGGAAAGGTCAGTCAAATGAATTTCAATAAATGAATAAACAAATGCCACACATTGAAAAACGATCAACAATGTTGTAATTTCTTCCATTACTATTATGTTATGAGTAGTGCTGTCAAACGATTAAAAAAATTAATCTGATTAATCACAAAATTTTTCAAAGATTAATCGTGATTAATCACTTTTAATCGCAACTCATTTCCTCCAGTTAGAATTTGGATGCTAGGGTATATTGGATCCTTATTTTGCCCTGTAAAAGACCTGATACTAAATAGTTGGCTTTGTTTGTCTCAAATGGGGCAATTCACACCTGTCCCCTACCCCGGAGGATTCCCCAAACATGTTGTTGGACAGTCAGGAGCTAGGCCATAATCTTTGTATAGTTTGACTTGATAACTGATCCATTTTCTATCTGAAATTGAACATAATACATGCCATGAAAGTGGAACCATATCCATCAGGATTAATCTGAGTTCATTTTTTTAATCCGAGTTAAATTTTTTGGATTAATCACGTGATTAATCAGTTAATTTTGCCAGCAGTAGTTATGAGACAACACATGCAGAAAACCAAACACAGCCATTTCTGTGTGTATGGCTTTAAACAAGACAAGAAGTTGCACCCTTTTTTCAATTTCATCTTTCATTCCAAAATAGAATAATGAATGAACGAAAAAGTACACGGACCGTTTAGTTAGATAGGGTGCACCCAGAAAGAATAAGAAAAGAATATTGATAATTGTACATATTGAATCCATTACATTTTGTTATTTATTTATTTAATTATTCTTTTATTTGATTATTTATTGATTTATTTGATATTTTATTTAATCCATCTTTGATTTTATTTATTGATACCTTTGCACACATTTTAATACAATATTTTACCATTCATTAAATACATTACATTATTTAAAACTAATTCTCTTGTACTTAGTCTGTTTTTACATCCACTCTACCTCCAGTAGACGAGCCCAGACTTTCTGATACTGGCCACACTTTTGACAGCCTAGCACTTGCACTTTAAACTTATTTATTGAAACGAGTGCTACACATAGTTTTTCGGTCTTTGCGGGTTTGGCCCTCGGCTTGGCATGCTTGACAAAATTCGGAATTCGGAGTAAAAATTATTTGGGACCACTGCTGTAAGCCCTGAAAGTGCAATTGCACCCAACTGTCAGTGAACCATTGATCTGGGTGGCCTCTGTATCAAAGGCAAGGCGACGTGGAAGGTGACCATGGCGACCATACATTATGTAAAAGGGTGTGTAGCCTGTGTAGTGTAACTGTGAGCAGTATTATTATACAAGAACACCAACTCTGATGTATATTCCAGCCAGTGTTTTTTCAGCAAGCATGCCCAGAAGATGAATCAAGGTGTGGTCACCCTTCTGGGTGATAAAGTGTAGTCTGATTCTTTTGGCCCCAATATACTGTAGATTGCATAATTCCTTTATCAGGTTAGAGCTAAAATCTGCACCCTGGTCCAAATGCAGTTGAGTAGGTGATAAGAGGTCTCAATAGGTACTAATTGGGCCTTTTTAGGTCAAACAGGCCTCTTATGAGCAGGTGCCACACAACTGCTTTATATCTGCTTACAACCCTACCCAAAAGAACCTAATATGAACCAGAGAAGTTGTTTTTTCTGGCCCAAAATGGCCTGCCTTCTTGAGGCACCAGTGCCACACTTCCATCTTCTGGCCACAGGCATGATAAGTTGGTTCCTGATCTTTTGACTTCCTGGTTCTGGTAGCACCGCCAAAGGACCCTATCTTGCACAGTCAGTCCCACTGCTTAAAGGAGAAAGCTTGCAAGCTTTCGTCGCCATGTTTCATCTCAATTAACGCGAGATGTTGAGTAGTTCGGTACTCAGTAATGTCCATCTCGCATTAGTTGAGATGAAACATGGTGACAGAAGCTTACAAGCTAGATAGAGACAAGCTGTACATATAACCTTATATCTAACCTAAACATGCACTTTCAAAGTTCTCTGTGCCTCGTTTTAAACGTAAACACCCATGGGAATCTACAGAATGAAGTTTGGAGTAACTTTGAGCTTCGTCAATGGGGGAAATTATGGAGGTCAGTTACAGAATTCAACTCAGACTATGACATGCCGATTCACTCCAACGTTAACCTGTTCGTAGCCAATTGGTTAATTAGCCGTATTCCCAAGAGGAGGGGTCGGGTGCAAGTGAACTTTGTGTGACAAGTCCATGCTCCGGTCATAATTTAACATATTTTAAGACAGAATCACTGGCTTTCTCCTCAACACCCCAGCATCTTCCTGGAGACATTCACCAGCATCTGGCTTTCTTTTGCCTGCCCTGGAGAATTTGAAAAGAGCTGCTATCATTGCCACTATTCTATTGTTTGACCAGACACCAAAGACTCAACCATCCCATCTGGGTATTCGGACACAGCGGTGTAGCAAGCTGAGGACTCGGTCACCTGGGCAAGATGGGCACCTCTGTGCTGTCATTCTCGGGAATCTCACTCTCCGAGGGAGTCCGTCCTTAGGGAAAAGGCATCCACATTCCCGTTGGCTCGCCCAGGTCTGTAACTAAGGGAAAGTTAAAGTTCTCCAACAAAGTCCAAAAAGGCTTGCAGCTCACAGAAGTGGGAGCTTTCCAAGACTTTTTCCTTTTCTGGGTTAAGGTCAGGCAAAATGCCTTCACTGGCTACTTCATGGCCCAAGAACACATTGGATCTCAGCAGGGAGCACTTAGCTGGAAGTCAAAGTCTGGTGAAGATGGACTCCCAAGTTCTTGAGGCGAGTAGTGAAATCATCTGCACAATCACATCATCCAGATAGATCATAACCACCTCTGTATTCATATCCCCCAAACAAGCCTCCATTAACCAATGAAATGTCCTGGGCGCATTACAAAGCCCAAAGGACATGCGCTCAAATTCAAAGAGGCCCATTGGGGTCCTAAATATAGTTTTGTGCCTCTTTGAGTCTGGGCAGGGTTGAACATTGAATCACACCTTCTTTTATATTTAGGCACCATCTGCCTATGTCGCTCGGATGGAGGAGCCTGTCCTATGTCGATGTGATGTTGAACCACACCATCCGATAATAGTCTTCATCAGAGGTGGTGAAGACAAAGTGGTAATTGAGAAGAATTGCCTTGAGCTGAGCATGCTGCTTGGGAGACAAGCCCACCCCTGTTAGTTCAAGTCCAGGCATAGATAAATCTGGTGCTGGTGTCCCACACTGCTTGAGGTTGACTTTAACCACCTGCTGTCCCATCAAGGACATATTCACCTTGGGCTGTAGAACTGCATCTCGTGGGTTTAAAGGAATAGTCCACCTCTTTATGAAAATTGGTTATTCACCCCCTTAGCTGGAGTTACATATGTGGGTAAGAGCATTTTGGTCTCAGTGCATGCGTTGTCCCAGTCTGGCAACCCCAATTTTACCTTTAGCTTAGCATAGACACTGGAAAGCAAAGTTGCCAAAGAGTTGCTATCTGGCAACTTTGCATTCCAGCGCCTATGCTAAGCTAAAGCTAAAAATTGGGGAAAATTGGTGATGCCATACTAGGAAAACACAAGCACGAAGTCCAAAACGCTTTTACCCACATATGTAACTCAAGAGTAAGGAGGTGAATAACCAATTTTCATAAAGAGGTGGACTATTCCTTTAACATATTAGAACCACCCGTTGGTTATGGTAGGAATGTGCTGGACTTGATCCAATGTTGTGCAGTTTGACTACCACATGCCCCCTCCTTACCGTGGACAAAGACCTTGCAGAACTCACTCCAGGGAGCACGCAGAGGGGTTCAATGATGCATTCATAATCTTCCCTCTTTGGCCCAGTTTGGGTCCTCCCACAAAGGAGAGCTTCACTATTAACAGGGTATCTGTTCATCAATCTCACATAATCAACTCAACCATCTAGTGAGGTGAAGTGTTCTCCCTCCTCCACCGTCAAGTAATGCATGCCAACTAGGTTGGGCTAGCTGGCGGCAGTATGTGTAATCCTCACAACCCTAGCCCTCAAGAATGTTTCCAACTGCTAAGTTTGAAGCCAGTTGGAAGCCTTGACTTCCACTGAAATCGGGTCTCAAACTTGCCACCCCGTTAACTACAACAAGCCCACACAGCACAGCAGCGATGTTCACAAGTCATTTTTTCCAAGTCAAGTCTCAAGTCAAGTCTCGAGCCTCTCAAGTCCATGTCAAGTCTCAAGTCTCAAATGACTGAAGTTATTGTTTTCTCATCAGATACTGTCAGAGATGATAATGCATTTCTGGAGTATCATCTATTACTGCAGTAGAGCTGGGCGGTATGACCAAAGTTCTCTATCACAATATTTTTCAGAAGCACACCGCTTTCACAGAATTTTTATTATTATTTTTTTCCCATATTACCATATGGTTATGAGTCATGACTACTGGAGATTGAACCAAAATATAATAATAAATTTCCTGCTTGGACTCTTTACTCCTCTTCTCCAAGTCGAGCCTTTTTGAATCTTGGAAAAAAAATTCCCTTTGACAGGGTGAGGGTGGACATAATTATTCCCACGATCTACTATTGACAAATCAGCTGTAATGTTAGACCTGAGAAAATTTACAATGCAGTTGTATGCATGAGTTACATTGCACCTAAGAGGAAATATTGTGCCTATGCTTTCCCATAACAAAACATCAGAAAAACCAAAATAATAAAATAACACTTCTGTGAAATTAACATTGTTCACGAGTCAAGAGGCTCAAGTCTGAGTCAAGTCTCAAGTCATTGAGGGCAAGTCCAAGTCAAGTATGAAGTCTCCAGAATGAGCGACTTAAGTCCAAGTCCAAGTCCAAGTCTCGAGTCCAAGTCCCCATCACTGCAGCATGGGTGTCAAACGTTCCAACCACTGAGCTGAAAAGTCCAGGCTTCAAACTCAGCAGTTTAAGGATAGTGAGGATTTAGACATACTGCTGCCATTTAACCCAGGCTAGTTGGCATTTGTTACATCAACAAAGAGTAGGAAAAATAGAATAAGAATAAAGAGAAAAACGAAGGGGAAGACACTGCACAGTTAGGGTGATTTTGTATAAAAGAGTACTTTCTTGTACTGGGCATGATATCAACTTCTTCACCATGTTTGCCTTTTTGCTATGCATAAAATGTGACAGATATTGACTGCAAACTGCCCATTTCAGTATCCGGTCACCCTTATGATGGCTGTCTTTGAGTAGAATGCTGTTTGCCCTCATTGACAGGCAATATTTAAGGCCATCTATCAAAACAGGGGTTTTCAACTGCTTCAAAATAGGGGTTTTTAACTGACCAAGAGGTCATTGGCGGCCCATGGTCAGGGGGTAGTGCGGGGTTGTTATAAACAAAGAGATTGCAAATTACATACATACAGACATTTTTGTAGGTGACCACCACATTTACCCAACTATGCAGAGTTCATTCTTACACAAGATTTGGAGTGATGGAAATTTTATAAAACACCTGAAAGTACAGCTGTAAAATGACTCCTGCGGCCAATGCAGAGTTTATTTCTCAAATCAGGTATTCAGAAATCAATTTCTAATACACTAAATAGAAACTGGAACCATCTGCTGTGTCGTCACAGACCATGAAAACTCATGCCTTAATACTTGGAGGCATCTTGTGCTGTATGCTGAATGCTGCCTTTTCACTATAAGACTCTTAAACCTTTGAAACATGGCCACATATAAATAAGCATTCTTTGCATAGTTTTCACCAGTTGTGATGGTGGACGATGGGCATTTTATGATATTACTAACCCATATAATTTCCATTAGAGAATTAGATTGTATAGGTGTAAGTTAACCAGTGGTTGGTTCTGTGGTGTGGTGTTTTTTTTTGATTATGATCCAAATGATTGTTGTGCTGAAGCTTTATTTTCTCTGTACAAAACATTGGTCCTCCAACTCCTCTATAGGGATATCAAAACAGACAAACGGGTACACACTTAATCAAATAATAAAACATGGCAGTCAGAAAACAGACAAACTTAAGCTAGTCTTGCCTACCTAGGCTAAGCTGGCATGCACTGTGGGCCGAGAAAGAAAAACAGACATTACTCATTTGATAAAAATAACCCAACAATAAGGTACTGTACATAAAATAGACATAAAAATGAGTGCAATTAAACTTATGACACTTTCGAATATTAATATTTGATCAGATTGATTATCAGCTAATATTACCCAACCTACCTCTATTCCTATGAAAACAGGAAGGATGAAGAGGGGAATAAAGATAAGGCAAGGGGAAGAGGAGGAGCTACCTGTCAGGATCCAGTCCTGCTCCAGTCCATGTGTTCTGTGTATTCTCTGTTACTTGTGTTTCTGGTGTGCTCTGTTCCCCTGTTATCCACTCCATGTTTTCTCCTTGTCTTACTCTAGCTACCTGTTAATTGCAATTGTCCTGTGCACCTGTCATTTATTGTCTAATTGCTCTGACTATTTAACCCCTGTGTCCTGTTCCATTTGTTGCTGAATCGTCGTCTCATGTAAGTCGCTTGTGCTGGTTGTCCCTTTGTTTGTCAGACTTGTTTGTCAGACTTTGTCGAGCTTTGTTGAACTGGCTTCTTTGAAGTGAAGTTTTTTGTTTGTGACTTTAAAGGAGAATTTTTGTGAGATTCACTAAGCTCTTCAGTTTTTGTTTTCATTGTCTTTTTCCCAGCTACTTTTTCATGGACTTTATGCATTGCAAGTTTCAGCAGTTCAAGGGTTTAATCCTGATTGAAACTCCTGTTTTTTTTTTTTATTAAATTACATTTTCTGACTTCAACTCCATCTCTGTCCCTGAGTCTGCATTTGGGTTCAAAATTCCAGCAGTGGCCTAACGGCCGTGACGGTACCAGGACTCTCAGTGTACCAAATACAGGATTACAAACTAGATCAGTTGTGCAATTATACATTTAGACATACAGTAGGTGATTATTTGGTAATGCATTACTTTTATGCATAGACGCACATCAGGATGATCGTTCAAGGCTATACTTTTAAATTATGAATGCCTCCAAAATCTTTCATTCGGAGACTCTCTGTGATGGTCCTGTATGTGCTTTCTTGTTGGCAGTTGGTATTATTAGTTTTTGACATGTTCCTCCTTGTTTTAGCATGATTCAACTTTAACAGTTTTTTTAGGGCCTGTTCCAATTTTTTTTGAGACCAAGTAGGCCTATCTAATTGCAATTAAGTGTATAATCGCGCCAAAACAATAATTTTGTCTGGTTTCAACAGTTGCTATATTTTGTACTATTCTCTATCAAATGTAAAGCTTGTATGTTTTTTTCAAATAAGAGTATTTTGGTTTTGGTTTTCAAGTGTCCCAACCTTTTCAGAATTGGAGATGTCTGGAGAATCGACTAGGCCACAAGGGGGTGGTCTATGGGCTGCTAATTGAATAGGGACAGATTATAATTTTTTGCTTCGTATCCTGACGGGAAACAGGAAAAAAAATGGCAAAACTAGCCCATACATTTTCTAAAAGTGTAACCTACTGTAGGCCTATACCCTGTAAATGTGATTGAACATGCATTCACACTTGTCAACTTCCTCTATTTGGCCCATGGTCTAGTTGCAATAACATTATAATCAGGGAGAATGTATGGCATTAAAGGTTGATTTAGCTTGACTTGTTGTTTACACATGTTTATTTTTATTTTTATTTATTTTTTTTATAAAAAGAGAAAGGACATCTCTGTTAAAATTATTGTAGCATCAATCATTTACCAGGCTGCAAGCTTCTCAACGCTACTGAAGATGACATTCAGATAAAATGGCCTTTGCTACCCCCTACTGGGTATAATCGTTAATGTACTCTCCAGTTTAGTGTTTGTCTGATTCATTTAGTGAACTGCCAACATACAAATACACTGGTCAAATGTAATGTAGGCTTTGAACTTAAAGTAGCATAAGTGTAGAATGCAAAGATTTTTATACAAAAGTGATAAAAATAGCCTAATCAACAACAGACGACACTCACATTGCATAAAATCTAGAAAGTGTCCAGTCAGTTCAATTGACTGTGGTAAGTATAAAACGGTTTATATTCAGGCCTTCTACCCTGATGTTGCCCTAAGTGAGAGATTAGAAATTTCTTGATAACAATAAGCATCTACTGAGGGGAATAAAATGGATTCAAAACGTAATTTTGGCGGTCTGACGTCAGAGTCATTCCCACAATGCCTAGTAACACGACTGCGCATTGCTTTGCTTTACAATTGCGATTTCAGATCAAAGATGGCGGGCGCCTCCGACCCTCTGGAAGATATGCTGTTCTCCGAGGTGGACGAGAAAGCAGTTAGCGACCTAGTAGGTTCTTTGGAGTCGCAGCTTGTCGGGCAAAACAATCCTGCAGCTTCACATCCGGAAAACAGAAGCGGTGGATCAACAACTAATGCAAATCACCACTTGGGGAGAACGCTACCTGCCCAAGTGGGCACTTCATCAGAGCAGCAACAACAAGGACAACATAAAGCTGAGATGAATCGGGAGAACAACTCCAAAGAAAATAGCTCAGATAAAACTGTAATATCGTCTTCAGTGAGTCCCATTGCGACCTTCGAGGAACCCTCCACCACTTCAGGGACTGTGGTGAGTGCTAGTACTAGCGGTTTGCAATCACATGGATCATCTAACATCACAACACTGTCTGCATCTGATGGGGTAACTTTGCCATCTCCGCTGGTCAGCATCAACCCTGCTGACAGAGGTTCGGCACCGACGCCAACTGAAACGTCAACTGGAACCACTACTATTAAAAAATACACTATTTCAACAAGAAGGAGTGCAGCTGCACAGAGTCTGAATGGCAACGGGGGTGCTGTAACGTCAATGAAGTCCCCTACTACCGCTGCCTCTGGCTCCGTCTCGACGACAGCTAATAACGCCAACACCATGGCTAGCAATACAAGTGCCGCGAACAACACGACTTCGACGCTGTCTCAGTCCAATGTTTCTACATCGCAGCCTGCTATTCCTTTGGACCGAGGGACACCAACTATTGCTCTCCACAGACTTCCGAGTCATATAGTTGCCAGCATCGCGCAAAATGGTAATGGAACGACTGTGTCAGCGTTGGTCCAGCAAGGCGCGCGAATAGGACCGGTCAGTACTGCAGCAACTCCACAAGTTAACCATAGCAAAAGCACTGATGTTACTTCAGCGAAGTCGGATTTAACTGTTCAGGCTAAAAACATTATTCAGCCTCAGCCTGGCACTGTAAATTCTGTCATAAGTACAGTGTCATCTCCATCTGTCAACACGGTGACCAGCCAGCACCAGACCACAATCGCTGTAACGTTACCTGCAGCTAGCAGTCCCGTTACTCTCACCGCTGTTGCAAAACCCACTGTCAATGTGGTTGGGCAACAACCGACAACCACAACTGTTGGAATGATACGGCCTGCAGCTGTTTCCTCTGCTCCAGCCGTAGCAACTTCCACTCAGCCACAACTTCGCCCAGGACTCGCTGCGCCTCAGAGAATCGTGGGACCTCAGCTGATTGTCAGACCGCCTCAGCAGCAAACTACCATCCAGCTACCACCAGGGTTCACCATCCCTCAAGGTATGAGTGATTAAATCAGAGCCTTGTATGTGCAATGTTGTCTGTCTGATAATTTAGTTAAGTTAGGAAATAATTGAGTTATGCATCTCTGCCTAGTAAAGTATCACTTCCTGACTCATCTGTGGATGTATAAACATGAGTCTGTCTAATTTCAACAAGACAATAGGCAGTCTATTTCTTTACATCTTTGATGCATTTCTGGTGTAACTGGTTGCATGTAATGTCAGTAAATTTAAATGGTAATCTTAAAATCAATAATATACAAATGTGCCCTGGCCATCATCTGAAACTCATTGCTATAGCGGGCACCCACACCTTGGCACAGTATGAGGTGAAGTTAAACAATTACTGAAACTTGTAACAACTGTCCTCTCCTCATTGATCATAACTTTTGTGGTACCACAAAGTACTAGTCTTTACAAACCAGTAGTCTTCATTGGTCCCACACATGCCTCTGAAAATACTGACAATGACTAACCAACTTTGAATTATTGTGTACAGGCCTAAATGTACAGGCCTAGTTTTTTTTTTTTTTTTTTTTTTTTCATTTCCCGCCTTATCACTGGTCTATCTGAAATATGTCAGGGACTGGCCTATACTCCAGAATTAAGTTACACATAAAAACCCATCTCTTCCCTTAGTTTGCTATGACCTAGACCTCTGACCTTTTTATTTTGTTGGGGTAAACTGTAGGTGCACAAAAAATAAGAACAAAACAACAAGGTGTGTTTAACAAACTGTACTGTACACAGTTGGATAGATGTAACATGCCTTTACCTAAGATATGTAATCTATCTTATCTCCAAATTACATTTTTTTTAAATGTTTTGATGGCATATTTTGTAAGAGAAATGTAGAAAATGTTTTGACATGGCAGTCCATGATCGTACATGGGTAGGCCTATACATAAGTCTGTGTCAGGATGTACCCTATAAAATCGGTTTTAGCCTATTTTTACTCAAATTCCGTTTCATTTTTCCCCAAATTCAAATCTTTTCTGATTCTTTTTTTGCTGTTTCGAATTTTGGTCTTTTTAACCACTCGAAAACTTCTTTGGCTTGAGGCGCCCAGTCATGTCTGATGTTGTTGGGGTTGGGGGGCCCCAACTACATGTTCTCCCATACTGAACATGTGCATGCACCTTGGCCTCTCACAGCCTTGGAGGCAAAGGGTAGCCTAACAATCTATATGAATTTGAATGTATCATCATGACCTGAATGTTGTAGTTACACAGCTACATATGTGATTATGAATAATTGATTTTTCACAAAAATGTTTTTAGTGAAAGTATGCACAGTGCTTCTTAAATGCTTTAATTCTGTCTCCATGAAAAAAATCCATCCAGAAATCCATGTTGATTTTTTTTTAACACTGTTTAAATAGCATTGTTACTTCCTACCAATAGCAGACAGAAGTTTCACTTTCTCTTGCACAGACACGCACACTCTCTCAGTTAAGGCCAATTCAGACTGAAGATCCGCAACAATATGAGATGGTTTTAGAGAGGAGTTGTGGCGGTGTGAATCAATCGTCACAGGTTGTTGCAAGCAGTTGCAAGCCGTCGGAAAAGATTCAGAGTTTTAAAACATTGCTGGTTTTTAGAGCATCGCAGCCAGTCTCATTGTGGATCTTTGGTCTGTAGCCACCTTTAATCCCAGCGATCCCACTGCACTTCATTAATGGGTATCAGTAAGCTTCATGACGCGAAATTAGCAAGTATTGCCTGACCGAGAGAACTTTTGTTTTCTTTATGATCAGCTCATGGAGAAACAACGAGAAACTACTTAAAACTATGTAAAAATTATGTCAGTGTGCAAAAAATAGCACATTTTGTGTAATTTCACGGCTATTGCAAAATCCTGTTTTCATGTCTGGATTCCCTGATTCCGTCCATGTTTTCTGCACTGCGGAAATCATACCTTTTTTCTGCACTGTGTGTTGTTAATGATAATTAATGTGTTGCTGTTATAACCCTGCTAAGCACACTGGCATGAACGAGTGCAGTGAAACGAGAGGGGCGAAGTTGCACTAATCCTGAAAATAAAATCCACTGACCTTTTTATTCCAGTCATCACCTAGTCATCACCTTAGAGATCAAGTTCTGAGCTTGACTTTGAGGGGGGAAAAAAGACAGATGCGATGAACAGTAGTATCAGACATTTCACTTTTGCTTTAATTTTGAGTGCTTGAAAAATCCCTTAAAAACTTGCTGAAACGACTGTCCTATAGGCTAATTAGAATGAATAAAATAGGCTATACATTTGAAAACATGTTAACATAAACGTCTTTATAGACCACTTTTCAAATATTTTGTTCTGCTCAGGGCAGTTTACGTCATGGCTTTATCACTCTAATCTGGTGTTTGAGCAGAAAATTAGTAGGAAAAGTGACTTTGATCATTTTCTTTTTTTCAGATGGCAAGGGTCATTTACTTGCAAGCACTGGTCACTGGGCAAGCCTAATTGAGTGTGTGTGTGTGTGTGTGTTTTAAATTCCTTTATTTTTATGGCGCTAAGGATGCAGTCTAGTTTACTATAAGTACTGTATTTTATCTTCTCTTTTTTGACCTCCCCAGTGTCTTGATAATTAAGCTGTGGCTCAACCAATGGGAGCTTGTTATTTCACTCTGGCTTAGATGCTTAAAGCTATTAGTTCTCCATCATGGGTTGTGTAGAACAGTGAGGCTGGATTAGAGCAGTAGTACAGTGAGGCTATGGCCATTAGTTTCTGCTCTCTCATCCCTCCATGCCTTGGCTTGCCTGTTGGACATGGTGAGAATTCACATCGGGCCAGATGTCTGTCACATTAAAGACATCAATAAGAATCTTCCCTGTTGTAAATGGGAAACAAAACTTGGACTTAGGCTAAACAGTGCCAGCTGTGTTGTTGTATTTGTCTACATGTTTAGTGTCTTATGTTGTGAGAGCCTATCCAATTATTGTCAACAGGTGCTGTGCAAAATTTTGCAGTCTGGCATGTGGAGACCTGAAAGGAGGACTCTAGCAGCATGCAGTCATTTTTGATGCTCAATAGGTTACTTGGTATTGACTGTAGTGAACTTGGGTGGTAGGAGCAGAGTTATGGGTGTTGGTTCTGGGAATGTGGAGGTGGGGTGGGGGGTTGGAAGAGGTTAATGAGTAAGTGGGGATGGCTATGTGTGTGTGTTTGTGTAAGTGTATGCATGGAGAAATGCTAGCTTACTGTTGGCCTGGGGAGATGGTAGTTGGATCAAAGAGGGGGAGGGATCTAGAGGTAATGAGTGTATTAATGTGGGATAAAGATATGAGAATAACAATAGAAATATTTTGGTTGTCTGACTGCCTGTACAGACTGCCTGGTCGCTCATGCACGGCTTCGGTGCCGCCATGATGGGCATCAGATGAGAGGTCCTGTGCGCCAAGCGGCTCTCGGCCTCAGCGCGACTGCGCTCCCACAAGACCCCTCGCGACCCATCACCCAACACGCCATTCTTGTCCTAAGTCTGAGTGTAAAATTATTACTTTGTATACTTTCTGTACTGTTTTGCATTAAAAGAGGTGGTCATGCTGAGAGAAAATCCGCCCAGATTTCCCCCTGCACGACACACCTACCCTATGTATACCGATACATAAATATAAGCCTCCTCTGGAATGTACAGTATGCATTAAAAGAAGAGTGTCGTGCTTTTATTCCATTTTGACATATTAATAGAAGATCAAAAAACATTGACCAAAAAAAAAAAAAAAAATTTAAATTCTCTTAAGTAGTATTATTTTCTAGCCTGACACGCCAGACTATATCATAAGAATGTATAGTCTGAAGACCACTGATAGACTGTACCTCAATGGAGGAGCGGGTGATTACGTTGTCTTTCAAACTGCCTCTCCACGTAATAGGCTAGCGTTCCGGCCAGTGGTACCAGCTGGTATATCAAATTTTTCCCGTAGCCCGTCGGTAACACGGCAAAGACATCTTTTTCAGAACGAAAAACTTCAGTGCACTTTCTTGTTTCACTTTCAAAGAAAATGACAAGTGCAATTCGTCCAAAACTGAAGCCAAAGACGATTCTGCTCTGGTTTGAGCAGGGCTGTCGTCATCGTACAAAGCCCGCCTTACGATTTCCTGTACACATACCGCGCTGTGATTGGTTATCCGCTGCCAGAGGAAGGATACAACGGGTTTCTATCAGTGGCCTCTAGACGTATCCGCTGTGCAAATTCAAATTTGCTACCGCTAGGGGTACGTCTAGAGTTCTAGGCTATTTATTTACAATAGTCTAGTATGATCTTACATATGCCCCCTTTAATATTAAATTGAAGTAATGAAAAACCATTGTACTAAATATTTTAGTTAATATTGGGAATTGTGTCAGCCAAGTTAACCACTGCAATGTCAAGTGGTTTAACCACCATTTAAGTATGTGTTTTTTTTGTTTGTTTTTTTGCCTCGAGATTATGACTGCGCGTCAGGCTTAGTAACTCACTAAACAAATTGCAAAAAATTATTTTAGACCAGTGTCCCCTCATTAGGTTACATGTAAAATGGTATGACCTCTGCAAAACATTCATAAATCATAATAACAAAATATTTCATCTTATGTAAAAAAAAAGAAAAGAAAAGATAAATGTTTGAATGTCCACACCAAGGTCAGGTGTCCAAAAAATGCTTTATATTGACTTTTATGTGAAAAGGCAAATGATGTAACCGGTTACCCCTGGTGACCCCATTTGACATGGTTCTGTTTTAGGCCAATTTAATCAAATTTAGTATAAAAAATGTGTTATTTATGATGCCTATTACATTACTTTATATCATTTAAATAGATTCTTTGTTATTTCTTGTGCTCTCTGCTGTTGAGGTATTAGGCTATAGGCAATTTGTGTAACCGATCCATGTTAACCTGTACATGAAAAACAAATTATTTAAATTTAGAAATAAATATAACAAAATCTATTGGGATATTTACAGTAATATCTACTCATTTCATGTGTGCACTAAGATTATGTCTAGGAGGGTGAAATATTATACATTATTGTTGCTTTTTTATGGTTACACCATTTGACAATCTAATGAGGTGTCTTCTCTTTCTTGGTGAAAAATTATATAAATGTCTTATGGAAAATGCACTTTTACTTACTTTAATTACCTTACCAGTCAGCATAGCATAATTCCCCGAAAATAATGATTACTTATACAAAACCACATGGATTGATGAGAGTGTGCAATGGTGTTGCTTTATTTTAACTGGTGTCTATATGGGGAGCTCTGTAGATTAAAAGAAATTTCAGACTTTCTTTAACACAGATCGGACAGAATCAAGTATCACCCATATGCTAGTGTACCCTTATGGAACAGTTCACAATCACACACAATGCCAAGAAAAGAAAAACCTCACAGAATAAATGACTAGAAAAGCACTCGGAGAGCACAGACCTCTGTCAAGGCAATAGGGTCACTGACAGATTGCAAACTCAGATAATCTTCATAATCATAATAAACAATCATAATAAACAATTTTAAATGGACCTGTGCTTCATCATTGTCGATTAATGTTCATGCATATCAGTTTAAGTCATTTCTCGATTAATTGCCCAGCCCTAGCTCACTGTGTGGAGAGCAGAAAGAGGTTAAGGCACCATTCAGAGGCAGAATATGCTGAAGGTGACTAAAGGGAAATTTTGCAGAGTTGTTCGGAAACATAATGCTTCAGGCACATGCAAGTAAAAGGGAGGGAAGGAAAATGGTTAAGCTTCAAACCACTAAAGGCAGTCAGAACCTAAAGCCTACAGTTTCCCCTAAGCAAGTAATTTCTGCTTGTATATTTGTAAGTTTCTGATATGGTGTGATTGTCTGTTAGCCTGTCAAGAGAGACTATAACATCAAGACCTACTGAGGCCATAGGTAGACGTAAGCAAAACTATTGGCTACCGCTATGGTAGATGTGTAGGCTAGTTTTCTATGCTTAAACCCCAGATTATTTTCCAGATATCCTGCACACATCCTATACTGTATACATTGAATATTATAATCATGCCTGCTAGGAAATGTAAAGAGTTTTGTTATGGAGGGCACATATTTGCTCATTCGTCTATCATAGTCCATGTTCAACACTGATGCAAGTTTTGTATTTGGTGGACATATTAAACCAGGCCTGGGCAAGCTAAGGCCCGGGGGCCACATGCGGCCCGCTGAGCTATTTGATCCGGCCCACAGAGCCTTCCCAAAGTAGAATAATTTATCTTTTTGCCAAAGAGATAGGCCTAAATTATCAAATTTGTTGTAGTCATGAAATACAAACCCCCTTTTTACCCTGCATGTTAACATGTCCTCTGAAGAAAGTGAGGCTACTGGTTTGAGACTTGCCAATTTACCGATATCAACCGGTTGAAGGTTAACACCCGGCCCATTTGTGAAAATCTAAACGCCAATGTGGCCCTTCATCTAAAATAATTGCCCACCCCTGTATTAAACAGTAATTTTGTGGGGGGATCTGAGGTGCTTGTCTCAAATGGAGCTGCTGGATCTCCTGGCTATACTGTATTAGTCTTTCTATGCACAAAGCAACTTCCACTTTGCCACTAAAGTAAATGGGATCTTGGAAAAATATAATATCTTGATTCTACCAAAGGTGTAGCACTGAAGCTGCTCTTATCGGGTGTTTTGATACAATTGCTCAGTCTGTTATACTGAGAGAAAGGGTTGGTTTAACTGGAGCTGTTTTAGACTGTTTCATATCCTGTCAAAAAGGCAATTTTCTGTATCATGAGGTACTATAACTCTTCTATCATACTACTTGTGGTGTTCACCAAGGCTCAATTTTGGGGCCAACATTATTTTCCTTGTAGATGTTCTCTTTAGGCTATGTTATCTGCTGTTTGACACATTAATCTCTGCCATATTTATCAGTTAAGCTTTAATATGCTCACGTCTGCCACTGATCACTTCATGGATGACATGATAAGGACTAGAGAAATCATTGTGTATCCTCCCACTCCAGATTATGCAGCTTGTTTGACATCACTGGCTGGCTCACCAACTGGCTAACATGATGTACAGTAGATCATCTATCTGATGCCTATGATGCTCTGGTTTCCTTCGTAGCCCAATGCAATGACCATTGGTCGACTTCTTGTTTGTCTGTCCACGTCTCATTGGGCTTAAAGTGAATGTGCCTACACATGGAATCAAGCATTGAGTACATTGTTGGTTAATGTGTTTAAAAGAATGTTTATCATCAGAGCAGATACCTTATTTCTGATTTGGCAATATGTACACCAATCTCCTCTCAAAACCGCTGTATCAGTGAATGTCATTGCCACATTTTGAGATCACACGAGTGCATACACTGGTTTTTCACGGTGGTATAAATTTAGCTTAACATGCTGAGCAAGTATAGCGCTTTACAAAATTAGGTAGCTCAGGGGTGACCAACCAAATGATAGCTGTCAACCAGTTGATAGCAAAAGTATTATAGATAGTAGGGTTGGGCTGATTATGATGCCATACCCCAAGATGTACATTGATTCTATAATTTCTGCTACAGGCTACTTAACTATGCCTGCAACTTTTTATACAGCAACAAACAGAAGCAATAGATTGGCACCCTAGTGCATGTGTTGAATATGTTTCATTCCTCCTTCCTTTGGCTCTGACATTTGTTTGACACAAACATGGTGGACACAGCCAGTCTGCTGTTTCTCTGTTATAGTCTATATTTCAGAAAATATTGGCTAAAGACTGGTTCAAAGACGGTCTCTTCTTTGTCTGTCCTTTGGAATGAATAAAGTACTTCTTGGAAGTAAGCAACAACACTTTTGGGAAAGTGTAAAAACAAACACCAAGTCTCAATGTTGTATTCTGTTGTTAAAGATGCCCTGCCATACCACTTTAGAGTATTTTAAAGGGTTCTCTGAGGTCTGTAAATAAGTGTTGTATATCACATTGACTTATTACTTACATTGTAACACTAATGTTAGAATTGCAAGGGATAAAGAACAAACAAACTTGGAATAATATAGTGGGAATGAAGGAAGACGATATGATGACTCATCCACTAATTGTTCGGAGATTGTAAAGAAATGCTTTGCAATGGTAAGCTTGTAATGTGTAGGCCTAGGATGTCACACTAGCCAACATAACCAGATAACTGCTTCGTTATTGCAGGGGAAGCCTACTACAAACCACAGGTGACGCCTCCCAAGCCTGTTGAATTTACCTAAGTTGATAAGTCATTCTTTCCAAAGTGTGCTGGACACAGATATACAGTAATGATGAACTCAGCAGCTAGCTAAACTCATAGACCGTAAAGGCCAAACCAGAGACACTCATAGGAGAAGGATTTTGGCAAACCCACTAACGTCCTGATATTCAGCAGATACTAAATATATATTGCCGGTTATCTTTATTCCATGGATATTCCTCTTTTCCGCAATAAATAGGATTCTGTTGGGCGGGCTAGACAGCATGGATTGGCCGATAATTCACCTCCATCCACCAATGGCTGTACTAGGTTAATTGTCCTGAATTCTCTGGTTATTTATTTACATTGATGACAGAAAAGACAATATTACATTTTCACATACAACTCAAACTCAGATGGACCTATTCTATTTCAAAAGCCCCAGCTAAAAACACCTTTGTGTGATAAAGCACCTTTTAAACTATGTCACATTAGATAGCCATATGAGCTAGCAGGAAGGGCCATTTGAAACTGAAACCTTGTGGGAGCAGCTCTGACTGCTGTGAATAACTGTTCCGAATAATCAAATCTATGACAAAGGCAACCTGTCGACACCTCACAAGTTTGATGTTTAATATTCAAAACTAGTAGTTGATAACACCTTGTCTGATCTCTCCTCATTGAGTGCACCAGATAAACAAGACCATTTTATAGTTCCAGACAGGGAAAGTCAGGGAATTTGATCATTTTGCAGGCAAAGTCAGGGAATTTCAGGGGTATTTGTTAGTGTCTATCTCTCACCCTCGTTTCTCAGTTTATTTCCTTTTGTTACCCAAAACCTCTCCCGCTCTAAAAAAGGTGAAACATTGCAATAACCCACGTGAGGCTGTGAGCTCATTTTGCCTTGTAGTCCAGTTCCTTATGTCATTTTGCCAGAATTTTGGGGGGATTATGTAAATCATACATTTTTGGAAAGGTAATTACAGTACATACTGAGTCAGAAAATCCATGTTTGCATTTGCCCAGATGTCTTTGTGAAGGAATATATGGGAATAATGTTAAATTCCCATTGAAATCAATGGGATTGGTTGTGGATTTTGAGGGAAAATAGGCATAACTACATGTTGATCTCTGAAGCATGAAGGGGAAACTAATTCACCCTACATCCCATATATTTTCTGAAAGCTTACACCCTCAAGATGTGAAATAACATGACAAGGTGTGACAGTGAGGCCTGCCCCACCCTCCTCATTACAATAAAGCCCAAAATTAAGAAATGTGATTTTTTTCAAAATTGACTGTATTTGATGACATTTATGCCAGTGGCCTTTGGGGGAAACATAATAGAGAGCTGATGCCCTCAGAATTTCACCCATTAGTTTTTTTTTCACCTCCCACCCCCTCCTTCTTATTTTCAGGCTTATGCCTATTTTGGGGGAAAGTGTGAATTTGTCATACAGAAGTGCCTATGGAATATAGGAAAAAGTAGTTAACTTTGATAAGTCATACCTTTTTGGAAAGCAGCAGGCCTCAGGATATCAGAAAACATAAATTACGACAGGTTCCACCACCCTCCTCCCTTTGATATCCATTTATAGATCACTTGGTTCTGGTGATTTTGGTGTATAGCCAATGCATTTGGACCCAAGACACTAAGAAGAAAACTGATCTACCCTGTATAGTACACCTTTTCTGAAAGCATACTCCCACAGGGTGTCATATAATATAAATTGAGACAGGTCCCAACCTCTTCATCTCTTCACTACCCATGAATACAACAATTTGTATTAGTAATATGGGTACAGTATAGCTCATTTGCATACTAAAATTAATTTACAGAAAAACTTGTAATACAAGAAATGCTACTTTTGATGGATACTTTCACTGTATACGGCTCTTTCAGGCTCTTTCTTTAATAGTCTAAACGTCAACATGCTGGTTACATCCCAACATGAATCTTCACTCATGGCTATTGCATGTACATGCAGGGCAGGAACTAGCCTGACAAGCCAGACTATCACATAAAATGTATAGTCTGGCAACAAGTGATAGACCCTCGGGTAAGATGGCCACAAACAATCAGAGCAACTAACAAGCCGATTCAAACAATGCTAAGCCCACCCAATGACTCCCTGTCCAGATAGAACGTTGTGTTTGGTTAAATGTCATGATGTCTGAATACAACCTAGACTAGAGCGTTGTGAGTGGATAGATAGCTCCTACACCACCGATGTCTGAGTACAATCTATGACTGATTGTTAGGCTAGGCAGGAACAGCATCATGTGCTTCACTCAGTGCCATGACTTCAAAATCAACAACTCTGTTGAACAAATTCATTATGGCCAATGACCATCTCAGACTTGATAGCATAGCACACATGATCCAGACCATAAAATCTTCTGCTTGAATGCCGCATGTTATAATACACCCACTAAGTTTTGGATGGTTGACTAGTTCAATGATTTAGGGGTACTTGGATAATTTCCACCCTCATTAGGAATGTGTGATGCTATGTCACATCATACATAATGATAGATGACTTTCCATTAGATTTCTTTTTAATGTCTTTACAGTGATCTAGCCTAGTTGATGACACATTTGTATGCACCTCAACATGGGCAGCTTGTGTACGGGCATGGTGAGCTCATCCTGTTGCAGGGAAAAGAGGTGAATCACAGATTGTCAGAAGATAGGAATAGATTATGTTTTTGTGTTTGCATGGCGAGTTTTTTGCTGATATGACTGGTTTGGTATAGTTAGCCTTGGTGAATGGGGATTTGACAAACCCACTTTTTCTTGTCTGATATTGTGATCTTGATGATACACTGCTACTGAATCCTAGCTGATGCTTTCTTTACATCATCTTACAATTACTTTTCTGTTAGTAGTGCATTTGTTTTGGAGGCTTGTAAGAAAGGCCACCATGGATTCAGTCCTGTTTTTCTAGGAAATGATTGCTCAGCTGAATTTGCCCCATTGCCAAAAGTGTTGTTTTTATTTTTATGTGGCAAACAGTCATAATCGAGATGTAAAAAAAACCCCACAAATACAGATAGCATGGCTGACACCAGACTACTTCTAAAATCTCCAAATTGAGACTGAGAATGGGTCTGATGACTCCCAGGGGTGAGGGTGTTGTAACCAGCTGTGAGGCTAAACTTACATCAATACATTGAACTCTCCCCTTTTTCTTAAGAAGTACCGCAAACTCATTTTTTTGTAAGCACTGTGTTGAGTGCAGCTCTAAGGGAATTCCAAAGAAAGCGTATTTCGGGGGCGCCGTGGCATGAATCCAGGGATCCGGGTTTGGGTTCGCCCCCGGATCATTTCCCGATCCTTACCCATCTCTCTCTCAAACTCATTTCCTATCATTCTCTTTACCGTTCTTTCAAATTAAAGGCAAAAAGCCCTTACAAAAATATCTGTAAAAAGATAGAAAGAAAGTACATTTCCATATCTCTACACCATGACACCATCAGTGCATCCAGCCAGCGATGATGTTGAAAATTCAACCTACTGCTAAATGCTGTCCTCGGTCAGCGATGATGTTGCAAACTCGGCTTACTGCTAAATGCTGTTCTCTGTCTGTAATCAAGCCTGCACATATTTGGTGATTTGGAAATCATCTTGTGGGGTCTACAGGACCACTGCAGAGCCCGCTCAGGCTATGTGCGAACCAGCCTATATGGTACAAAAGGGCAAGATTATCTGGCTATATACCTGTTGGTAACACCACCATCCATCTTCACTTACAGAAACTTATTTTGATGGATTTTAATAGCAGGGTTCACCGCTGTTAAAACAAACAACAGCAACCAAAAAAACAATGGATTCACCCACATACCAATCTTAAGCAATTCTGGAGAATACAGACAATTCTGGAGGGTGCTTTCCATTGTATAGTTTGTTTTTAGGTACATCTGCAAAAACTTACAGGGCCCTATTTTGACAACGCAATTTCAAATGTTGTTTGACCGATGGCCATATTGTTTTGGGGGTGTGTCGGCGGCATTTTGCTATTTTCACAACACAGAAAAAGAACTTTGCGCCGGCGCAAAGTTCAAAAAGGTTGGACTTACGATACCTAATTAATCATGGGTGTGTTATGGGTGTAACGCAGAAATAACCAATGACGGATCAATCTCTCATTGCCTTTAAGAACGAAGAGCGCAAAGTGCCTGGTGAATTGCTATCACACCACTGGATTTTCTCCTTGAGCATTTAAGGAAATGGAAATTATTGAATAGCTCACTTTGGGTTTAGTAATAGTCAGAGCCATAATGACTCTGGTAATATTAAACTGTCTACAGCAGGGGTCTCAAACTCAAATGAGCTGGGGGCCACTACGGTCAAAATTATCTGACTGGAGGGCCGCATCAAGGGTCGATTGTAATTACGGTACAACACATTTTTTTTTTATTATTATTTATTTTTTTATTTATACATGTACTGTATTTAACAGTGACCTGGACATTTCCTTTGCAATTAGCCTGTTTGTTTTTGTTTTTTAAATCTAAAGATGTGGCATTCAATGTTAGGCCTATATCTCATTATTGAATGCATAGCCTACTAGAACAAATCCACTTTTAAATAGGAGATTGTCTGGATTTGGTAATATAACATACTTACCAATATTTTGTTAATTAGGCTAATAATATTTTGTTAAATAATTTAATTAATTATTTGGTAGAATCTGTCCTGACAAACAGGGAATTACAAACAACTTTCACTTTGGAAAAGAATTCATCTATTTTGGGATGACACTGTTGAAGACAATGCAGAATTTTTATATGATTTCAAGATCGGATTACTCGGGAACCGCTAATCACAAAGACGACTGCTATGCACCATTGTAATCTGTAGGATCTCCTGTTTATTTGATATGCGTTTTGCCACAATTAAGTTAAGAATCCATGAGATATTACACAGAGAACAATGTATGACATGGACGCAGAACTCTATTGGTGATCATAATTTTGATACAAATTCAACGCTAATTATCTCGTGAATCGTTCGTCACAGAAACGAACAACTGACACTGTTGGAAAGGTCAGTTTGTGCAGATTCCAATGATGACCTTGTAATTTCGGTACGATTAAAACTCCGCGAGTAGCGTAAAGGAGAAGAATGGGTGCGCCCGTCGGGACTGATGCTTGCACCTCTCTCCAGGGCCGGTTTGCATTATAATTTTGGCACCAACTCGCGGGCCGGAAGTTTGAGACCCCTGGTTTACAGGCTGCAAAAAACAAGGATGAAGCTGATTTAGTCCTAAATAGATATCTCGGAATATTCAATTCCATGTCAGCAGACTGAGAAAGTGAAAGTAAACTTGATTCTCCATTCAATGTCTCCCCCTCTTATATTCTTAGTTTTCAGTTGCAGGCTAATAAGTAGTGTTTAACCACATCTTGCTGGACATCATAATGATTTCCGATTGTATTAATTAATGTTGTGGTCTTCATTGTTATGCTGGAAGGAGGACTGTATCCTATTGCGCTGTACGCCCATAAAATAGCATTTCAGGAATGTGCGACTGACGAATGACCAGGTTTTCCCCGATCAGTGGCGGACCTATTCTGCGTCTGTATAGCATCTGGGCTATTATGGCGCGTTGCGCCTAGCCACACCTTCGAGGGCACAAAGTCATCTGCTATATAGACAACGTGAATTCCTTGACAGAAAAACGGACTATGCGCTCGCACAGAATAGCAATGACTGCTTGCGCCAGTCGCGAATGCACGGTGCGCCAAGTGCATGATAGGGCCCACATTGTCAATCTTCCCCAGGCCCATCTTGACATGGGTTTGTGTTTGGCCAGGCTAGCTGAATGGTACTCTATATAGGTTTTGAATAGAAGATGCCACCCAGGCATTATGTTTTCAGAGAAGGCTGTAAATATTGCCTGTTAATGAGGGCAACTGCACCCTACACAAAGCTACCACAGTCATAAAGGCGACCAGATACTATAATTGGCCAACTTGCCGTCCATATCTGTGACTTTTTATACATGGCGAAAAGACAAACATAATGAAGACCTACCTGTTGAGCTGTTGAAATCCTGTTTTCATGACAGAAAAGAATGCTCTTTGTATACAAAATCATCTGGGCGGTTAATGCAAGTGATAATGAAATGTCCCCTTTTTTGTCTCCTTCTGCTTTTTTCCTGTCTTTTGTTGACACTGTCCCAACTTTTTGGAGAGATGTTGCTGGCTTCAAGTATGACATGGCCATAAATGTCTCATGTAACAATAAAATATTCAGGTTTCAAATAACTTATGTTTACCCTGGACTATTTTCAAACAAATAGGCTAGGTAACTAAATGTGTATGATTTGAGAGTAACACTTTATTTGAAGGTACCGTCATAAGACTGACATGACACTGTCATTAACTATTGACGTCAAGAATCTGTCATAAACTTTATAAACCTGCCATGACTTCTGACATACCCTTACCCTAACCCTAACCATGACAATACCAGGTGACACTTAATGACAGAAGTCATGACAGGTGTATAAAGTTTATGACAGATTCATGACAACGTCATGTCATAGTTAATGACAGTGTCATGTCAGTCTTATGACGGTACCTTCAAATAAAGTGTAACCGTCTTTATGTACAGTTTACACATTGTCCCCCAACATTTTTTTTTTTTCATTTTATGAGTATTTTTTGGTATACCTTCAACTGTTCCCACTTAATGTATTGTACATTCTGCATGCATCTGTAACCAAAGGGCAAAGGGGTGAATGTTCACACATTTGCAGATGCAGTGTTTTGTCTGCAGTTTGAAGAGGCCCAAAAGCATGCATAGAGTTTGTTAGAGCAGTTCCTGTGATGTGCGGCTTTGGCCTATCTGATTTGATTTACTGGTGTGTCAGGTTGTTGGTGTTGTTGTGGTTGTTGATGTTGCTGTTGTTGTTTGTGTGTGATGTGGCGGGCTCATTCCTGAGGATGAGTGTTGCTTCAGTCGGAGATGGAGCCCTCAGTGTGCACTTTACACTGCTTACACTACACTACTTACAATATGCTGCATACACTTCACTCCTTACAACTACGCTGCTTACAGCTACGCTGCTTACAATTACACTGCTTACAATATGCTGCTTACACTACATTCCTTACAACTACACTCCTTACACCAGTGTTTCTCAAACTGTGGGGCTGGCCCCACTAGCGGGGCGCAGACACATGACAGATGGGGCGCAAGATATCTTGCTGTTCTCCGATTTCAGATTTTTGTTCATATACTAGGACACTTTCAGAAATTATTTCAGTACATTAGTGTGCATGCTTTATAATGAAAGACAATAAACCTGTCAGATTATTCGCAATGTATCTCACAGAGATAATGGTGGGGATGCCTTGGATCCATCAGGTGGGGCGTGAAAATTATCTGCCATCAAAAGTGGGGAACAGCACAAAAAGTTTGAGACTGCCTTACACTATGCTGCTTAGAGCTACAGTACACTGCTTACAACTATACTGCTTACAACTATACTGCATACTAGGCTATGCTCTTTACACTTTGCTGGTTATAACTCTACTGCTTACAATTAGCACTGTCAAATGATTTAAAAAATTAATCTGATTAATCACAAAATTTTGCAATGATTAATTGTGATTAATCACGCAACTCATTTCTTCTAGTAAGAATTTGGATGCTAGGGTATGGATCCTTATTTTGCCCTGTAAAGGCCTTGATACTAAGGCCCAATCCCATTTCTATTCCCTAACACTAGCACTCGTTTTCGAATTCCCTCCAAGATGAGACACCCCTCGATTGTGTAGTGAGAAGTGCGATCTTCCCCTAATAAATGGGACAGCACTTCGCATAAAAACGTCTTCACCTGTTTCATGCGTCTATCGTTAACACTGAACGGATATAAGGCTCTTAACCGGGGTAAACTGTTCAAAAGCCGTCATCGACAATTATCATCACCCACATGAGAGGCTCTGGTAATTCTAGTGAAAGATTTGCGCACTTTGAAAAATATCGATCTTTCTAATAGTCATGTTTTAACACACCAGTGCGGAATTCAACTGAATTTACATCAAACTAAGATATCCCAACATTAAAATATATATATATATATACATGCTTAATTGCAATAGTAGCTATATTTTTGAAGTTCTTATCCAGAGCTGAGAGAACGGGACACAGCTCGGGCAGTCGGACACAGATCGGGTACCGACACACAGTTCGCAAAGAATCGTGGGCAATTTCATCTTCACTTCAACTTCACTTCGTTCGAAGTCTGCACCTGACCTCCCTCCGTTTGAAGGGGCGATTTGAAGGGCTGAAAGCCACTATCCCTCGGTCCCGAAAGTATTGGGACACCCTACACTTACACATGAACGCGCAAACCGAGTGTTAGGGCCAAAATCGAGGGGAAGTGATAGTAAAGTGATAGAAATGGGACTGGGCCTAGATAGTTGGCTTTGTTGGTCTCAAATGGGGAAATTCACACCTGTTCCCTACCCCTAATGATTCCCCAAACATGTTGTTGGACAGTCAGGAGCCATTTTCTATCTGAAATTGAACATAATACATGCCATGAAAGTGGAACCATATCCATCAGGATTAATCTGAGTTAATTTTTAATCTGAGTTAAAACATTTTGATTAATCACGTGATTAATCAGTTATTTTTTTTTTTATTAATCGATTTGGTAATTTCATTGCTTATTTCATTGCTTATTCAATAGACCTTTATCAAGACATAATAAATGTAAAAAAAAAAAAAGTATCAGTTTTCCCCATGGTTCAACATTTTGAAACCTCATCTTTGTCTCATTGTCCCCTTTTGTTATGCTTAAAAGTTAAATATATTTTGTTTACCCTCACTCAAAAACGGGAAAGCAGAAAATATTAAAGTTGAAGAACAAAGCTGTAATTGAAGTCTGAGTTGAGGTGGCTTTTTAAAAAAAAAACAAAAAAACAAAATCCAATAAACCCTGATGTGCCCTTTCAGTAAACCCTCTTTACTGAAATAATTAGCAATTAATTTAATAGTTTGCATGTAATCGATTAATTGTTGCAGCCCTAGTTCCCAATCAGGTTTCTAGTTCACGCTCCTGTTTCATCCACTAATAACACATTGACATTCTCAGGAAATGGTTAGATGGCTGTTGAAGCTTTGAAGGCAGACAGACTGTATCTAGTCTCCCACAGCGAGTGGTTTCATTTGGCTGATCTGCAGAAGGGAGCCCTCTTCCTGCGGATCCTCAGCCTGTGCCCTGGTGTGTTGTCTTCCAGCATGTAAGACTATTGCTACAGTGTACAGTAGTGCGCTGCTCTGCTCCCCGTTGATTTGCTTGCCAGTGCTGCCATCTAGTCTCTTAGTCTCTCAATTGCACAGCTTGCTTCTGCCCAATGCAAGTTGTTGTCAAAAGTTGTCCAACAGCTTCTTGGGATAGCTTCTGAAAAAAATTGAATGTAAGAAGTCACTGCATAATTTGTGTCACTTCTTACTCCTCTGAGACTTGTGTGCTTGCGTTGCTGTGCTGTTTATGACTTTTTTGTATGTAGTTTTTCATGCAGGTTAGCCTATTTGTTTGGTGCTGTTTTAGTCCTCAAATGCCATAGGCCAGTTGTGCTTTTTATGACTTGAGCTTTTTTTAGTGCATTTTTTTTTTCCCCTTCAGATTACCGTATTTTGTGCTGTGTTACTTCTCAAATGCCATAGGCCAGTTGTGCAATAAAGTATTGTGGTCTAATGCTCACTGCTGTGCCTGGGTTTCCACATGCACACACACCACTCACACTGGCAGGCAGGCTGTGTCATACTGCAAAGCTCAGGCACTGGTCTCTGCCCCTGACTGTGTGCCAGTTTGTGTCTCCAACTGATATGATTGGTTGGGAAACGCGTGTCGATAATCTTAGCAGAATGTGTTTGGAGGATGCCATGCTGCTTCTGAAATACTCTGTAGCCTATTATATAATCTTTTATATCTGCCTCATCTGCCTACATGAGCTTTTATGCTGGTAGTTATATTTGCTTTCTTATGTACTTCTGTGGTCTTTCCAGGTTGGTTTATATGATGGGGTTGTGGTGGAATGAATTGTGGATTGAAAATAGGGAAAAAATATTTATGTTCAGTAAAGATATGATCTGTTGTACACTATCAGTGATAATAAGGAAGAGGCTAATGGTGTTACTGTTATCACTCCATGTTTTATTTTTGGTGGCAAGTTGGGCTGGTGTCCGTAGTAAAGCCAAACTATTCAGCTTACATTTAATAGGGCCACTTAAAACTCATCCACAAAAACACTGCATCTCAAATGGCTGGTGTCAATGACACACTCAGGACACCCCCATCACATGTTCCTACTTGTTGGTCAAAATGCTCAAATAAAGCATTGATTCCCATGCACAGAATGTAATGCAGACAGTAGTAGCATTGTAGAATGCAGAGGGTTCCTCACAGAAGAAATGTGTGGAGGATGGATGAATTAGAAAGGAAACAAGAACAAAATGTGGTTTACCTCAACGTCAACAGAACTCCCTGTAAATATTAAAATGTCAAACCACAGTTTTCAAACTTAACCACTTTGTTCTATTTCAGGCTAAAATACCACAGTATTAATGTGAGAGGTGTAGTCATAACAGTTGCTTTGGATCCAGACAAATCTAGAATAATATACTGGATTGCAGTCTTCTATGAGTGTACTGTATGACTTTATAATCTGTTTCAGTTCACGTGGCATGTACTGTATGTGTCTCATGACTTACTGTGCCTAACAATGCTCTGTGTGTGTGTGTGTGTGTGTGTGTGTGTGTGTGTGTGTGTGTGTGTGTGTGTGTGCCTTCTGTGTTGCAGGCATGGTTCTGGTGCGGACGGAGATGGGTCAGCTGGTGATGGTACCCCAGCAGGCTCTGGCCCAAGCCCAGGCTCAAGCACAGGCACAGGCCCAAGCCCAGAGCAGCATCTCCCCTCGGCCAGCCACACCCACCACAGGGGCCACCTTCAGAGTCACCACTCCCCAGGTGAGACAGGGACTAGAGCAGTAAATCTTTGCCCAAACCCATCGGGACGTACCATTTTACTACTTACTTTGTTCGCCCCTTTAAAGGCGGAGCATGTTCCAAGTCATGTAAATGTAAAAATATAGTTTGTATGTATAGCAAACGGCTAAACTCATCCAAAAGTCAGTGGAGATTGCCTAGATAAGTCCAGAGGTACAGTACGTGGTGCAGTGAATGTCGGGCTTTAAAATCAGCAGACTTATTGGAGAGGCCCGTTTACAGCAGGGACAGGGACACCAGGGGCACATACAGTACAGCAATGATTAAATGTTTAATGTAACCTTATTGAATACCTGTGTTACTAAAGGAAGGGCATGTGATGCTTTCCTGGAACACTTTTTACAATATTTCTTAATATGATATTCACACCACGATACGATTGCAGCCAATTATTTAAATGCTCCAACACAAAAATAAATTTTTTGTCAGTCACCTGTTTTCCTGTATTCTGAAAACAGGCGATTGGACTTCTGAACTGTATTTTCAAACGACTAGCTTGCTCAAATATTTTTTTCCAGGATCTCCCAACCCTACCTTAAATATAAAATGTGTATACCCTCAGAGTTAAGAGGTGGTTTGTGTTAAGGCCGGTTTGTTATGCTGTTTTGTGTATCTAATGTTCTTGTGTGGGTATTAATGTAATTTAATGCTGTTGGGAGGAGAACCTACTGAATGTATTCTAACCTCTTTAACGTTTGTTTTGTTCCCATTTTTAATGTGAGTCAGCAGTTCCCTTTTAAGTGAGTTTTACATCATGTCAAAAGGGAAATAACCAAGCACTGAAAATCTCAAGTTGCAGAGCTCTTTGTTTTGTCTTTTTTTTGTTTATTTTGTTTTCCTAAAAAGAGCTGACTAATGAATGGACAGTCTGAAGATCATTTCTTGAACAGTTTAATAGAGACAGATTAATTGTCTGAAGTTATACCATGTTTACACCTCGGTGAGCCAGTGCCATAGTATATCTCTGTCCACACACACGTTCAGTCAAATATACCATGTGTGGTTCTGGCAGCATATGTGTCACAGTAGCAACAGTCTATCAGTGACCACTGCATGGGCTAAACCAGGGATGCCCAACCAACCTTTTTCGGTTCGCATGAAGTTACTTTTGAAATGACGGTCGAAAAGATGATTAAAAAAAAACCAACTCATCTTCCACTTAAACCCTCATGGACTCGCATCTTAGGCACACAAGTTCTGCACACCCCCCCTTCCTACAATCTATTGCGATATGGCCTTTTTGGTGGCCTCTCATTAAATGTGTCCGTCAGCTCTTAAAAATGTCATATTATGAAGCAGCTTTAGCCATCATTATGCTACTTGTATGCCGCGAATAATTTCAAAGAAAAGCTCTTCTATACCTGGACAGAGCTCTTGAAAATTTGACTAGGCTATTTTGCCATGGCACGGCAATGCGCCGAAGTAAACTCTCAAGAACAGCCGTCTTTGAACAAGCTGCACACATAGTAAACTTTTGCATATAGAGACTTTCTTTATGCTACTTTAGAAGAGAAAGAGACCAAAGATCTGTTCGATGCTCGTTAAGCAGTACTTTGCAGTAGCTGTGCCGACCATGTTTCTGTCAATTGCTTATTAAAGCCAAAATGAAGAGAAATGAAACGTCAGAGCATTTTTTCTTGGAACGTTTCGTAATCTAACTGCACTGCATTGGCGATAGACTGGTCGACCACGGTCGGCGGGTTGGGCACCCCTGGCCTTATCTCTGTATGGCACCACTATATGGACACACACACACACACACACACACACACACACACACACACACACACACACACACACACACACACAAGCTTTATGGCTGTGCTAGTCTCATGTGTGTGTTAGACACCACAGGTGCTGTAAGACTATGCTTAATTATATTAATTTCATATTATCTAACTCCACACTCTCATCAACGATTAATCCAATCTGATTGATACCTCCATTGTCTTAATGGCTTCGGCTGTCCTCAGGTTTGCCTTGGGTAATGAGCTCATTAATATTGCATGGAATGGAGGCACGCTCATCAGGCCCTACCTTTTAGACACTCTTTCATAACTGTCACCTGAGAGATGAATATTCATCATGTTAGTTTAGTGATCATCTACCTGTGGCTATTTTTTCTTCCTCTGGGATAAATGAGTCGGTGATCGGATGATGTGTTTTTAAATCCTTAATTACTGCTCTTGCAGCATCGATCATCATAATTCATTAACCTAAATGCAGCACTCTTAATGATCCCACACTTACAGTCGAGTGAATGTGCTTTTATTGAAAGTGAAACAATGGACGGGGTATAAGGTCAGTTGAGCTTTTAGTCATGTTCTCCAGACATTCCTAACTTGTATAGGCCTAAATCACAAGGAAAGCACAGTTCACAGAAAGTTTTTCTCGTACTGTACTGCTTAATCGAGCCTATGATAAACCCCCTTTGAAAACATAAAATCAAATCATGAATGAATAAAGTCAAGGCATTCCACAAACATTTCAAAGATTGGATTCTTTGTGATCACCATTGCACAGCAGTGGCTGTCTGAAATTGAGCAACTCTTAAAAAAGAAAGATACTGAAGATATAATTGAGGAAGAGACATTCTGTGGGAAATGTTCATTTGCTGTTGGGTGTTGCTGGGAGGGCCATGGAAGAGGAAGTTAATTTGGAGTTGGCTGGTTTGGCTGCTGTGAGTTAATGCTGTATGCTGGTGGCTGCTCTGAGGCCAGAAACAAACACACACTCACATCTCCAGACAGGGAGTCTGCAGAAATACTTGAAGCCCTTTCTGTGGCTCCACTTTTGCCAGACTGCTTGATATCATTTTTTTATTTTTTTTTATTTTATTTATTTTTTATTTGTTTTAACTGCTTAGATTTCATTTATGTGTGGATTGTTACCCTCGTTATGATGATTGATGTGTCCCTTGATGTAGATCAATACCTTCATTTCATGTTCTTGGTCCAGACACAATACAGTCAACAAACCAACCCACCAAACAGCAAATAGCAGATTTAAGGTGCGTGGTGGAGGTATGGCCTACACTCAAGCGAATGCCATTCTGGTTCTGATGAATGTATCTCTCACATGATTGTCTCTCTAGTTTAGTAGATTGTGGCTCAAAACATAATTGATTCCAGCGAAACAGCTGTTCATTATCATGCCAGTTACATTGTCTCATTTGTCAGTTGTGGCCAATGTCAGTCCTTGTATTTGCCTCTGTGAACCACAAGGGGGCATTAGAGACTTGCTTATAGCCTGGTGAGCTCCTGTGTGGACTGTCATGATTAGCTCTCCTCACCGTGGGGCTCTTATAGAGGACAGTGAACAGTGAATAATGTTAATAAAAATGAAATTCACCGGTCGCTGGTCATAACTAATGGCAAATTGGGAAATTTGATATGTGAGAGTTGATAAGTTGTGTTTCAAAGCAGTGTCAATTTATAAACTCTTCTGCCTCTTTGCTATTGTCTACATTCCAAGGATCATCGTAAAAACTGAAAATTAGTATAGCTAAGTATTAGTTTGCGACTCATATACAAGATTAGTAGTAGTATAAGTAAATGTTGTGTTATTCAAGCACCAAGTTATTATTAGTATAAGGACATGTGAATATTATGCTGTTCAAATACAAAGTTAGTAGCCTATTACTGGTAGTATAGGTTGGTATAATGCTACAAATTACAAAATTACTATTAGTATCCAGGCTAAGTATTACTATGATAGTCAACAATTTTTTGTCCAATCAGCCCACCACTCAATTGTTTGGTCAATGGTTGAGTTTTACCTCTCCAAGGAGACTATGTTTCCATCAACGTTGGCTGAAATTTTCAGACAATGTGGGTTTTAGGCCAAGTAATAGATGAATTTGTATTCCATCAATGACCCTATTGCCTCCTTGGTGAAGGTCTGCGCTCTGAGTGCTTATTCATTAGTTTATTTTTATTAACAGTATCTCAGACAGATCCAGTGTTGTTGTTACAGCATGCAGGACTGACACTAGGTGGAAGTATGGTGTTGTATTAACAATCAAAATGAAACAAACTTCATTCATTCGCAAGTGACGTCAATTAGCTAATAACTTTTACATACAATGCCTTTTTATGTGCCTCTTGTTAAAAATTGCAAACATTGTAATATTTTATTTAAAGCACTCAATACATCAGTTTTATGAGGATCTTGGAGAGTGGTTTTATTGTTAAAGGGAAATCCGGTGTGAATCAGTCAATAGCCCTGTTGTCCCGGGTACCTGTATGCTGTCTTTAAGAAAAAGAACAAGAACAAGAAGAAAATTGGATGCTGCATAGACCGAATCACGATTACTTACGCTGACTGAATAGGGCGTAATGAAATGAAACTGAAAGTAAATTGATATGCCCCATGCACTTAGTGTTAGTTGCTGATTCACTGCTCGGTCTATGTTGTATCAAATGTTCTTTTTTTTTCCTTCTTATAGTTCTTGGTGAGTTTGAACAACAGGGTTGTAGATTGATTTACACTGGATTTCTCCTTTAAGAGGAACTCTCTTATGACAGTTGGATCTCAGGTCATATTCTATCTTCCCTGGCCTTGATAAGGTGTTGGAGCAATTGGCTGACAGCATTCATGAAGAAGGTGTGTGTGTGTGTGTGTGTGTGTGTGTGTGTGTGTGTGTGTGTGTGTGTAATTATGTACAGCTTGATCCCTCTGCATTGTGAGCCAATTGTAGTGTTTAGACAAGACCCCCCTGCCACAGATGGAAATGAGTCTTATTCCCAGAGTCTCTGTGGACCGCGGGTGCCACTCCGACACTCCGACCTGAGGAGAAGAATAAGGGGGGAAGAGAGGAGAGAAAGGGAAAGAGAGAGAGAGGAAGGGGGAAGAGGAAGAAGAGTGAGGGATGAGTGAGCGATAAGTGAGGAAGTCGTCCCTCGCTTCCTTCCACTCGTGTTAAATCATTCACTATCCAGCTGCCTGATTGTTTTAAAAAGCTAACAACCATTAGAGCCCCTCAACGTGTGGCAGATTGCCATGGCATTGCTGGGGGGGTTTCAAGCCTCCGAGATCCCACTCCACCCACCCTTTACCCCCCCCCCCCCCCCTCCCAAAACTCTCCTGCATCGCTCCCAGGCTCTCCGGTACCCCCTCCCCCCCCCCAATACACACACACACACACACCCCTGTCTCCCTGTCTCCCCATCACCACCCCTGTCTCTACCCTCCCTCCCCTAAGGGGACACAGCTGCTGAGGGGAACCACACACACACACACACTCACACACCCTCTCCCTTGCTTCTCCCCATGCTGTGATGGTGGTCAGGATAGTGGGGTAGGGTGTGTGTGTGTATATGTGTGTGTGTGAATGCAAGGCATAATGCCAGGGTGGTGTGCAGAGGGCATGTCCACATGGCTGCCCACTGTAGACAGATGCTACTGGGATGATGATGCCTGGGTGTAGCAATGCCTCTTAGAGTGTGTGTGTGTGTGTGTGTTGTGTGTGTGTGTGTGTGTGTGTGTGTGTGTGTGTGTGTGGTTGTATGTGTGTGTATGGCTCTGGATCAACTCACACTGTTTCCACAGTCCTGGTCCCGTGGATGTCCTGTATTGGCCTGAAGTGTCTGATGGGCCTAGATGAGGCATTGAGGTAGTTGGTTTTGCCTTCAGGTAGATGGAATGTCTGGTTTCCACGGTTATTAGCGCTAAATGATAAATGTTCTCCTACCTGTACCCACTGCAGTGGTCATCATCACTGCCCTTCTGCTTTGCTGCATAGTGCTCTGGGCTAAGCCCCCAGACTGTGGTGCAAATCTGCAGTGCAAGTTGGTCAACACTAAAGGGTATATGCGTACAGCCGGAAATGACGTTGAAATCTCGCCGATATAATAGTGGCCTAGTAACAATGCCAAATGAACTACTAGTACTTACAAATGATCTAAAACATTTTTAAAACTTTAGTAATACTAATTTACCTTAATTAATTAGCCCCCCACCACTGTACTGTACCATTACCATCTAGTATTTGCCGTGCAAGTGTCGGTGAGTTTTGATTTGTTCTTCCCCAGGCCTCACTGCTGCTGCAGTGCAGAGAAATGAGAGTGCCAGTGAGACACCTACCCACTGTGTGTCATCTCCTCTAAGATCATATCCATAATGGATGCAAGTGTGTGACTGTAGTAGTGTGTGGTTGTAAATGGTTACATTTTTCACATTGTAATGTAACATATCATTTACATACCGAGAGCAGATTCCTTTATCCAAAGCAACCTACATTTGTCAACTACTGTATCACTTACCTCAGCCCCACTTTACTCCCTTTCTCAAGGGCACAACGGGTTTCGAACCCACAATTATCTGGCTGCTAGCATGCTAGCCAGGTTCCTTGAGCATTAAGCTACCACTGTGGCTTTCATGGTGACTGTGCTTGACCCTAACTGTAACCCATGCTATTTATATGTAGAAAGCTGTTGAATGCCTGCCTGCTTTTGATGCCCCTTTGCTTACCTTTTGCTGTACTTTTACTTGTTGCTGATGTACTGTTCCTTCTCTCCTTCCTCCCCTTTCCTTCCCTCCCTCCCTCTTTCCCCTTCACACCTCTTCTCTTGCTCTCTTCCCCTCTTTCCTTTGCCCCCCCCCCCTCTCTCTCCCTCCTGCAGTCTCCTGTGACCACTCAAGCCATCCGTCCAGGTCCCGCTGTCCAGGCCAAGGTGCAGCCATAACCCTTTTGCTTTTCTCCCCGTCTCCTCTGACCCCTTGTGAACTTTGACCTTCCTACATGACCTCTGACCCCGCCCTGTAGCTATTGCCCCTTATAAAGCCTCACAGTGTGTCATAACATTGGGTGACCTTCTCTAACCTGTCATAGTGTGGCCCACTAGTAATAGCTCAAGGCAGGCCCATCCCAACTCCTCAAAGTCATTCCGTCCAAATTCCTGTTCTTTCAGGCTACTGAGTGCTATCGATAGGCATCAGAATGGCAGAGTTTGGTACCACACAGCCCAAATAGTTCAACTTGCAGCTAAGCTAAAAGATTGGGGCATATGAAAATGAAACGGTCATGCCATTATCATTTCGTGTCGGCTGCAGTTTTGCTATTTGTTCTGTGTTGTATGAAATTTGGTTACTCTCATAGCTATCGACAGCACTCAGCAATGTGAAACAACAGGGCTTCCCTCTATTATTGCTAGTGTCTGTTATCACTCTATCATTACTAGTAAGACTGTCCCAGTGAGTTACAGTTGCATGATGACTGAGAGGTTTCATTTCGGTTATTTCAACTCCCAGAAGTTACATTTCATAGATGACTTAAGATGTTCATAGCAATATCTCTTTAAGATGTCACCATTGAATGAGTTCCAAGTACATGTAGGTACAGAATATTTCCAATTCTTATTCTCCCGCAGTGCCAGACATTGTCTGTTATTCTGAAGGAAGGTTCATACCAAACCTCCATCTAAAACCTATTTATTGTCTGCCCTTATTTACTTATTTATTTATCTATTTATTCATTTATTTATTTATTTATTTATTTATTCTTCCTTCTTTACTCTATGGCATCCTTGAAATGCCTCCTCAAAATGCCTTGCCAGAATTCTAGTCTTAAGTGTGATAATGGTGCTGAATTTCATTGAATGTTAATGACTTCCAGGTCTGTGCATGCTTTGAGCATATTTCTTTGCTTACCTATGTGTGTGTTTGTGTGTGTGTTATACTATAACGACTCGCTTGGCCTTATAGATGTGTAAGTTAAGCTTGCAGGAGTGCTGTTGGCACTCACACAGACATCTGTTTGGATTACCCCATCTGTAACACACCCCATGACTGCTGAAGGTTCAGCTGTGTGCAGTATCATCAATGTGATGTTTTTACCAGCCTTTTGCATGTCATAAATGTCAGGTGTGTTCAGACTGTCACTGTGGAGAGTTGGAGGTGTGTGTGTGTGTGTGTGTGTGTGTGTGTGTGTGTGTGATGGGAGGTATGCCATCACAAATCTGAGCTGCCCTATGTCAGACCTCAGCCTTATTTAAACACACACACACACACACACACACCCCTCCACGGCGTGGCATCCGCTGTGGCGGGGGACACGCGATGTGACAGCGCCCCCCTCCCCCCCTCCTGTTCTCCGTGGCCTTGCTGCGAGCCATGCGTCACGTCCTGTTTGTCTCTCGCCCAGAAGGCCCCGGCGGTGGTGGCAGTGACGGCTCCCCAGCCTCAGCAGCAGCAGCAGCAGCCTCAGCCTCAGCAGCAGCAGATCCCCGGGGCAGTGCTGCCCCCCCAGGCCACCGGCGCCCAGCCTGCTCCCCTCAGCTCCACCACGCCGGCCGTCACGGCCACCCCCACTCCCGCCCCCGGAGCATCCGTCGTCTCACAGGTCTCTACTCCTCTTTTTCTTCTTCTTCTTTTTCTTTTTACTTCCTTCCCTTTTTCTTTTTCTTCACAAGCCACTTTTTTGCTGTCTTTTGTCTTCTCCTGCATTTTTTTTTTTTTTAACATATGCACCCCTCCCTCTCTCCTTCTTTCCTTCTCCCTCCCTCGCTCCCTCGCTCTCTCTGGTCCGCTGGCGGCGGGTGCTGTCACAGCTGCCAGCAGGCTGGCTTTGTCACGGCCATGCCCGCACTCACACAGCTGGCCATGGACAGGGGCATCATCTCTCCTCTCCTCTCCTCTCCTCTCCTCTCTCTCTCTCTCTCTCTCTCTCTCTCTCTCTCTCTCTCTCTCTCTCTCTCTCTCTCTCTCTCTCTCTCTCTCTCGCTCTCTCTCTCTCTTTCTTTCTTTCTCTCTCTCTTTCTTTCTTTCTCTCTTTCTTTCTCTCTCTCTCTCTCTCTCTGTCTCCTCTCTCTGTCTCTCTCTAGCTCTCTCCCTCTCTCCCTCACTCTCATTTCTCTACTTTTTCTCTCTCGTTCTCTCTCTCCTATCCTATCCTGTCCTTATTCATGTCTTTCTTTATGTACTACTTTATCTCTTTATCCCCTCCTTCTTTCTCTCTCTCTCCTTGTTTTTATAAACACACACACACACACACACACACACACACACACACACACACACACACACACACACACACACACACACACACACACACAGAGCGAGAGAGAGGGAGAGGCTGGGCAGAAGCCCTCACACACAGACTCATGGCTGCCCCAGGCCTCATCCTGCTGTGGGCATGTTACCGTGGAGACATGCCCCATGTTGGCATAAAGCTCTGCAGCGCTTCCACAGGCACGCATGCAGCCCACATACACACACACACACACACACACACACACACACACACACACACACACACACACACACACACAAGCAAGCCCTCATTAGGCCCTCATATGCCTGAGAAAGATGCAAAAACATGGATCATAGTGGTGCGCGTGTAGCCCCACCAAGCATATTGTTTGTGTGTCAGGAACCCTAATTACATTAACATTTAGCATTCAACTAATTAAAGCCAACATGACAAAACACATGGGAGCCATTATGGGCACGCGGGGACGATGGCTGATGGGTGCTGTCACTTCCCATCCCTCAGCAGCGCCACTGCCGTCAGTGCTCACACAGAGACGCCCCGGGGCCCGTGCTGGCTCATCCTCTCAGCACAAGACTTAAAGGTCCCCTCGCACAGCCGCTAAAGGTCCCCTCACACAACTCACAAAAGGTCCTTCCCCCGCGCCTGCCGTTAAAGGTTCCTCTTGAAGAGCCCTTGAAGGTCTCTTGCCGAGGTATCAAAGGTTCCTCTCAGAAGTCTTTAAGGTCCCGGAGAGCTGTTAAAGGTTCCTCTCAGAGACGTTGAAGGTCTTTTGCCAAGGCGTTAAAGGTTCGTCTCAGAGCCCTTGAAGGTCCTTCTCCATGCCGTTAAAGGTTAAAGATCTCAGAATTCTTTTAGGTTCTTCTCTGTGCTGTTAAAGGTCCCCCTCAGAGCCCTTGAAGGTCTACTGCCAATGTATCAAAGATTGCTCTAAGAACTCTTTAAGGTACCTGAGAGCTGTTAAAGGTTCCTTTCAAGAGCCCTTACAGATTTTATTCTCCTAGTCCCTAAAAGTTCCACCCTGAGATCTGAGCCTAAAAACATTAATCAGCTCACTTCTCTCACAGGTTCTTCTCAAACTCTTGAAAAGAAGACTTTGAGAGAAACAGAAGATAAGAGAGTACTTTATTCAGCCTGAAGGAAATTCAAACATCACGTAGCATTGATAACAA
>JAODXP020000010.1:12841370-12896370 GCA_027497455.2 Sardinella longiceps
CTGTCAGGTCTGAGCATTAATGCAGTGTGTGTTGCGACCTGAAAAATGAGGCCCGGGGAGAAAGAGAGAGAGGAGAGGGGGGTGGGGTGAGGGAGGGAGAGAGAGAGAGGGAGAGAGGGAAGAAGAAAGGGAGAGAGAGAAAGAGAGAGAGGGATGTGCAGGGGGAGGCAAACAGAGAGAATGGATGTGAGGCCCAGGGCTCCGCTGCAGGCCCCGCACACACAAGGAAGGAAGTAGCAAGCTTTTCTGCTAACAGAAGCCCCAATCTACCACACACACACACACACACACACACACACACACACACACACACACACACACACACACACACACACACACACACACATAATGCATACACACACACACACACACACACACACACACACACACACACACACACACACACACACATACATGCTCTTGCTCTTTCTCTCTCTCTATACACATGCCCGTGTACACATACAGACTACATGCTCTCTCTCTCTCACACATACAATACATGCACACACACACACACACACACACACACACACACACACATGCACATGCTCTTACACACACACACACACAGAATGCACATGCTACTATCACACACACACACACACACACACACACACACACACACACACACTGATACTCCCTCACAAAGCACGCATCTCTCTCTCTCTCACTCATTCACATACACACATACGCCTCTGTGAATTATTTTAATGCCACATAAAGGAACATTTTGGCCCAGGTATACTTGATAAGCTCTACCTTCAGTCACCCACCCGCTCATGTACACATACTGTAAATGCATGAATGAGTATTTATCATAAATGCATGATCAAACATACATGAAGTTCCTATGGCTCACATCTCTGCTCATACATACATGAGTAAATACAGCCACATGTGTGTGCACACACATCATGCACCAACTCATTCATTAACTCTTGCATGTAAACGCACACTAATGTGTGTGTTAGCACTTCTGGTTGCAAAGGCACACCTGTGAATGATAACACTTCCAGTGTGTGCACACACGCACATACAAATGTGTCGCCTTGCTGAGGTGGAGCTTTCGCGCTCAGTGTCACACAAACTCACACATACCTGAGGATGCATGCAACACTTTTAAGGCTCACGCACTTCAATAGACTGTATAAATAACACACACACACACACACACACACACACACACACACACACACACACACACACACACACACACACACACACACACACCCCTCAGTCTCTGTATTGAAGTGGTTCTGAAATGGCAATGATTACTGTTGTGTGATTCAGTTACACTCAGTTTCTTTCTGTTTAAATTTGTTTTCACATTTAATCTATCTAGTAGCCTGTGTGTCTTTTTGAATCATAACCTGAAATTATTCTCTCTCTCTCTCTCTCTCTCTCTCTCTCTCTCTCTCTCTCTCTCTCTCTGCCTCCCTCCCTCCCTCCCTCCCCACTGTAGGGTATCAAGCGTGTGGGCGGTCCCGGGGCCCAGGTGCGAATGCCCATGGTGATCACGCAGGCGGTTCGAGCACCAGGTAGGAGGCCCTGAGTGTGTGTGTGAGCGCCAGGGAGGAGGTCCTGAGTAGGTTAATAGTGCCCTCCTGTCTCTCCTATCACCCTGACACATAGTGTGTGTGTGTGTGTGTGTGTGTGTGTGTGCGTGCTGAGCGCATGATCCCACTGCAACTGCAGCTCCCTGCCTGCCTCTCTCCTCCTCCTACATGCAGCCTGAGCTGCTACCCAAATTGGCTGTTGTGCCAGAGTGCTGCTATGTTATTTAAAGTGCGCTCGCGGTTCTGCTCCAAATGATGGGCATAAGCTGGTGGATTCGCCCATCATCCAAGTTTGGACATCCCAAGGGATGACAGGAAAAGAAAAACACCTCATAGCTTGGACCATCCAACTCTGTTCCTAGAGTGACCTATCGACCAAGCTCTTATTTGGGGGCAGTTTTAGGTTCTATATAGCTGTAAATTGATCAAGGCATGGGGGAAGATACTGGTTCTCTTCGAATAGAAAACAGGTTGTCTGAACTCTTGGTCCAGAACTTTAGAATGTTTTCTGTCTTGTTTGCTAATGCGCATACAGAGGGGTTTCTGTCCTGAGGGGGGGTGTGCTGTCCCATGGCTTTTCTCTTCTCAGGTGTGTGTGAGTGTGTGTGTGTGTGTGTGTGTGTGTGTGTGTGTGTGTGTGTTATGCATGCTCAAAAACATTCTAGAGCATGCGTGCCAAGAGCTTTCACCACCCCCTGTCTGGCGAGCGGCCCTAGGCGGGCTGTAGGAGCTCCGGGAGGGGTTGTTTTATGTCCTCAAAATTCAGACGCTGGGAAAAAAGAGAAAGGGAAGAGAGAGAGAGAGAGGAGAGTAGAGAAGAGAAGAGAAGAGGGAAAAAAAGCCCTCTAAAAATACACATGCCACACGTGATGGCCAGCGGGCACAGAGAGGGAGAGCCTGCCTGTTAGAGACGCGAGCCCAGATCCAGAGTGGCAGTGCCCGTGCCCGTCAGCCCCCACGTCCGTGAGCGCCTGCCGGCCGCTGAGGCACACCACTATTGACAGGCCCGCGTCTCCGCTCTCTCTCTCTCTCTGCCACATCTCTCTCTCTCTCTCTCTCTCTCTCTCTCTCTCTCTCTCTCTCTCTCTCTCTCTCTCTCTCTCTCTCCCTCTCTCTCTCTCCCTGGCCGTCACTACAGCGGCAAACCTGGGGAGAGCCGCGGCCACCGCCAATGCGGCAGAAAAGGAGAGATGGCTGTGTGTGTGTGTGTGTGTGTGTGTGTGTGTGTGTGTGTCGCCGTGAGGCGACCAGGGAGCGGGGAAAGGTAGCTTGGCCTGCCGGCGCTTTGCATGCGCAGGCTTTTGACGGAGATGTGCGGGGACGTGTGGTGCTAACGTTGATGTGTGTGTTTTTTTTTCTGTGTGTGTTTGTGTGTCTTATCTGTGTGTGTGTGTGTGTGTGTGTGTGTTTTGTATTTCCCAGGCGTGGCCGGGAAGGGACCAGTCAGCCAGACGGGGAAAAGTCCCCAGGGCTTTGCCGCGCAGCTCCCTGGGAACCAGAAAAACAAGCTCAACGACCCCGGAGGCGGATCTTTCAGGTACGCACACGACCAAAGAAAGGGCCAAGAGCACCAGAGGAAGACGAGGGGGGGAGAGAGGGAAAAGAAAGGGAAAAAAAAGACACAAAAAAGACACAAAAGACTGAGTGTGTTGTTCACTGAGGGGGAAAAAGAAAGAAAGAAAGAAAGGAAGGACTGAAGCAAAAAAGAAAGGAGTGAAAGAGGAAGGGGGTAAAGCGAGGGAGAAGTGTTGTGCTCACATCGGACACATGGGGGCAGTCTTCCACCGAGCTCCTGCAAATGACTGCAGGCTACACTCTCAGCCAGTGTCTGTCTGTTCCCAGCTCCTCATCAGTGCCGCTGTGTCCCCACTCACTCTCACACACACACACACACACACACACTCTCTCTCTCTCTCTCTCTCTCTCTCTCTCTCTCTCTCTCTCTCTCTCTCTCTCTCTCTCTCTCTCTCTCTCTCTCTCTCTCTCTCTCCCCTCCACACACTCACACACACTCTCCCTCTCTGTGTATGTCACTCTCTCTTTCTCTCTCTCTCTCTCTCACACACACACACGCACATGCACACACACTCCAGACTCTGTGTCTGTCTGTCACTCTCTTTCTCTCTCTTTCTCTCTCCTTCTCTCTCTGTCTCTGTCCCACCTCTATCTGTCTCTCTCCATCACTGTGTCTCCTCCTCTCTCTCTGCATCTGGGTGTCTGAAATGAAGTGTGGATCACACAAATAAAGCACCCGGGCCAGTTGAGTTGAGTTGGACAGGCCTTTGTCCCAACCTATAAGCTAAACCACCTGAATATGAAATAATACATTCTACTGAGTAGTTTACATAAAGGCAAGATGCTGTCTTGTGTTACAAAGTTGACATGTGTGTCAACTTTGTAACATGTGCGTGTGCGTGTGTGCGTGTGTGTGTGTGTGTGTGTGTGTGAGTGTGTGAGTGTGTGAGAGAGAGCAAGCGAGAAAGAGAGAATGAGAACAAATATGAGGGCATATGCTGGAAAAAAGACCATGATCCATAAGTTGTGTGTACACGTACACACACACACACACACGGTACAGATATGTAATGGATTCTATGGATATATATATATATATATATATATATATATATATATAATGGATAATATTTGCACTATGTGAGATTTAAGGAAGCAAGTTTGGTTGCATGAGGAGGGTGTAGATTATGGATGTGCCTGTAGTTGGGACAAGTGTGTGTGTGTGTGTGTGTGTGTGTGTGTGTGTGTGTGTGTGTGTGGGCCGGCCACAGGGTTCATGGTAACTGCCCACTGCTCTCCCTCTCCCTCTCCCCCTCCATCTCTCTCACTCTCTCTTCCTCCCTCCCTCTCTCTCTCTCTCTCTCTCTCTCTCTCTCTCTCTCTGCCTGCCTGTCTGCCTGTTTGGCTGCCGGGGGGAAAGGAGCTGCCGGAGGCTCTGATTGATAAACCAATAAATCTTTAGCAGCGTTGGTAATTAAGCTGTCAGGCTTGCTTGTTACTGACGACCTCTCCCCCCTGCGGGCCGTACTGCTTTTCGCTTTTCGGTGGCCTCTCCGAGCCCTGCCGCCGACCCCGCACAGCCCTGACTTTCAGCCACCCCCACACCTCTCCTTTTTGAACCACACGGGAAAGAGAAAGCCACCTCTTTGTAATGTCAACTCTCACTGACCCAGAGCAGCCAAATCAGCACACTTTTTTGTAAAAAAAAAAAAAAGGCAGTAATTAGAAGGTGATTGGCTGAATAGGAGGGGAGTACAGGGCAAGTGTGAAATGGCTGTTGTTTGTGCCTCAGCCTTCCTTTGAAATAAGGTGCAAAGAGACAAGCACACTCATGACTTTGAAGCTATAGTGTGTCAGGGGCCTGTAGGGGTCACCACTGCTGGCTTACTGTCACTGATGTCTTTAGTTACATGTAGTGCTGTCAAACGATTAATACAATTAATCTGGTTAATCACAAAATTTTGCAATGATTAATTGTGATTAATCACTTTTAATCGCAACTCATTTCCTCCAGTAAGAATTTGGATGCTAGGGTATGTTGGATCCTTATTTTGCCCTGTAAAGGCCCTGATACTAAATAGTTGGCTTTGTTCTTCTAAAATGGGGCAATTCACACCTGTCCCCTACCCCCAAGGATTCCTCAAACATGTTGTTGGACAGTCAGGAGCTAGACTGTAATCTTTGTATAGTTTGACTTGATAGCCGAGCAATTTTCTATCTGAAATTGAACATAATACATGTCATGACAGTGGAACCATGTCCGTTAGGATTAATCTGAGTAGATTTTTTTAATCTGAGTTAATTTTTTTGGATTAATCACGTGATTAATCAGTTAATTTTGCCAGCAATAGTTACATGTATTGTAAATTTAGCGCACAGTTCAAGTAGTAAAGGTTTTCTGTTTTAGTCAGGGGAAGTCATGGAAATCAGGGAATTTTAAATTTAACTTACAGTCAGAAGCCTGTGAGTTATGTTTAATATAAATTAAGTGCACAAAAAACAAGTACACACACTTTCACCTGCACTTTCTTACTGGAAAGTTCTGGAAGCTACTCACACCTTATGGACATTCATTACAGTAGGCTACAGTCTTTTTTACCAAGGTGAAGGTTTCATTACACCGTGGTTATTTGAACAAGATAGATAGGCTATTCTTGCCCTTCATATGTGAGCTGGGTTGTATTATGTTTTGTAGAACGTATTGTTAAAATCCACTTTTTTGTAATAGTTTCATATGGAAAACCGGCAATGTTTGGACATTGAATGATATTTGGACATTGAATGATGTTTTCAATATGTCCAAGATGTTTTCAATGTTCAAACCCTTCAGGAACACCCATTTTTTATACTAAAGATGCTCCCAACCCGAAAACCCCAGAAACTGAAAGACGTGTCTGGACAGAGCTCTCTCTTTTTTCCCATGATCCTCCTCTTCTGCAGACCCTAACCCCCCCATCCCTCTCCTCCCCCATTCACCCCCCCTTCCTTCCCAGCCCCACTCTGTGCCTTGGGCCAGGGAGCCCCTGGAGGTCCGCCTAGGGCCTACACGCCAGCTCAGCTCAGCTCGCTCAGCTCTGCTTAGCTCCGGCTGGCAAATCAAATTCAAAATATTCAAATTCAATTCAGCTCATTCAGTGAGTAATCTTTTTGCTGAATTTCAATGGGCTCGATTCTAAATTTAATGTGAATTAATTTTCAAGAAATTGTCCGAATTGGAGTGGAAACTATTGTAGTGGTTTCCAGTGAGCTGGTTTTTAAACCACGCCTGGATGCTCCAGGCGATGATGCTCTATACGTTTGTGTGTGTGTGTGTGTGTGTGTGTGTGAGAGATAGAGAGGGGAATATCTGTTTGTGGTGAGGATTATATGGAAGTAGCATAGTGATGCACCAGATGTTATATAAGTTCCTGAGGGATAATAGGCCACTCTACCAAAGCTATGGCCAAATCACTGTGAATGACTTAATGGAGGAGTAGACCACTCAGTGCGCGACCAACAGGTGTGTGTGTGTGTGTGTGTGTGTGGCTAAACACTGTGAGTACCAGTGTGATTTTGAGTGTTTGGGTGTGTGTTGGGGTCTTCATTGTGAGTCCCTATGCTCCACTTGCCCAGACTGAAAACTCTAGAGCCCATGGGATGCTTTTGTGTGTGTGTGTCTGTGTGTGTGTGTGTGTGTGTGTGTGTGTGTGTGTGTGTGTGTGTGAGAAACTGTAGGGCTGGTGGGTTTCCCTGAGTGGCCACAGCCTCCGTTTACTGAGCTAAGTGGAAACAGCTGCCCCCTCTCTCCTCCTGTTCCCTCTCTCCGACTATCTATCTGTCTCTCTGTCTCTATCTATCTCTCTCTCCGCTCACTGCTCTCTTTTGGTCTTTCTTTCTCGCTCTCACTCTCGCTCTCTTTGATCCCATCGCTCTCATCTTCTCTCTCTTGTGTTTGTGTGTGTGTGTGTGTGTGTGTGTGTGTTTCCAGTACCAGCTGTGGTGGCTGTAGCGCTACAGTATTGAGGGGAATGAGGTGTGCCAATAGTGAGCTCACTCTCTCCCCTCAGTGGTCCAACCATGCTGTGTGTGTGTGTGTGTGTGTGTGTGTGTGTGTGTGAGAGAGCGCTGACTGGGGGGTCTCTATCCCACACGTAGTCTACTAATGTACTTCACCTTCTTACATGCATAAACATTAACACACCCAGATAGCGTATGTCCTTGCATATATATTTGAACACTGTAATAAACATTAATCTAATAAGCAGTGCATACAATCTGTATGCATATGCTGTCACTGTGTTCTCTGTCTGTCTCTGTCTCCACGTATACATTCTCTCTCTCTCTCTCTCTCTCTCTCTCTCTCTCTCTCTCTCTCTCTCTCTCTCTGTCTCCCTCTCTCTCTCTCTCTCTTCCATTCTCTCTCACACACACACATACTCACACTCACACCCTCTCCCTCTCTCTCCCTCTCCCTCTCTCTCTCTCTCTCTCTCCCTCTCCCTCTCTCTCTCTCTCTCTCTCTCTCTCTCTCTCTCTCTCTCTCTCTCTCTCTCTCTTTTTTCCCTCTCTTTGTCTCTCTCAGCGGCCTAGTCTCAGGTTTCAGAGCCTGCGGCAGTCTGTTTCCACGGAGGGCTGAGAAATATGTAAAGTATTAGCTATGCATGTTGCCATACGGTACACATACATTCATCCACCACAAATATGTCTTCTCTCCGGCGTGACCATAAGGGGTGGACAGAAAAGCCACCAAGGGGCAGATATATCCCAGTCCCTGAGACAAAGCCAGCCTAGTGAGCTAGAACCAATGGCCCTCAAAGAGATCTGACGGTTTAGAGTCTAAAACGACTATCAGTGTTTGGAACATTTAGACTCAGTACTTAGCATTCATCACTATTCAGATTCAGTATTTACCAGTAATCACCATTCAGATTAAGTATTTATCATTCATCACTATTCAGATTCAATACTTAGCATTCATTACCATTCAGAATCCGTATTTACCATTTATCATCATTCATATTCAGTATTTACCAGACAAACGATGCCAACCTAGTGATTAACTGTACAATCCAGGCCCTCAAAGAGATGTGGAAGTTTAGGGTCTGAACAGACTATCAGTGTTTGGACAATTTAGATTCAGTATAGCATTCATCACATTTCAGAATAAGTATTTGTCAGTCATTGTCAATCAGATCAGTATTTATCAGTCATCATCATTCAGGTTCACTGTTTACTATTATTCATCATTCAGATTCAGTATTCAGATTCAGTATTTACCAGTCATCACATCAGATTCAGTATTTACCAGTCATCACCAATCAGTTTCTTGGCTTTGAAACTACGTGTGCTACCAATTAGATGATGAAATTGTTGGAAACTGTAAAGATAATTACCAACCCTAGCTAGTACCGATCGTAGCATTTGGAGTTTGGACCTGGACTGTTGAAGTGTTGGAACGTTTCGATCTGTCCTAAGTTCTCCTGGTCTCCGATCACTGTGAATCATCGCTATTCTTCACAAATAGTCCTCTTGACAGATAAGTCCCCATAAACCAGTGGGGGCAACATTTACTGTTGCTCGATGGTGGGGAAGGCATGGCAAATTTATTTATATAGCACATTTCATACTCAAAGGAATTTCAGTGTGATGTACAATAATAAAAGCAAGTACAGTAGATGGTAGAACATAAAAGCACTTTTTAAGACATAAAATGATGTTTAAAAGTTAAAGTGTACAGAATGTAAGTGAAAAATAAGGAAGAGGAGGAAGAGGATTATGTAAGACTTGTGTATCTGATGAAGAGCGGACGGACGGACGGGCGAAAGCCTTGCCTTGCCCAGCAGGTGTGATGCTCATTAGCGGTGAGTGGGGCGTGGGGAGGGGGTCGCCCCGTGGCACTGCCAGCTCTGGAGGGTGGAGGTGCCCACTAATCCCCTCTGTCACCCCCCCACTGCCACGTCAGGACGGGTTCTGGGCAGCGCACAGGACCAGCAGCAGGGGGCGTACACACACACACACACACACACACACACACACACACACACACACACACACACACACACACACACACACACACTCACAACAATACACACATACAAACCACCTATGCAACCATGCAAGTGCACGCACACATACCACAAAATCACCAAGTACACATTCACACGTTGTGCCACACTAGTACACATACAAGTGTGTGTATACACACATGCACACACACACACACACACACACACACACACACACACACACACCCTCTCTCTCACTCTCTTTTTCTCCCGTTTCTCCGTCCCTCTCTCTCTTTTGCTAAGTCACGCTCACTGGTAGGCTACCTACAGTATCCCCGTGCAGATACTCTGAGTTTTGCACACAAGCACAAGTATACTTAGGTACTGTAGGTAGCATCAGGTCAGCCAGCAGTCTTTCTGCTTTGTTGTGTTCTGCCTCCGGTGTAGTCAGTGCAATCTTCAGAACTGCATAAATACCTCAGAGTGAGGCAACAACAGATATAGGCCTCAGCAACCACCCCCCCAACCCCCCTAATAAAGAAAAAAAAAAAAACACAGACCGTTGCATGTGTGCGGAAGGACGGAATCACAGGAAGCCACGTTGAATTAATCAGGCCGCCGATACCGCCGCGCACCGGAGAGGAGGGACTCAGCGATGCACCGCAGCTGTCAATCACACGCTTTTCCCCCTCCAGCTCCGCCTCTTTTCAGGCAGCAGAAAGCAAGCGAGCGAGCGAGTGAGTGAGCGAGGTTGTGGGTGACGGCTGTCTGTGATGTATTAATCATCCTCTCAGGCTTTTGATATTTTATGAACAAGTCTGAATATTTCCCACCTCACCCCTAGTGCATGGTGGTTTTTTTTTTTTGCCGCTGCAGTTGCCAGCCCTCCCCGTGTGGAACGCAGCCGTTCCCAACGCACAGCTAATCGGGCCGGGGATGTTGCCTCTCCCATAGCCGCGGGGCATTCTGTTGCTCTGGAAACTCTGAATGACCATGACCTGCTTTCTGCCTGGTTGATTAGTTTTTGGGACATTTGCTTAGGAAACGACACAAACTACTGTACAGTACAAGAGGCGCTTTTGATAAAAGTTTCCTCCCAACCCCTAGGACCTCTGTGTTGGCACTCCTGTGGTGAAACTGTCAACAACCCCCGCATTTTATCTGACATTGTCTGAAACTGCCAATCACAAAATTCACGTCTACATGCGGCAGACTGCTGTATATTTTACATGATGTTAATGTTAATGTTTCACTGGCCGTTGGGTGATATTATGATCAGTATTACTCCAGATTGGTTAGGGCGTGTGTGTGTGTGTGTGTGCGTCTGTGTCTGTGTCTGTGCGTGCGTCTGTGTCTGTGTGTGTGTGTGTGTGTGTGTGTGTGTGTGTGTGTGTGTGTGTGTGTGTGTGTGTGTGTGTCTGACTGTGTGTGTATGTGTGTGAGTGAAGTTAATCTTTACTGATACAAGGTGAGGTTCAGATTGCGGTAAAAGTAAGTGAGGCAAATTGAATTGGAAGTCCACTTCTTCAGTAATGAGGCCTAGAGAGATGTGGGAGGGAGGGTTTGTTGATACTTGAGGCCAAGCCCTAAAAACGCTATAATAACGAGTGCTAACGTCTGCGTGTGTGTGTTGCACTTTCCAGGGACGATGACGACATCAACGACGTGGCCTCCATGGCCGGAGTGAACCTAAACGAAGAGAGCGCCCGTATCCTAGCAACGAACTCGGACCTGGTGGGAACGCAGATTCGCTCGTGTAAGGACGAGGCCTTCCTGCCCACGGGCCTGCTGCACAGACGCATTTTAGACACGGGTAAGCAACAGCGCAACAGCGCAGCATCCACACACACTGGTGTATCCCTCTGTAATGCACCGTGCACTCTCCCTAGGACACGCTTTGACACACACTCTACACCACTCCCAAGGCAGCTATGTTACATTACACAAACACACAACACACACACACACACACACACACACACACACGAACACACTACGCCGCTCCCAGGGCAGCACGACACACACACACACACACACACACACACACGAAGAACACACACACACACATTACACAAACACACTCAACACTGCTCCTATAAGGCAGCTCTGTTACATTACACAAACGCACACACACACACAATACACAAACACGCACTCCGTACTCTGTGGAGTGCTCTATAGGATAGAATGCCACACACAACACACACACTAAACACTGTTAAATTACACCAACAAACACTAAATACTGTTACACAAATGACATAAACACACACTAAACATGGTTAAGCTACACTTTAAAACTTTTATACTACTCACAACACACTCTAAACACTGTATAAATTTCACATAGACACACTGTTACACACATTACACAAACACACACTCCGTAATCATCTATGTGAATGCCACACACACACACACTAAACAATGTTACACGCATACACACACACTTAACACTGTTACACTACACAAACACACACTAAACACTGTTACACTATCTGTTGCTGTATAGTTATGCTCTTAGGATATTACTGCACCCTGCATTTGGTTCAAATAGATGTTGATGCCCTGCCTTATTCTGTGTTACGCTACTCACTGTTAATATACAGTACAACACACCAACTGCCTTATGTTCTTATACATCTATGTGAGTGAATGAATGTCGTCATCACTGTCTGTCCCTCCCAAGCCATAACGAGTCCATTTGGCAAATGCTATAATTAAAGAATAGGTATTGTCAGGCAGAGATTTTTGTTTTGTGGTCTATACTGTATCTACAGAGGATGGTTCAGTATGGGTGAAGTAAAGTAATTCGGGAGACTTTTTGGCGATATAGCTGCCCTCTATGTGATAGCCAGCTAACCTCAGCTTACAAACACCACTAGATATTGCCCTAAGAATCCACCAGAAACACTACAGCACAAAGGCTAAATGAATGATGCTGTACAGCACATTAGCACTGCAAAAGAGATTAGTCTGGGTTGCAGTGGAGTTTATAGCATAGTGTGGTTTAACAAGGAAATATGCATCTCTAAAAACGATATATTTTTACTTGAATAAGTCTAGTTGTTTATGAGTTGTGCCTGTAGGCGTTTCCACATGACTGTATTCAGAGTGTAATATGTAGCATGTTGACTGTATGTATTGCAAGAACTGATGCATCATTAGACTGTAGTAGCATTATCATTGGCGTTGGCCTCCCCTCTGTGGCCATATGTATCCGGCATGTCTGCATTTGGGCCAACTTACACAAAGCTGTTTAGATCTATAATGTGACAATTAAATGAATTGTTAAAAATTAAATCATATGCCCTGCAGAGTTCCAAATCATTTTTTTTCCTTCTTTTTTTTTGCACCGTGCAGATCTCAAAACTTTCTCTGCATCAGAATGTAGGCCAGTTTTTCTAGCGCCTGAGGGGAAGAAAGCTATCTTCTGACTCTCTCTCTCTGTGTGTGTGTGTGTGTGTGTGTGTGTGTGTGTGTGTGTGAGTGAGAGAGAGAGAGAGAGAGAGAGAGAGAGAGAGAGAGAGAGAGAGAGAGAGAGAGAGAGAGAGAGAGAGAGAGAGAGAGAGCGCACACACACAATTACGCATGCCTTTGTACATGGCATGTGTGTGTGTACTGTATGTATGTGTGTGTTGTGTTTATGTGCATCCAAGGGTGTTGTATTTTCACGTATTGTTTTGAGTGCCATTTGTAGTGTCATCACTAAAGAGGCGGTTTGATTTACTGGGAGCCCTCTCGTCTCCTCTCTCCTCCTCTGGTCTCCCCCACTCACTATGGCTGGCCCTGTACTGGTGGTGGTGATGGTGGTGATGGTGGTGCAAATGTGCTGCATTTAACAGCGTCTTCACCTCCACTAATGAATTCTTCAGTGGCTGTCTGAACTCCGGGGACCCCAGGCCCTGACTGGCATAAATACTTTATGGGGTGGCTGCTGTTTGAAGGCTGCTTGTCAGATTGGCCTGTGGACTGAGCGAAGGCTGTTTTCTGCTACGGGACTTTTTCTACACAGACACGCGCACGCACACACACACACACACACACACACACACACACACACACACACACACACACAGTGATACTGACACACACACACACACACACACACACACACACACACACACACACACACACACACACACACACACACACACACACCCTTCCTACATGCCTCCACTTCCCCAGTATCATCTACCCTCCTCTGCTCAGATGATTTTTTTGGCACAGGCTTACAAACCTGCATCTCGGATGTATTTAAAAAAATACTCTGTCTCTGTCACAAGCTCCAGTTGTTTGTGTGTTTCTCTCGCTCGTCTATGTGTGTGTTTTATATGTGTGTGTTTGGTTTTGTCATCTCCATGTGTGCAGCCAACTTCAGAACATTACACTGTGATGGGAAGAAAAAAATTGGACAGGAGTGTGTGTGTGTGTGTGTGTGTGTGTGTGTGTGTGTGTGTGTGTGTGTTCAGTGTCTTAAGGGACTCCAGAAGGACTAGTTTTTTTTTAGAAAAAATTCTCAAATTGACAATTTGTGAGAACAGTGAGGGGAAATATGCAGCGTCTGAGGCATTTGCATTTTTGCAATTCTGGCCTCCAAATCCTCAATAAGTCATGCTTCTTCCCCTGCCGCACTTCATGTAATTACCAGACAAACTGCTTTAAATAACACCCACCTGAAGGTGTCCACTTCTGTCAAGCCTCCCCCACTCCCCCCCCCCCCTCTCTCTCTTTCTCTCTCTGCCCTCTCTCTCTCTCTCTCTCTCTCTCTCTCTCTCTCTCTCTCTCTCTCTCTCTCTCTGCCCGTTCTCACTGTGGATCTCAATTAAATCTCTGCAGTTCTGTTCCCTGCTCCACACAGCCCCTCTGGGCCCTTGCTGTTGTGTGTGGTAGCCTTACCTCTCAGACTCGCTGTGTGTGTGTGTGTGTGTGTGTGTGTGTGTGTGTGTGTGTGTGTGTGGTAGCCTTACCTCTCAGACTCGCTGTGATCCGGCTGCAGTCAGCACCTCTCCGCCTTAAAGACGTACGTCGCTTCCGCCACCGCCGCTTGCTCTCCCACCACCCCCCACGAGGCCCCTACGGGCCCCGGATATGTGGAATGTGTGTGTGTGTAGGTTTATGTAGGTGGAGTGGCATTCGGGGGAGACAAGATGAGGCCCCCTGCTGGCGAATGGCAGTTGCGCGGGGCCGCCCTGGCAGTGATGGGTGTCGGGCCAGTCGCCAGCTGACAGCTGACCAGGGGTGGTGCCCCGGCCTGCCACGTCGGCTCATCCTCGGACGCCGCGGCCCAGCGTCACCCTGAACCCTCGGTCCGCTCCAGGCTGCTCAGGTCCAATTCACACGGCCCTCTCTCTCTCTCTCTCTCTCTCTCTCTCTCTCTCTCTCTCTCTCTCTCTCTCTCTCTCTCTCTTTCTCTCTCTCTCTCTCTCTCTCTCTCTCTCTTTCTCTCTCTCTCTCTCTCTCTCTCTCTCTCTCTCTCTCTCTCTCTCTCTCTCTCTCTCTGTCTCCCCTCTTTATCACATGTGTAGGCTACAGACAAGCACACTTTATGTCTTCACCTAGGTCTTTTGACCATTGGATTATTTCTATATATTGTTGGTGTGCCTGTATGTGTATTGGAGCCTCTTTTTTAGAGTTATGTCTATATGATATGTCTACTAATAGTATGTGTATATGTCTACTATTTGTACAGAATACTACTATATGTCTATATTCTGATTCTAATTCCCGTTTGGCCAATAAATCTGATATATTCTGATCCCTGATTGGCCAATGAATCTGATTCCGATTCCTGATTGGCCAATAAATCTGATTCTGATTCTGACATGCACACGTAGACTAGTCGCCGTGGAGATCTTCATGCCAGGAACTCTCAGACTGATGGTTTATGTATTGTCAAGTCATCAAGTATTTTTGGATTGTTGTTTATCCGCTTGCTTACTTATTTCCTCTCTCTCTCTGTCTCTCTCTCTCTTTATCTCCCCCTCTTTTTGTCTTTTATCTCACTCTTTTTTCCCAATCCACCTGTCTTTCTATCTTCTTGAGTTTGTGCTTAAGTGCTTCTTTATTTCCTCACCCCCTGCTGTGCATCTTGGACTCCAGTCCCTCAAGCTTAGGGTGTTCTTAAGCACAGAGTGATACTGAAACACACATACACACACTCACATACACACACAGTGATGCAGAAACACACACACACACACTCACTGTGATACTAAAATGCACACACACACGCTCAATTCAGAAACATACACACTGTGATACTGAATCTCTCTCACACACACACACACTCACACATACACACACACAAAAACTTAAATCAGAGGGGAACCGCTGCTTGTGCTGCTGTTTGAACACGGCTCCACACACACACATGCACTCACGCACACAAATACACACACACACACACACACACACTGGATGAGGGGGCCCAGCTGGAGTGGTTCTCTGAGCGTGAACCCACGGTACTCCCCGGCCTCTCAGGACCGGCTCTGCTGAGAGTTCCGCTCTCGAGGGGGAGACCCTCGGAGGGAGACCCCCCCCCCCCACAACCCCCCCTTCCCATCACTGCAGAAGAGTAGAGTATCATTCTACATAGTAGGGATGGAAACAGGGGTCCACGCGCACCCCCGGATTTTTTTATGCCACCTAATTTTTTTTTATCCTTGAAGTGTCTATTTTCAGAATCTGACAGGTACCAAGCTAAAATAATGTCCAAAAGGCTTCATTTTTGGCCCTTTGTTGCACCCGACCCACCCCACATTCTATCTCAAAAAGACATAAAATGTGGCATAACTGTTGAAGTAAACAACATACAGAGACAAATAAACACATTTTCCCACACAATTCTGACCCAAGGAATTCAATAGAACAGTTATTTATTTCATTTGACAACATCTTAACTTGGTTTTTTAAGTATATGGGCAAAAAAACAGACAAAACGGACTCATTTGGCAACTATTTGTTCATTTCAAAACCAAAAACTTACAGCTACACTACTCATCTTCTTCATCATCATCACAGTAGAAGTGTCTATTTTCAGAATCTGACAGGTACCAAGGTAAAATAATGTCCAAGAGGCTTCATTTTTGGCCCTTTGTTGCACCTGACCCACCCCACATTCTATCTCAAAATGACATAGAATGTGGCATAACTATTGAAGTAAACAACATACAGAGACAAATAAACACATTTTCCTACAAAATTCTGACCCAAAGAATTCAATAGAACAGTTATTTATTTCATTTGACAACATCTTAACTTGGTTTCTTAAATATATGGGCAAAAAACAGGCAAAACGGACTCATTTGTCAACTATTTTCTCATTTCAAAACCAAAAACTTACAGCTACACTACTCATCATCATCATCATCATCATCATCATCATCATCATCATCACAGTAGACATCCTCTAAGTCCATTTCTTTCATTTCCAGCTCTTCATCTTCATCATTATGCTCATACTCTCCATTTCTGACCGAAAAATGGGCTCACTTGGCCTTGTTTTATTATACTAGTTGCAGCCTAAAATAGTGTATTTTTTAATTGGACCTATCCTGAACTGAAAATTGAAGAGGAAATTGAAAATAGCTTTACTTTTAACATTAACAAAATGAGGCATGATCCTGGAAAAACAAAATTACAGAAAATACCTAAAAAAAAGTCACAAAAGTTGCCCGAGTTGAATTTGCCCAGCGAGTAGGTCTAGCTCTCAGCCATAGGTTGTACTCAGACATCGGTGTTATATATCCAATCACAAGGCTCTAGGTTGTAGGCTATTCATAGTGGTGTTAAAGTGATATGCCACCATTTTGGGAAATATGCTCATTTTCCACCTCCCTTCAAGTAATACAGATGAGTCATATATTTTTCCAGTCTATCCAGCCGTTCTCTGTGTCTGGCGGTAGGACTTTTAGCTTAGCATATAGTTCATTGAATCAGAACATGTTCCTATGCTGTTGAACTACAAGCTCCCGAACTACAGGCAAGTTCAGAGACATCACTCTAAACCAGGGGTGGGCAATTATTTTGGTCGAAGGGCCACATTGGCGTTTAGACTTTCACTAATGGGCCGGGTGTTAACCGTCAACCGGTTGATGCTGGTAAATTGGCAAGTCTCAAACCAGTAGCCTCACTTTCTTCAGAGGACATGTTAACATGCAGGGTTAAAAAGGGGGATTTATATTTCATGACTACAACAAATTTGATAATTTAGGCCTATAATCTATGTCTCCTTGGCTAAAAGATAAATTATCTTCTAGTTTGGGAAGGCTCTGCGGGCCGGATTAAATAGCTCAGTGGGCCGCATGTGGCCCCCGGGCCTTAGTTTGCCCAGGCCTGCTCTAAACTGTGTGCTGATTGGCGAAACCACACAGAGCTAGCCGGGCTGGGCCAGACTACTGTACGGAGCCAAAATCTTTTAGCGGAAATACGTAGGATGCCGTTGCAAGGCTAACTGAGAACAACTATCATTCAACATATGGAGGGACTATTTTCTTGTCATATCAACCCAGAAAATCAACAACTTTTGTTTTGCGTTGGTGTTGGGACAAGTTACAACTACAACAGAGTCACGTTTTTAACTTCAATCTCAGAATTCTTAGTCACTTTCAAAGCACTATAATTGGAGAGATGCTAACGGTCTAATTTTATTTAATGATCCATGCTAAGTTGGAGCTAAAAGTCCTACTCAGAGAACGGCTGGATGAACTGAAGAAAGGAAAAACTCAGTTGTTTAACTTGAGGAGAGGTGGAAAATAAGGGTATTTCCCCAAAGGTGGAATATCACTGAAAGCCAATCACAATGTAGTAGAGCAGATAAGTGGAAAAATACTTCAGTTTGTGAAACAAGCATGAAAATTGGCACAGATGCTCACTGTGACACACTCTTTAGAAAAGTCTGAGTGTCCACGCAAAATTTCAATATGGCCGCCATTTTTTCACCACTTTTCATTGTTCAATATAAAACAATAGGCCTACATCTCAATGGGGGTATTTTTTCCCTTTAGTCCAATCAAAATTAAACTTTATACAGTGAAAGTATCCATGAAAAGTAGCATTTTTTGTATTGCAAGTTTTTCTGAAAATTAATTGTAGTATGCAAATGAGCTATACTGTACCCTGATTACTAATACTAATTGTTGTATTAATGGGTAGTGAAGAGATGAAGAGGGTGGGACGTGTCTCAATTGATATTATATGATACCCTGTGGGAGTATGCTTTTGGAAAAGGTATACTTTAAAGGGTAGATTTGTTTCTTCTTAGTGTCTCAGGCTCAAATGCATTGGCTATACACCAAAGTCACCAGTACCAAATGATCTATAAATGGAAATTATAGGGAGGAGGGGGTGGAAGCTGTCTTAATTTATGTTTTCTGAGATCCTGAGACCTGCTGTTTTCAAAACAAATATCAGTTATCAAGGTTAACTACTTTTTCCTACATTCCATAGGCACTTTTGTATGAGAAATGCACCCAAATACTAATTTCCCCCCAATATAGGCATAAGCTGTAAATGGAAGGAGGGGGGTAGGATTTGAAAAAAAAAGTTGGATGAAATCCTGAGAGTATAAGCTCTCAGAAAATATATGGTTTAAGGGGTCTTACATGTTCCCACTAAGTGCTATAAGTCTAAATGTCACCAAAAACAGCCGAATTTGCAAACACCAAATTTCTTGATTATGGGTTTTATTGTAATAAGGAGGGTGGGACATGCCTCACTGCCACATCTTGTGATGTTATGTCACATACTGAGGGTGTAAGCTTTCAGAAAATATATGGGATGTATGGTGAAATTAGTTTCCACCTCATGTTTCAGAGACCAAAATGTAGATGTCTATATTTTCCTTAAAAATCCACAACCAAGCCCATTGATTTCAATGGGAAATCAACTTCGATTCCATGTATTTGCTTTGAAATTTTGAAATTTTGCGTGGACACTCGGAATTTTTTTTAAAGGAGCCTCTGGAGAAGCTATGTACAAAATTTCAGAATTGTTTCCCAAACTGAAGTATTCTAGTGGAAAAATGCACTTATCTGCTGTACTAATGTTTTATATGAACAGTTTGTCATTGGGCGGCCTTAGTGCCATTTGAATCAGCTTGTTAGTTGCTCTGATTAGTTGTAGCCGTCCAGATACGGCGCCAGACGCAAATTGGTGGGCGGGCACTGCGTTACCTGCGTTTTTGAATCTGTGATATTATATGGCAAGGACGTGTCTAGAAAAAACGAAGATACTCTTTTCTCACATTCACAGTTCGTTTGGGTTTGAAGGTAGAGGACATCACGTGCATTAATTAGGTCTACGCGCTTATTGCACTGTACTTTTGCATTACCATAATGTCGTTGTTTTGAAACATAGGCAAGCCAAGGTTTCGCACAACCCAGGAAAAATTTATTGTGACATTTTAGGCTTGGATTCACAATATTATGAATGAAGTATGCTTATTTCGAAGGAATTACTGGCCTGGTTTAGACTTCACCAACTTATCAGTTGCACTCAGCCTACACCTGGGCTATCAGGACAATAGAGAGGGCCTATTGGCTTCAGTTTGCTGTAGCCTACATCCATCTCATTTCAGGGGCATTCTGTACTCTCAGACAGACGAGAGCTCAGCCAATTTCTTGGTCAAGGAAATAAACTCTCTTACATAAGCAATTTCTCCCCCACCCAGAGCATAACATTCATAGAGCTGGAGCTCAACTCAGTTTCCATGCGCGTACGTACGCCTATCAGAGGAGCGCATTCTTTCACTCATGAGTTGTGTTGCACTTTTCAGAGTAGGAACGAATATAAAATTTCGCACATGCCTGAGACTACAGGGCTGGATGGCATCAGCAATACAGGCCCTGCCTTTGGGGCTTCCGAGAATGAGAACTTTCATGCAATGGATTGCATCTCTCCACCTTGACCCCATGCGCAGTCTTAGCCGCAATGTGACAGTGTTGTACGAGTGCTTGAGCGTGCCTGCGCTCCCCCATGGTGTTGCCCTCAAAGCAGTATCCAAGAGGAACATTTCAAATGACAGATGCTTGTCTGTCCATGTGGGAAGGCAGGACAGTTTTTACTTGGTGCTCCTAACTATTTGGAGAGTTCTCGAGCAATTCCTCCCACTTCTACAGGGCCATTATCTGATAATCCACTGAGACAACATGACGGCAGTGGCTCACATAAACCGTCAAAGGGGAACACGCTCCTCCATGGTGCATTGCCTGGCATGCGATTTGCTGCTGTGGAGTGACCAGGGCTTTCTGACATTATGCGCAAATAATGTCCCTCAGATAGAGGAGACAAATGAGACACCTCCTTGGTGACCAAGTTACTTGTTCAAATCGCTCAGTTGTCGTGTGACCAAAGGGTAACATGAAAACGCCTATTGTCCTATGTACTCACTACAGGACAGGAGCGTGCCCTTCGGCATCGATGCACACAGCCCATCCCTGGACTAAAGTGCTCCTCTATGCCCCCACCCACCCCCTTTGAGTCATTCTCCCTACATTGGCCCAAGTGAGGGTACAGGGTCTAACGCTTATCTTAATCGCCCCCAAATGGCACAAAGCACCGTGGCTGTTGGAGATATTCCCTCCCCTGCACTCAGCCGATGTTGTTCACGCTGCGTTCGGACCATGGAGGTATTAATAAACCTGGAGAAACATACCAAGTCCCGCCTCCCATTCATTCCAATGTGGAATGCTAGGCTAGTGAATTCATCCAAAATTGAACAAAATTTTCAGTTGTCAAGATGGCGTTTCATGGAGCTCACTTCAGACTCCATTTCATTAGGCCAATGAGAGCCCATGTTACTAATGGAGATGAGGGCGGCACACACCAGGGCCGAATTCAACAGGCGTAACGTTTTGTAACGTAACGTAACAGTTCCCATTCATCCCTATGGGTGATGTAGTAAACGTTTCGTAACGTTACGTCGTCTTAAAACGCCACTGATGTGCACAGGGAGCTCGTTAGCATGAGCTGAAAGTGTAGCATTAACCAATCAGCATATGTCAAATGGAGTCGGATATGATGTCATTTCTGGAAAATGGCGACGAGGAAGTGCAATGCTAATTGGCACAGCTAACCGGCCATATCCTGACCACCTGGTTCGGACCCTCTGCTTACTTCCGGTAGTTTCGTCGGATTCGTCTATATCTTGATTATAGTTTTCAATACTTCCAGTGAGTAGGGCTGAACTGTTTTCCATCACATGGAGGTGGGCACGGGTGGGGGTGTTACAGGCCTATTTGCGTCACATTTTTAGAGAAATTGGTAATGAGCAAATTCCATATTTTCAGCAGGGATGCCTATTTAAAGGAAGACCAGGCAACATTTTCACTGTTAATTTAACAGCTTCAAAGTCATTTTGATGATTAAATGGATAATTATGAGATGACCGATGGCTCTCTCGTCAGCCTTTAGCATTTGGTTCGTGGTAATCCCGCTCGCAGAATGTCTGGTGTTCGGTCCACGAAATAGAAACTGAAAGTAGATATAACCGAAATCACATTTGTTACTGGCTTGTCAAACAATCTAACTCACAAAAAATATCTCTGGTTTGTACACTTTGATTGCAAATAAATTTACATTGATTGTTGAGAATGTACAATGTACTGTAGTTGTATTTTTTCAAATGTTTTGGCTAGTGTAGGTGGAGCTCCGAGCTCGGACATGGAAAACCGCAGTCCTTCCTGATGTCATTTATCAATCTTCATCACAAATACGATGGTACAATGAGAAGAAAACAATTAAATTTTAATTTAATCCTACTTTAATCCCACCTCTTTGTATTTCATGGCAAGCATTTTTCTCCACACTCATATTGGTAGCCTACGCCTGAAATCAGGCACGGCGCTACCAAATGCCAAAGTAGCCTACCAAAATTCCAAAACTGGCAGTTGATGCTCAGACAACTGTTGTGACTTCTTTTGTATTTGTTTGTTTTGTCGTCCATGTTGTCCATGCCTCATTTGTTTATGTCAAAAGTAAAGCCATTTTAAATTTCCTCTTCAATTTTCAGTTCAAGATAGTCCAGTTAAAAAAATACACTATTTTAGGCTACAACTAGTATAATAAAACAAGGCCAAGTGAGCCCATTTTTCGGTCAGAAATGGAGAGTATGAGCATAATGATGAAGATGAAGAGCTGGAAATGAAAGAAATGGACTTAGAGGATGTCTACTGTGATGATGATGATGATGATGATGATGAGTAGTGTAGCTGTAAGTTTTTGGTATTGAAATGAAAAAAATAGTCGCCAAATGAGTCCGTTTTGCCTGTTTTTTGCCCATATATTTAAAAGACTAAGTTAAGATGTTGTCAAATGAAATAAATAACTGTTCTATTGAATTCCTTGGGTCAGAATTGTGTGGGAAAATGTGTTTATTTGTCTCTGTATGTTGTTTAATTCAATAGTTATGCCACATTCTATGTCATTTTGAGATAGAATGTGGGGTGGGTCGGGTGCAACAAAGGGCCAGAAATGAAGCCTTTTGGACATTATTTTAGCTTGGTACCTGTCAGATTCTGAAAATAGACACTTCAAGGATAAAAAAAAATTAGGTGGCATAAAAAAATCCGGGGGTGCGCGTGGACCCCTGTTTCCATCCCTACTAACAAGCCTGGTTTGGCCTCTGTGGTGGTTGTTTAGGCTGTGATGGCTGATTGTAGGGTACAGCCTGTAAGACTCTCAGCCTTAGGTGGGATGAAATAATGGAGTGGTGGGATGTGCAATGACAGTTTATCTTTTTATTATGAAGAAGAAGGAGTAACTTCAGTGCAATTTGAATTGTCATTTATTTATGCTAATGATGGCCGTATGGCGTATGGATACAGTACAGCAGTGTAGCTCTGCTGGAGGAACCTACACACACACACACACACACACACACACACACACACACACACACACACACACACACACACCACCCCCCTCCCATTACAACAAATTGGGAGAATGTCTCCACCACAGAGCTCTGCTTACTTTGGCACTGGCCATAAATTCCTCTTCACTGAACGAATGTTTCACTCTCTCTCTCTCTCTCTCTCTCTCTCTCGCTCACTCACTCACTCACTCACTCTCACACACACACACACGCGCACGCACACACACACACACACAACAATCTCTCTCTCTCTCTCTCTCGCTCTCTCTCTCTCTCTCTCACACTACTCTCTCTCTCTCTCTCGCTCTCTCTCACTTTCTCATCTCCCCCTTCACTCACTCACTCATTCACACACACACACACACACACACACACACACACACACACACACACACACACACACACACACACACACACACACACACATCTCTCTCTCTCTCTCTCTCTCTCTCTCTCTCTCTCTCTCTCTCTCTCTCTCTCTCTCTCTCTCTCTCACTACCTTCGATTTTACTTTCTCATATGCAGCGAGATGGCAGCTTTTTCCCCGAGTTTCTCATTCTCCCTGTTTCTTTTTGTGGGCCATGCACCGTGTTTTTGTATTTTCACACAGACTAATTATCTGGTTTTTAACAATCCCCATCCTTTCAAGCTGTTGGAGCAGCGGCAGAAGTATATGTATTGTACGGCTGATTTAAATAATTGGTGTGGTTTACTTAAAAGAGAGCCAGGGAAAGAATTATGTTAATGGCAAATTAAAAAAGGGAAGAAATAACAGATCTGTAACCTAACCAAATTCCATCCTCCGCACGGGAACTTTACTGAGTGGATCGCTGCAAGGAAGCCTAATTATGCTCCACAGAAAGGTGGTCAATGCCGTTTACACACATGAAAGGGAACTCGGAGTCTCTTCCAAGTCTGTTTTCCTTCTTCTTCTTGTTCTTCTCCTCCTTCGTGTTCACTTTCTCGACTGTATCTGTCTTACTTTCTCATAGGCCTCGTTCTATGTTAGGACGGAGTTGTTATATGTTTTGTGTGTGTGTCGGAGGGGTTGGGTCATCATGATCAATGGGAACAAGGAGGTTTGGCCCCTCAGTTCATCACCCTTCATCTAATGGGGGAATGAATGTCTGGCCTGTCTTCCAGTCTGTTTGTAGTGCACTGGATTCTCCTTTATGAGCCTTTTAATCATCCCCATCACTGTTCCATCTGCTCCCTCTATTGTTGTTGTTGGACCAGTGCCTCTGATGTGTCAGTGGTCAGTGATGAGAGTAGTCAGCTTTCTGGCTGTTTCTCATCACTTCAGCTCTCATCTGGTTGCTGTGTGTGTGTGTGTGTGTGTGTGTGTGTGTGTGTGTGTGTGTGTGTTTGTGTGTTTGTGTGTGTTTGGTGCTTCTGTGGCTCTGACTGCTCGTCTTTCTTTTGATACATCACCAGCGGTCAAAAGGAGGATCATTGACCTCTGACCTTTGTTGATGACTAACCCGTTGCTTATGTGTCTGTCCTCAGATACGCTTGTTTATCTCTTGTCTGACCATGTGCGCTCTCTCTCTCTCTCTCTCTCTCTCTCTCTCTCTCTCTCTCTCTCTCTCTCTCTCTCTCTCTCTCTCTCTCGTGTCCTGCAGCCAAGCGCTTTGGGGTGACGGAAGTGCCCCTGGAAGCCGTTAATTTTATCGCCCATGCCACGCAGTCACGCCTTCGAACTGTGCTAGAGAAAGTGTCGGCCATCGCTCAGCACCGGATGGACACCTGCAAAGTAAGATCAACTTGCTACTTTAGTTAATACATTTACCTACATCATTACGGCATAATTGCAAAGTAAGATCAATGGTTTTCATATGGAAACACAAAAAACATATACACACACAGCAAGAGTACATATATATTTATAAATACCAAACAGGATTTACTTATTTAGGTCTCATTTCCATACATACACACAAGTCACATTAAAAAAAAAAACTGTTCAAAGTTTATTTCTGTCTCTGGACAACTTTACTTCAGTCAGTCCTCTACCGCGTCTGCAAATGTGTGTGTATGGTTGTTGTATCTTCTATCCAAATGTTTGAAGTGTGTTAAATCCCTGTGGATTTGCAGAGAGAAAGGGATGCTGCATACAGTACACTACCCCTAATATGGTAATAACTCGGCTCACATTAAAAGCAAGGCTTTACATTTATAAAGCGCGCGTTCCTCAGAACTTAACCACGCGTAGCTGTCACTGAGTCGTTGATGGGCGACCTCGGATTTATGACATTTACACGTCAATAAATCACGAAAAGCCCTCCTATTTTACAATTTCAAATGCAAGTTTACCCATATTATGATGTTTACTCACACATAACCCCTAGTGCGCTCACCGTCGCGGCAGTGCGTTGTAAACAACAACAGCTTTTATGTGATGGGTGGTGTGTGCTTGTTTGGGATGGGAAGCCACCCGTTCCGTTCCTGCCAAACACGACTACGGTACTGGAACTCTTGAAAGGCTTTTGTTTTCCCTCGCTTGTCTGCTGTGACTCGCTGTGAGAGGGACTGGGTAGCGGCGCGCTCTGGCCGCCCCTGACGTCTTTTTGTCTTCTCTTTCTTTCTTCTTCCTCCTTCTTTTCTTCTCCTTTCTCCCCCTACCTCTCTATCGTCTTTTTTTTTTGGTTTGAAAATGAGGCGAGTTGGAAGCGCGGTAGGTGCGGAACACTGTCTCTTTCTCTGTGTGTGTGTGTGTGTGTGTGTGTGTGTGTGTCGACATCAGCGAAAAACACCCCAGCGTCCTGAAAGAGCGCGCCACTTTTAAGACACTACAAAGGAGGGAGCAGGAGCTTGCAAGCCACCCTGCCACACACCCGCACACACACACACACACACACACACACACACACACACACACACACACACACACAGTCTGTTCTAGATGCTGACAGTGGTATGCCTTGTCACAAATAGGTATGTCATAAGGTAACACACACACACACACACACACACACACACACACACACACACACACACACACACACACACACACACACACAAAGGAGCTGGGTGCGAAAGATGAGATAGAGAATAGGGGTCGAAGTGAAGGCACTTAGAAATAAACACCAGTGATGCCATTCAACTTTTTCAAGACCTGAAACTTTAATGCTGCTCATATTTTATTTGTGCTGTTGTTTGTCTTTTAGCGCTTGTCACCACGGTGATATCTAATGTGTTTGATGTTGTTATGAAGGCCACATAAGCTGTTTATCCTATTTATTGTTGACACACTAGTAGAGTTTACCTCAAATGTTTATTAACTTGTTTTTCTCCATCTCTGTCTCTCCACTTTCCTTTCTTTACTCCCCTCTTTTTGGTCCAATCTTCATTCCTCTTCTTTATTTCTTCTTCTTTTTTCTCCTCCCTTCTTCTTTTCCCATGTCTTCCCCCGCTTTCCTTCCCTTGCCTCTCTCTCTCTCTCTCTCTCTCTCTCTCTCTCTCTCTCTCTCTCTCTCTCTCTCTCTCTCTCTCTCTCTCTCTCTCTCTCTATCAGGACGATGAGTGGTATGAGCAGTCGACAGACGTACGGTCCCAGCTGAAGTTCTTTGAGCAGCTGGAGAGGATGGAGAAACAGAGAAAGGACGAGCAAGAGAGAGAGATTCTCCTCAAAGCAGCCAAAGTGAGTCGGACTCCCACCTCCTCTCCTCTCCTCTCCTCTCCTCCATGTTAAGGGGTCCGCACACCGGCTCCCATAAAGTGCGGATCACTCCGCTTCCAACATTCTATTCCATTGTTTCCAATGCAACTCAACAAACCAGTGCTGAGCTCTGCTGCCGCTGCCTATTGATTACCATTGAAGTCTGTTTTGTCTGAGCCACCAGTGTGCAGGGGCAAAGGAAATTTTCGGATTCAAAGGTTCGCTTCTAATTCTGTAATTCTGTCGAGACTGGTGTTCGCAGGCATTTAGGTTTGGCACCTTCAAGTGGGGGAGAGGAGGGTAACCTATGAAATTACTCTGTTGTGACCTGAAAGTAATAATAATTAGATATCATTTTGTCATTTTTGCTTTTAAGTTGGTGAGATTGTTTTACATATACAAACAGTACCTGTCTATGATGACCACCAGTAAGCAATGAAGAGGTATTTCCTGCCCCATGCCTTAATTGGCACTCCGCCAGAGGTGTGAGGTTGCTGAGGACAGCAGTGGAGAATGACCTGGGCAAGCTGATCAGGGCTCCGGAGGCTTGTGCTCCAACTGTACTCTACGTGCAGGAGCCAGAGCATTAGGTTAGGACTCAATCACCGCTGCAGACAGACAGAGAGAGAGAGAGGAGGCAGCAGCAGCAGACTCTGACTCTGTGTGTGTGTGTGTGTGTCCGTCCGTCCCCCGGGGTCCTCGGAGCAAGCCAGACACGGCGTCAGGGCTGCCCATTGTGTGCCTGAAATGGGATGTGAGAGTGCTGCGCCCTCAGCAGAAGGACCCTGCCAGCACTGCTGATATCATGGACATAACAAGGGCTTGGCATCCAGCTCCTCGCCACTCTTACAGGCCAGACAGCAGTGCACTTCAGTCAGCACTTCAGCTTGTTGCGGCTAAACTGACAGTGTAAATTAATATTCAATCCCCTCTTTGTCACACTCAATGGTCACACTAGATTTCTGGGAAGTAAGTGCCCCATATGGGCTGGGCTGCCTTTTGATACTCATGATAGCGTTTTTTCTTAATGCAGCGTTTACTGAAAGCTCAGCACATATAACTCTAAATCTACCCAATGTAGATCATATAACTCTTGATCTACTTAATCTAGCTCATCTAGGTCTTAATCTACTCAATCTAGCTCATCTAACTCCTAATCAACTCAATCTATCTCCTATAACTCTCAATCTACTCAATCTAGCTCATCTAGGTCTTAATCCACTCAATCTAGCTCATATACAGTAAGTATTAATCTACTCAATCTACTTCATATAACTCTTCATCTACTCAATGTACTCAATCTAGCTCACAGAACTCTGCATCTTCTCTATCTAGCTCATATACAGTATCTCACAATCTACTCAATCTAGCTCATACAATTCTTAAATCATCTTGTAATTTACTCAATCTAGTTCATATAACTCTGAATCTCCTCAATCTAGCTCATATTTCTCATATTCTACTCAACCTAGCTCATATATCTCGTGATTTTACTCAATTTGGCTCATAAATCCCGTAATTTACCCAATCTAGCTCATATAACTTTAATATACTGCTTACTTTCAGAAACATTAGGGTTAAAAATGCTGCGTTACACTACAGTGCTTAGTAGACCTCCAGGTGTCTTTACAGGAAGGATCGCACGCCTGATGCCCAGGATCACACTGTATGAATAGAATCTCCTCTGTGTGTGTCTGTGTGTGTGTGTGTGTGTGTGTGTGTGTGTGTGTGTGTGTGTGTGTGTGTGTGTGTGTCTTGCTATGGGCACAGGCGTTCGCACACACTCAGACATCCACGCGTCGGAGGGGAGCGGCTCACTTCATTAATTCATTCTCCTGCCGGAGCTGGGGTGGGGTGGCGGTACCGTTAAGCGTCTCCTCTGTGCGTTAATGGCGCTATTATGCTATTAGAGCGGCCGCACTGGCTCAGGGGAAGGGCCACTCCCTCTCACCCGGGGGGCCCAAGAGCCCCAGCGACCCCATTGACTTTGGCCTGGGAGATCACCCTGATTTATGGAGCCCAACACCAGCGCTGGTTTCTGTCTGCTAGGAGACCTGCTCTTAATAACACTGACAAGGACTGCTGCTCTGACTTTATGTGTGTCTGTGTGTCATGTAGTGTGTGTGTGTGTGTGTGTGTGTGTGTGTCATGTAGTGTGTGTGTGTTATGTAGTGTGTGTGTGTTATGTAGTGTGTGTGTGTGTGTGTGTGTGTGTGTGTCATGTAGTGTGTGTCTGTTATGTAGTGTGTGTGTGTGTGTGTGTGTGTTTTGTGTGTGTGTGTGTGTGTGTGTGTGTGTGTGTCATGTATTGTCTGTCTGTGTGTGTGATGTATTTTGTGTGTGTTTTGTGATGTATTGTACTATGCATTGTATGAGTCTAGTCATTGCTTTGTGAGCAGTAGTCACATTTGAGGAAGCACAGAGCCAAATCAACCCCGACACGTGATGCTTCATCTCTTTCACTAATTTAGACAAAAGAGTCACTTGCACGCTTCTCATTTTCCATGACTAATCTTCAAGAGACATAGCATCATGCTGAGACAACCACAGTATTAAGCTACCTAATTTCCCCCTCCAAAATCATCACAGAAAAGTTCAAGAAAATCTGGTTTACACACCAAATAAAGCCCTCAGTCAAAAAGCCATTTTTCATTTTAATATTTTTCTACGCAGAATACAGATTCACTCTTCCCTAAAAAGGCATTCAATTCTAGACTGATGAATTATTTCTAAATAGAGCTAGTTATGCCAGGAAATATAATCTTGTACCTTTTCATAGCTGTATGTTTTAGGGGGGAATAAAGCAAACAAAATATTGCATTGCCCATTTTTCAATACTATGCGTCTCCAGTGTGTGGCAGGTTGCATGTGCAGTGTGAGTGTTCTGGGAATGAAAGTCCCACCAGATCTCCCAAATTCTATTCATGTGATTTGTTTTAGGTGTGTGTGCAAGAGAGAGAGATGTGGCTGGAGAACACTTTAGGTGTGTGTGCAAGAGAGAGTGAGATGGATCTGGATAACACTTTTTTTGTGTGCGAGAAAGTGAGATGGATCTTTTGCTCTCTCACTGCAAACACGTATTCAGCACAGCAGTAGCATCATCTTGGGGAATTGGGCGGGCGGATGGGTGTGTGTAGGTCCCTCCCCCTTTGTCAAAGGCACCAAGGGACGTGTGTAAGCAGCCTCTCTGGTGGCCTCCCTGGCAGGCCTGCGCGGGACCAACTTGACCCCTAAAACGGGTCCGACGAAAAAATAATTCCTCCTCCTCTTCCTCCACCTCGCCGCTCGGTCCGTTTTCAAACATGAGTCAAGACTCCAGGGAGCGGGGCAGCGAGCGCAGCAGGCCAGAGGCCAAACGCATTAGTCCTGTCGGAGATCCTGGCCAGTGCGTGAACCAAGCGCCTCATATACTTACAGCCAATTATCCAGCAGAAGGGCAGGGGGACTGCATGCGTTGATTAGTCAGGGAGAGGAGAGGGAGAGAGAGAGAGAGAGATGAAGAGAGTGAGAGATAGAAGAAGAGAGAGGTGGATAGAGGGAGATGGAGAGAGTGAGAGGAGATGGAGAGTGGGAGATGGGAGGAAGAGAGAGAGGGTGATGGAGAGCGATAGAGAGAGTGGGAGATTTGGGGGGAAAGAAAGAGAGGACGGGGGATTTAGAGCACGTGCCTAAATGAGGACCGAAGGCGAGGCCGTTTGCATAGGCAGGAGACCATTACTGAGGTGCTGTGCAATTAGAGTGCTGTTCACCGTTAGCCTGCACCATCTCATACATACACTCACACACACACACACTGCTCTTCAGCACTCTGGCATGGCGTCGATAGCAGAGGCAGAGGGGGTGCCGTTAGACACAGATATTCTGGGAAAACAAACACACACACACACTTTTAAACACACACACACACACACACACACACACACACACACACACACACACACACACACACACACACACACAGACTTTTACACACACACACACACACACACACACACACACACACACACACACACACACACACACACACACACACACACACACACACACACACACACACACACACACACACACACACACACACACACACACACACACATGCCCGCACTCACACACACTGAGGCTCTAAGTTGCACATATGTGCTTTATTCCTTTTAGCGCACACTCACAGTCTCTTTCTTGGGCACGCTCATAAGAACACATTCACCTTATTTCTCTTTTGCACCCATTTGCACTCTCTCTCTCACTCACACACACACACACACACACACACACACACACACACACACACACACACACACACACAGATGCCTGTACAGAGCGCTGAATCTATCTTAAGGGGGTGCATTAGGCATGACTCATGCTGTTGGCAGTCCATCACAGGGCCGTCCATCTGCAGAGCATTCTCAAACACTACACAGATGCTTTGCCTGTGTCACTGACGATGATGCCTGTGTGTGTGTGTGTGTGTGTGTGTGTGTGTGTGTGTGTGTGTGTGTGTGTGTGTCTATTTCTGTTTTATACCTATACTGTAGACTGTATCTGCATTGGATTAAGAGCAATTAGGCCATCTTATGATGGTTTATCCAACTGCTATGTGCCTATCAAATTTTAGCCATAAACTCTTACTCTAATTGGCTAATAATGCTGAGAGAGCGAGAGAGAGAGAGAGAGAGAGAGAGAGAGAGAGCGAGTGAGTTAGCGAGCGCTGCAACTTCTCAAAAGGACACTAAAAAACAGGGAATATTGAGCAAGAGAGGAAGTGATTAGTAAGATGGAGGGCTGCGTTCTGGAGTAGGTAAAGGGTCACAAGGCCCCTGGATGGAGATGGATTCCGAGAGCTGAGACACATCTGAGAGAAATGAGGCTTAAGATATGATATCCAAAACAGTGGCAAATTGAGAATAATTGATAATAAATTGCCCCTCCGACTTACTGTAGCCTTGTCCTGTGTGACTACATTCCTACATGGAACAGCATGGGAGACGGTGAGCGCGTCAGCACCCAGGCCAGAGACTGACTGAAATAGAGCAGAAAGATAATGTCATCGTCATAGGCCTTGTGCCAGTTGACCTAGCTGCCCTACTGTAGCTAGCCTATTTTAGCTGAGTGGGCTACAGTATGGCTAACAGATGCCTGGTGTTAAGGCATGAGGATGTGGACTTATTAGCTGCCAAAGAGGGAATATTAATATAACCACTGTATATTTCTACTGTTGGGTTGTTATTGGATCATTGTTACCCAGATGATGCCCAGATTACCCAGAGTGATAGATGGCCAAGTAATCAGTCTATTCACGGACATCCATAGTTGTGATTGAGTGCATGATCAAACAAAATAAATCACAGAAAAGTTGAATGTTGCGCACACCAAGGAGGTGTCGTTTGCAATTTTTCTTTAAATGTGGCGTTTTGGACACCACGGTTTGACCGTGAATGTCGGGCCAACCTTGCTGTATTAGCAGCCTCGCTCGGCTCCTGCATCTGCATAAGGCTAATATGGCTTATTACCAAACGAGCGACTTTCAAAGGAAATAGAGACACAGAGGGAATAAAGATGTGTGAGATGAGGAGGGAGAGAAAGAGGGAGGGAAAGAAAGAGAGATGTACTGTATGATGAGAAGAGCAAAAAGAGACAGAGGGAAAGAAAGAGAGATGTATATCTGACTGAGTTTTTTAACGTGGCTCTTCCCACCCCCCCTCACCATACCCCTTAGCGGGAGAGGAGGAATTTTTAATAACATCTTTTGATTAGGAGACGCCGGCGGCGGCTTATTTACGGGCCCGATTTGGAGCGAGAGCAGAGGGCAGGGCCCGCAGGCAGCCCATCGCTCTCCTCTGGGTTCAAACGCGCCGTCCTTGACACCCGCATCCTGTTCCCTTCCCCACCCCCCCTCACTCCGCTCCGTGCCCCGCTCCATCCGCCATCCGCTATTTCTGTACTCACCGCAACAGATGAGGGGGTCCTGGAACCAGCTGTTAACCTGTGTCGCTTTTTTCTCCCCCCCCCTCCCCAAACCCCCTTCTGTCTTCTCTCTCTCTCTCCCTCCTGCTCTTTCTTTCTCACTCCATCGCTCTCCTTTTCTCCTTTCTCTTTTCTCTTCTCTCTCTTTCCTGTGCTCTATCTATCCCCTCTACCCCTCCCTCCCTCTTTCCCAACGCAGAGTCGCTCCAGGCAAGAGGACCCAGAGCAGGCTCGACTGAAGCAGAAAGCTAAGGAGGTAAGCGCTGTGGAGATCATTACCCTTGACATTTTCACGGCTTCAGCATATTAATTTTTCATGCCGTGCTACATATGTAATGCCATTTAAAATCTGACGAGGAGAGAAAAAAAAAAAGAGAGGGTGGGGGTAAGGGTGGGGGTGATGGGGTGTGAAGGGGTGGCGGGGGTGAGGGTTGCTTAAAGAGAAGGGGGGAAAAGTTTGAGCAATGGATTTGGGGGATGATTGATGTTCCGGACAGGTAAGTGACACTCCCTCCCCCTAAACATCTGTGACAAAAATGGCTGATTTTTACGCGACTCCCCTTTCATAGGCAGATTGTTTAGGCGTCTTGTAGGCGTCTACTCTACTCTGCTTATTAGTACAAAACATTTGCATTATAAAAGCCATTAGAAGCCTTTGCTCTGTAATGCTGATGCACACACTTTTCACACACACACACACACACACACACACACACACACACACTTTGTTTATTCCTTCAGTTCCCGTGAAAAGTGCTCTGCCTTCTTGATGTGATGAAATCAGGAATATCCACCATTAACACCAGATGTCTGTGTTGAGAGAAAAAGAAAGAGAGAGCGAGAGAAGGGGAGAGAGAGAGAGAGAGAGAGAAAGAAATGTTCTTTTATCACCTAATTATGAAGGAGGCTGCGTTATAGGCCCCCAAATTCCCAGCGGATGAGGAGAGGAGAAAGTAGACCAGGAGTTACGCCGAGTGTTTCTGCTGGGAAACCCAGCGTGTGTGAGTGAGATAGCTAACATTACGGTTGGAGGATGGCAACGGCCTCTATGTCTATCTTCAGTATGTCTAAGTGTGTGTGTGTGTGTGTGTGTATGTATATGTATGCGTTCTTTGGTAAATGAGATAGTTAACATCAAGGTTGGAGGATGGCAACAGCCTCTATGTCTATCTTCAGTATGTCTAAGTGTTCAAGTGTGTGTGTGTGTGTGTGTGTGTATGTATATGTATACGTTCTTTGGTAAATGAGATAGCTAACATTACGGTTGGAGGATGGCAACGGCCTCTATGTCTATCTTCAGTATGTCTAAGTGTTCGTGTGTGTGTGTGTGTGTGTGTGTGTGTGTGTGTGTATATGTATGCGTTCTTTGGTAAATGAGATAGTTAACATCAAGGTTGGAGGATGGCAACAGCCTCTATGTCTATCTTCAGTATGTCTAAGTGTTCAAGTGTGTGTGTGTGTGTGTGTGTGTGTGTGTGTGTGTGTGTGTGTGTGTGTATGTATATGTATGCGTTCTTTGGTAAATGAGATAGTTAACATCAAGGTTGGAGGATGGCAACAGCCTCTATGTCTATCTTCAGTATGTCTGAGTGTTCAAGTGTGTGTGTGTGTGCGTGTGTGTGTGCATGCTTTGGTAAGTGAGATAGTTAACATTAAGGTTGGACGATGGCAACGGCCTCTATGTGTACAGTATATCTTCAGTATGTCTATGTGTTCAAGTGTGTGTGTGTATGTGTGTATGTAAGGGAGTGTGTGTGTGTGTGTGTGTGTGTGTGTGTGTGTGTGTCTGGTGCTTGTTTACTTGTGCCTGACAACACAGAGAAATAAGCCCTGGAAACAGACCGAAAAAGTGAGACCCAGATACTGCATCTCCCTTCCAGAACACCAGCAGCCGGCAAAGGAGGGCGATGTGACACTGCTGTCAGAGTCAGTGTGAAACGCACTGGAACTCAGTAGGTGCTCGAGATTAAAGATAAAAAGTGGTCATGACTGAGATTGATGGGGGTGATTTATAATGACGGAGGATGAGGATGTGGCTGGTGTAGGTGATGAAGATGGTGACTGGTCGACATGGGGAGATTATATGATGGTAAAGTTGGGTTGGATGCTGTGAAGTCACCAAGACGTGTGCATTATGAATTATTTTAAGCCGTAGTGATGAAGAGGAGGATGATCATTTTGCTGAAGATTACACAAGGAAGATCAGTCTGAAAACTGGAGCAAAACTCTTGACGAGGCCTGGAGCAGTAGGTGCTGACAGAAAAGAATGATAAAAAAAAAAATGCCATCGTCGATAGCTGGCAGCTGCCTCTGTGATGATGATGATGTTGATGATAACGAAAGCTACATGATGGAGACGAAGATGCTGGACCTCCATCCACAGCAGGCATCCTCTTCCTCCCAGACACACTCTGAGACACACACACACACACACACACACACACACACACACACACACACACACACACACTCCACCTTCTTCTACCACCACCACCTTCTCCCCCCTCCTTTCCTGTAAGTGGAACCTCTCCTCTCCTCTCCTCTCCTCTCCCCCTCCCCTCCCCTCCCCTCCTCTCCTCCCCAGCAGTCCCCTGCATATGCAAATGGGTGCGGGGTGCTAATAGGCAGCGGCGTGGCTGTGCCGGGGGCCCTGTGATCAAAGTGGATCTCCTCCCCGTTAAGTGGCAGCCGGCTCATCATCTGGATGCTGCCAGATTAGCTCCTGTGAGCTCTCTCTCTCTCTCTCTCTCTCTCTCTCTCTCTCTCTCTCTCTCTCTCTCTCTCTCTCTCTCTCTCTCTCTCTCTCTCTCTATCTCTCTCTCTCTCTCTCTCTCTCTCTCTCTCTCTCTCTATCTGTCTCTTTTGCTCTCTCTTGCTCTCTCTCTCTTTTGCTCTTTCTCCCTCTCTCTCTCTTTTGCTCTCTCTCTTTCTTTCTCTCTCTCTCTCTCCATCTCTTTCTCTCTCTTCCTCTCTCTCTGTTTCTGTCTCTTCCTCTCTCTATCTGTCTCCCTCTCTCCCTCTCTCTCTCTCCTGTTCCTCTCCTATCTTCTCTCTTTCTTTAGTATTTCTCTCGTTCCTCTCTACAGTAGGCAGTGAGCAGCTCTCGCTCATTTTCACTCAGAATTTTAAAGAGCTTCTCTTTTTCACTCTGCGTAAATTGCGTCTCCACTTAATGTGGGGCTCAATGACTTTTTGGTGTTTTTCGTCTATTTTCTACATTTCTCTGCCTAAGTATAAAACCAGAAATTAATTTTTTTTTTCTTTAAGCCGGCTTTTTATACTTTTTAACTTTAGTTATTGTTCTGCCCCACACAAGTAGCTGCTTGTCTTACCATAACAGTCTGTGTGTGCACAAATACAGTACGTACACACGTTGGACAGAGTGGTAGATTGAATTGAAGTCATGTATCTGCCTTACACACTACACAGCACTAGATTTTGCATGGAATGAAAGAATTTCGAACGTGAACGCAATGGCGAACAAGTGCTTTAGTCACTGGTACCTCAGATCTTACTTTCGGTTTCGAATAATCTGAGTTTCCATTGATTCAGTGTAAAGTGCTTGTTTGCTTTTTGTGTTCGCATTCGGTCTATGCTGTTCCAAATTATTTGGTTCCACTCGCTAACTAGTGCATTTAGCAGGCTTGTTCAATAGGGCTATGCTTGAAATCACTCCGGAGCACCCCTTTAAGCATTCCGGACCAAAAGTGTGTGTGTGTGTGTGTGTGTGTGTGTGTGTGTGTGTGTGAAGAGAGATGGAGTGAGAGCCCAAATCTGTCAATATTGCCCCCATCTGGCCTCATCTTTTCTGTTGTTGCCACTTAATTCCTCTTGCTGCCCCTATGGTGTGGCCCGAGAAAAACACTCCACTTAGACGGCCTCTAACACACACACACACACACACACACACACACACACACACACACACACACACACACACACACTCACACACCTTCTAACACGCACACAAACACATGCCCTCACACACACTGACACAGACATGCTCACACACACACACACACACACACACACACACACACACACACACACACACACACACACACCACTTCAAACGAGGGAGGGAGGGTTGGTGTGTGTGCTGTGTCGGGGCGATAGCAGATGCATCACCATGTCAGCCCGCACAGACACACTCTGCGGCCACAGATTCATCATCACTGGCCAGTCCCCAGGCCCTTCGGCTCCTGTGTGGGCATGTGGGGGTGAGTGTGAGGGTGAGGGTGCGGTGCGGTGAGGGGGTCCACTCAGCGCCAGACCCCTTACGATGGAGAGAGAGAGAGAGAGAGAGAGAGAGCGAACGCACGCAAGCCTCCAAACTGACCAACAGGTTTGAGAAACGCCCTGCCAGAGGCCTTTGGAGGTCTATCCAGGAAGGAGATGGAGCTGTTTAGACGCCCTCCATCCATACGCTGACCCAGTTGATTGAACTCATTAGATATGTGCTACTTCCTGGTTGTGGAGGGTGGAAAAAAAACACCCTTGCCTTCAAATCAACTTTGCTTTTCTGCAGGGTCATTGTAAAAGTAGTCTTAATATCTGATATGAGTTTCAGAAACTGTAAGGGTTATGGTAAAAGTAGTCTTGATATCTGATATAGTCTTGATATCTGATATGAGTTACAGAAACTGTAAATAAAGCATAAGTGTAGTGTTGGAATATTCTGTGAATCGTAAAACTGATAAAGTGAAAGTTACTTCTGCTGTGTTTCTGAGGAGAATTCTGTTTGTTCCTATTTGATGAGCTCATTGATGACGGTTTCTATTGGAGACCATTATTTTGAACATCTAAAACCCTCAAAATTGGAAGAAGTTAATGAGGACGGTTGTCTATTTTTAACCCCCACCTCCCCCTAAAAAATCATCAACCCTGTTCGCTAGTAAGAATGGGTAGCCCTGTCCACGCACAACTAGCCGACTAACTGCCTGTGACTGACTGGCTTTGAAACGCAATAGTGTTGTAAGAACAGCCTCAGCGAGGGCTGTGATGGGGAGCGAGGCTGTTATATTGCTATCTTTCTCCCTCTGTCAACTCTGTAGGCCTCTGATGTAAAGCACAACACACACAAACTCTGGCTAACTCTGAGCGCCGCCGCTACGCGGCTGCTGCTGTGTCGGAGAAAGGGAGCGGGGCCGCTTTGAAGAGCCCTGGCTGCAATCTTCAATTCTGCGCTGCCTGCACTGAATGACATCTCAAGTCTGTCCGCCTTTTACCACAGACCAGATCTTAAACCCAGTCAGCTTTTCCACCCCTTTCTCTTTCTCCCTTTCTCTCTCTTTCCCCCTCCCTCCCTCCCTCCCCTCCCTCGCTTTCTCTCTCTCTCCTCTCCTCTCCTTTCTTTCCCTTTCTTTGTTTCTGTCTTTCTTTTTGTCTTGCCTTTGCCTTTCTTGCTCTCCGCATCCCCCTCTCTGTGTCTATCTATCTATCCATCCATCCATCCATCCATCCGCAGTGTTGCTTTGTCCTTACAGCCATGCTCTACTTTTTTAGCTGGGAGTGATCCCAGCCTCGTGTGAGAGAACGGGAGAGCTGTCCGATGGGACTCTCTGCAGCTTTTTGTTAGAATAATTTTCCTCAAATATTTTTCCACCTCGGGCACTTTGGAGGCATGTGTGTATGTGTGTGCGTTTTGTGTGTGTGTGTGTGTTGCCTCATTTGCACGCCGGCATTGCATATCAAGCTCACAGTGCATTCTGTGCCTCGGTTGCCTCTGCTTGCTTTCGCCCATACACACTTCAGACTACAGGGGCAGATGGTATACATGGCCAACACTTGTGTGTGTTTCGACGAGGGTCTGCTGTGTGACACCTACATTCCTAAGCAAGCGTGTCAAGAACGGAATCGTGTGTGTGTGTGTGTGTGTGTGTGTGTGTGTGTGAGAGAGAGTGAGAAGTTCTGATTGCACTGGGACGGCCGCATGGGGAATGGACACTCTACATGGAATTGAGGTTGGTAGTGTGCAGATGAGTCCCAGTGAAAGGAGGAAATGTACTATAGTGGGCTTGTGGAGTTTGTCCCTCTGCCTAGCAGTGCTACTGATATCCTTTGTGCTGATATCCTCCTGATCTGGGCCACCTCTATCTAGCCTGGCTATCGCCAAACTAAATAATCACTCAGAATATTTAGTCTGGAGACCCACCTATTAATTTTCTTATAGTGGAATTTGTGATTGTCCAGAGCCGTTTATTGGGTGCTATGAATGTCTATCATAGAGACTGTACATATGTCATAGCCAATACCAGAGCCAGTAGTAGACGTAAAATGAAGTAGCGCACGAGTACTCCCAGGCTTGTCTCTCCTCATTTTGTGATTGGATACCTAAAGCAGGTCTCAAAATCGGCCATTGTCACCACATTGCTTTGCAGAGTGAAATGAAATGGAGTGTGCAAAGGATCATGGGTACTCCCAGGCTATCAGTTCTGATTGTCATCACATCTGGGCGCTTCTAGAATATACCGGGGCATATAAACTTCTATTGTTCTCCACAATAAAGCAGCTGCAGTACCTTGGTGTAGCCCTGAACTCTGCACATCATACAGAAGATTGCTAAAGACACCAACTGATTCAGTGCAGCGATCGCTTCCAAATGTAGATTTAATCACCAGCCTCTCAATTATGATGTGCAGCTTTGGCTGAACTCTCCACCCAGAAAGGTCTCGTAAACCAGTCTTGATGAGGGAGGGGTTTGTACGACTTTTGAAGACGATCATGTTGCCAAGCCAAGCCAAGCCAAGCACACAAGACCTGCCAGCTAGAACCAATGGCCGACGCTTCGCTCTGCCCCCCAACGTGAAACACCCCCAACCTTTGCCACTTCTAGCCAGCTTTTTAAGCACCAGCTGTAAAGGTTTTATGTGTGTCACAAATGCAGCCGTAACTCTACTGCCCTCCTCCTCCTCCTCCTCCTCATCTCTGGTCCACGCTCCTGACTGGGTTGAGACCATCGGTGCACAGAAGGACCTGGCGCATCGGCACATCTCTCCTCTCGCACTCCTCGTCTTCTCTCTCCCAAAAGACTCTGATTATCATTTACATTAATGGAGATATCCATTATGGTTACAAATGTGCAACGGATGTCTTTTTAATTGCCTATTGTGTTTCAGTTTAATTATTTGATAGATCAAAGCCAGTTATTTAATTTTTAATTAAAGTATCACATAATAAAGATGTGTTTTGAAGACAAAATGTGCATAGGCTAAATAACGGGCTGTCCTGACACTATTTTTATTTGTTACTTTGTTGTTGGCGCTCTCGCCTTCACTTTTTCATTCTCTCTCTCCCTCTCTCTTTTTTTTTTTTCCTCAAGTCATATCACAAGGAAAAAAACAGCCCCAGCTTTTAAAAATACCTTTGGTGTTCCTGTGTGTTTTCCTCTATTACAAAGTGCCGTAATGAGAGGGAGAGGGAGTGGGAGAGAGGGGAGAGAGGAGAACAACAAAAACGGGAGATTTGCCTGCGAGCGAGAGAAGAGAGCAAGCGTTGGCTCGGCGCGGCGGTGGAGGGCCCGCGTCAGAGCCCCGTAAGGAGAACACTTCTCTTTGTGCTCGCGCTCCCTGGGACTCCGGCACCAGGGGAATTGGGTACAAGGAGCTACGCTCGTGGCGAGTTGCCAGCCTGCCTTCTCTGCCTCCCTCCCTGCCCGCCTTGCCTGCCTGCTTGCCTGGGACGAAGGAGGGGAGCGCGGAGAGGAGAGGAGTGGAGTGGAGAGAAGAGGAGAGGAGATGGGTGGGAGGACTGATTTTGACTTACACAATTACCAAACGAGGGAAAAGAAAGAATTGCATCTCCTGACTTGGAACATACATACCCACACACACACATACATATACACACACACACATACACACATAAATATACACTACATACACACAACCCACCTCTGACCCTGTGTGTGTCTTCTATTTCACTCTACCTGTGTGTGTGTGTGTGAGTATGAGAGAGAGAATGCATGTGAGCGTGCCCAGATCCTCCTCTCTGCCTCCTCCGTGAGCTCTTAGGCCAGATCAGCAGCTCAGAGGCAAGCGGATGGGGAGGGTGCAGGCGGGAGGCGGAGAGGCCAGGGAGGGGGCGAGATGGGTGGTGGTGGCGGGAGGAGGAGGGGAGGGGATGGGGAAGGGGGGGCGCAGGGCGCCTTTGTGAGGTGATTCTAAGTGTGCCAGCTTTGCCCGCATGTTTCCATTAGATTGTCATGTTGCCTAATTAGAGAGAGGCGGCATGATTCACCTTGTTAATTAGAAGGACTTGCACACCAAGGGCCCGGGGGCTTCAGGCAGAGAGAGAAAGAGAGAGAGAGAGAGAGAGAGGGAATGGGAGCTCGAAAGGAAGAGGAGCCCAGCGTTACAGCCTCCAGTCTCCCTCCATCTCTGAAGCTTCTCCTCTCATCTACCTTCAGCTTTTTTTCTCTCTCTCTCTTTCCTTCCTCCTCCTCTCCTCTCCTCTCCTCCTCCTCCTCCTCCTCCTCTTCTTCTCTTCTTCTTCTTCTTCTTCTGATTTGGAAATGAATAAATCATCGGTGCCGTCCTCTTCTCGCCGCGCGCAAGTATCTGGGTTCACATCTTCGCTGGGATGCAAATTACATGTGATCAATAGCAGGTGACGAGCACTGAATCTCACTTATGGTGGAAAGAGAAAGTGAGTGAAGTAGAGAGAGAGAGAGAGAGAGAGAGAGAAGTGAAGAGAAGAGAGGCACAGAGACAGAATGAGAGAAGAGTGCTAGCCCAAGCAGGGAAGAATGTGCAGAGACGAAGGAAAAAAAAAAAAAGAAAAAAAAGAGGAAAAAACACAAAGGCGAATGAAACATTTTCAAGTGGGGAAATTTTTCCCCTTAGATAAGCATTATTTTTAATGATCAGCTCCAGCGTCGTGAGCGGTGCTGCTCAGCGTGGTGAGGTGAGGTGCGCGGCGGCGGCAGTGATGGCGGCGGTATCGCGGTGTGAAGTCTGCCCTTAAATGTGCTTATCAGGGCCTTTCCAGCGCGCCACTGTTTAACCCCGCGTACCTCGCCAGCGTTTCGCTGAACAAACGCTCAGACGACCCACCCCCCCCAACACACACGCTCGCACACACACACACACCATCACCACCACCACCTTCACCGCCTTGTTATTTCAAGCTCATTAGCATGCGGCACATAGTGCAAGGTCGTGTGTCGTACACACACTCTTAGCGCCTCTTAATTTCTGCAAATAAGATGCGTATGAATATGAATGTGTGTGGGGTGGTGAATGGTGGAGTGTGGCGTTTGTGTGTGTGTGTGTGTGTGTGTGTGTCTGGATGAGGTCAGAAAGACCATGCACTCTTAATGACCTGTGCCTGAAGAGAAGCTTCCAGCACTGAATAATTGGTGGTTGGCCCTTGACAACAGGTCTGGCTCGCCCAAGCCCTTTCAGAGCATGAGAGAGAGAGAGAGAGAATGATGGAAGTTAGTCTCTCTCCAATCTATGTAGCTCAGATACTGAGGGTTTTCCTCTCTCTCTCTCTCTCTCTCTCTCTCTCTCTCTCTCTCTCTCTCTCTCTCTATCTCTGATCTGCTTCGTCTTCAGCATCTCTCTCTCTCTCTCTCTCTCATCTCTCTCTCTCGTCCGCTCTCCCCTCTCTCTCCCCTGCGGTCAGGGCTTTGAAGGGTGTTTTGCTGAAGTTGGCAAGGACGGAAGTGTCAGCGTGACACAACAAGCTGCCGGGCCCACACCTGGCCCGCCTCTCCTTATGCTTGGGCCAGGGAGGAGGGGGATAAAAAAAAAAACAACAAAAAAAGACATCACAATAATTTCAAACAATATGTTCCATTTTAACGTGTAGATCAGTAACAATCAAGTACATACAGTATGGGAAGCATTGGACCACATATTCCATATATCAGATATCTCAATATAAATATGTCAATTTTGGACCATATATTGGATATACTGCATGCTATATCTGGTATCTCCGATATCTCAATATAAATATGTCCATTTTTATAGGACATCTTAGCTGACATGCTGTTATTTATCAATCTGGCAGGGAGCTTAGCAAAGAGAAATAGTTTCCGAACGCCGTGTTTGCATTCCATTGTGTTGCGTGTGCGCTGTATCCCTGCCTGCTGAGCCCATGGAATCAGGCATCACTAAATAATTGAGTAAATGAAAGTTAATGTAATTAACTGGTATGTATTAATTAGTCGGCGAGGGAGGGAAGGAGGGTTGCTGGCACACGTTAGCGCGGGATCGCACCATCGCACCATCTCGTGTTTGAAGGCCTGCCCTCTCCTCGCTCCTCAGCCTTCGCTCTCCCCACCCACCCACCCACGCCTCGTCTTCTCTCCCCACCGGCCCGACCTCTCTCAGTGGAAGAGCCAGAGGCGGCCGGAGAGCCTGTGTGCGTGCACCATAGTCCACACACAAGCACGCACACACACACACACACACACACACATGCACGTAGGATGCAGAAGGAGCCCACAGCTCGCAGATGTTCCTGCAGAAGTGCTCAGATGCCCCGGAAGCCAAGTGTGCGCGAGGCAGCTTTGTAAGGAAATGGCCGCGCAGAACCCTAAACACACACACACACACACACACACACACACACACACACACACACCCATCCATGTGACCTGTGTGTGTGTGTGTTTTACGTCCCTGAGGACAAGGAGTCAGGAGGGTTGAGGATCATAATCGGACCCCTGACATTTTTTGTTGTGCCCCCCCCATCTCTTTCACTTGGGCTGCCACCCCCCTCCTCTCCATCCCCGACCCCCTCAACGTCAGACACACACACACACACACAAACACACACACACACACGTTCCGCTCCACCAAGGACATCTGTCTGTTAGTGTCTGCAAAGCCTGGAGCAGGCCTAAGGGGCGAATGGGGGAGGGTGTGTGTGTGTGTGTGTGTGTGTGCGTGAGTGTGAGTGAGGAGTCTTTGTTAGAGCTGCTAAGACAGAGAAGGGCAGGTTGCCTGTCAGGATGTTGTTTTCTGCCTCTGCCTGTGTGTGTGTGTGTGTGTGTAGGGGCTGGTATTATTACTACCCAAACCAGGGCCAGCTCTGGAAGGTATCTGGCCTGGATGTGCTCTCTCTCTCTGCTTGATACAGCCCACATTACAGAGCTCCACTGTTTTGCAAAAAAACAGACCATGCTAATACATATAGCATAGCATAGCATAGCATAGCATAGGCTCAAAGGCAGGGTTTGCTCTGATTGGAGGATTTCTATTTTGATATTGTCTATGATCTTGACTTACTGCACCTTCCCTTTAAATGAATGAATATGCAGGGTCAGTAAGAGGATCTTTACCATTCAAATTTACTTAAATTTTCTTTATTTCTGATTGATTCCACATTATATTTTACTATATTATATTATACATTTCAGCATTTGATGGTCTCAGTAAGTCTCGTCATTTTAGGCCACATATTGCATTGTTTTTTTAAAAGGCACAATGCTATGGCTGCACACACATGTGTGTAATCTAACTCTGTAGAATAATATTACATATGGTTCATCCCCTCAGGCATGTGCACACACACACACACACACACACACACACACACACACACACACACACACACACACACACACACACACACACACACAGACACAGACAAACTGTCTGCCTACGTGACTGACGGTGTTTATAAATCCCATGGAGATCCATAGAGCCGTCCTGGTGCCGCTCACAGTCGTCCGTGCCCCCTGGAAACAAGCGCCTGCAGCCCCAAAGTAATTGCAATGGGTCCGTAAATACTCCCACCCCCACCCTTCCGCCACACACACACACACACACACACACACACACACACACACACACACACACACACCCTTTCTCCTGTCCCCTTTTTTCCAATCCAAGTCACAGATATAGACAAATGCACTGGGAGGCGATGAGGGGGGGGAGAGGGGGTGGTGGGGGGAGTGGATGCCATGGCCAGTCTTGGGCATGTCCTGCTGGCTGTGACCTTTTGAAAGCCATTTCATCTTACAAGCGCAGCGCCCTGCTCCTGAAAGGCCAGCCAGGGCCAAAGACTCCTCTGGTATTTAAGGAAGGCGTGGGGCCGTGCATATTCCCCCCGCATGTATTGATCAAATCTGCCCCCAATCAATATTTCTAACGTCTGCTCAAAGGCACGGAGGGTGGAAATGACCATCAGAAGGGTTTTTCTCTGCATATGGTGAATCCTGGAGATGTGTTTTTTTTTTTTTTTTTTTTTTTTTCTGATGAGGTCTCCACGTTCAGCCCTGCAGATATTTCAGTTTTCAACCTTTAAAGTGAGATGTAGGCCACTGCCAGTGGTGCAAATGATCAATAAGTTATTTGTCAGATTATCATCATAGAATATGAGAATTTGGGGTCAGTTGTCCATGTTTGATCCAGACAGCTATGGAGGTTTGCTCAGTCTTCCATGCCCTATGTTCTAGTATGCTGTACAATGCTGAGCCTAAACCCATATTACAGACCTGCCTGCCTGGCTGTCTGTCTCTCTGCCCCCTAGAGAATGGGGTGTTTCCCCAGCCGCCACCACCAGCAGCAACAGCAGCCATCTTTCTTTGGCATTGATGGCACGCTGACAACAGGCTCTGCAGATGGCGCTGAGTGCAAAGCGCCTGCGTGGGCCGCCGCATCAGGCGATGGTGGCGATGGCACCATAAATCTGCGGGCGCAGACTGTCCCCCTTGGGCACCCCCAGCCTGAGCCCGAGCCCCAGCCCTGGTGCCAGCTGCCGGGCAGAGATGGTATCCTATCCCGGCCTCCTGGTGCCAGCCGCGGTGCACCACTGCCACATCCCCTGGAGTGTCGCAGAGCAGAGCCACTGGATTAGCGATTAGCAATTAGCATAGCCGCGGTTGGTTATCTGTTGGGGCTGGGGCCGAGGCATGTGGGCTCTGGTGACACGGCTGGCTGTGCTAGCGCTAGAGCTGAGCTTTATGGTCTGCAGGAGGGATGTTTGCCGCATGTCTCTCATGTCTCTGGTGGCCACTCGCTGTGTGTGTGTGTGTGTGTGTGTGTGTGGTGACTGTGATGTGTGTGTGTGTGTGTGTGTGTGTGTGTGGTGACTGTGATGTGTGTGTGTGTGTGTGTGTTTCTATGGTGACTGCAATGTGTGTGTGCGTGTGTGTGTTTCTATGGTGGCTGCGATGTGTGTGAGTGTGTGTGTGTGTGTATGTGTGTGTGTGTTTCTGTGGTGACTGCGATGTGTGTGTGTGTGACAGCTAGCGATTTGTGATTAGCATAAACATGCCCTCTGAGTTGCTGTGCCCCCTGCGGCGGCGGCTTGTCAAGGCCAGATGACAGAAAGGCTCGTCTCCCAGCAAGCACGCTTTTGGCCCCATAGGTCAGCTTCACTACTGGATTGGTTAGCCTGCTGCAACACGCAAGAAATCCCTCCCCAGTCACATCAAAACCCACTCTGGGCCTGTAGTACATCTGCTTTTAAATGCAACAGCCGCAGCAGCAGCACCAAAAGAAGGTTTCATTATCTGTGAGGAAGGTTTCATAATAATTATGATCTTAGATCCTGGTTTATTTATTTTTTCATCTCACATTTTTTGATCAAATGAAGACAGAACTTACTACACTATAAGCTGCGGCGATAAGTGCTACGAGAATAAACAATTATATATACAGTACAGCTAGCGTTGCTAACTAGCGTTGCTAATACTGCTAACTCAGTATCTTTTGAGGGAAGGAGCTCTGAGTTTGAGTGTGTGTGTGTCCTTATTTTAGCGTCTTGAGTGAGTGTGTGTGTGTGTGTGTGTGTGCGGGTGCGTTTGAGCTGTCAGCAGGGTGGGGTGCTGCGTCTCGTCTGCCTGTTGCGCTGATGAGAAGTGGCAACCCCCCTAAAGGCCAGCGTGGGCCAGAGGCGCTGCCAGTGTGTTTGTGACGCCATGGCCACCACCACCACCGCCACTGCCGCCACGGCAGCGGGCCTGTACTGCTCCGCTCCGCTCCTCTCCTCTCCACTCTGCTCTGATCTCTCTGCTTTTGCAAAAACCAGTGCAACCGAACGCATGCATGCACCCCTCCAAGTCCAACAAGACAACCTGGCAACACAAATAAATGGGCAGGCTTTATGCTAGCACACTACACTAGAAAGGGTTTTGAAAGGCAGGCATTGATTGTTCCCTTTTAATTGCACGCACACACACACACACACACACACACGTTTACCCTCCCCCCACCCACAGGCCCTCCTGCTGGGTTCAGTTCACTGTGTGTGTGTGTGTGTATTTAGTATGTGAAGGTTTGCTAGTGTTTAGATGTGGGCATAGTGGAATGTGTATGTGTGTGTGTGTGTTGGGCATAGTGGAATGTGTATGTGTGTGTGTGTGTGTGTGTGTGTGTGTGTGTGTGTTGACTGGCGTGTATGTGTGTGTGTAGGCACATTGCTGCCAGTGCGGGCAGGCTTGATGCCCTCTGTGCCATGTCCTGGGGGCTCTCACACGTCCGGCCGGCAGAAAGGCCAGCTCCCAGTCACGCTGTTCCACCAATCCTCTCTTTCACCTCTCTCCCTCCCTCCCTCCCTCCCTCTCTCTCTCTCTCTCTCTATCTCCCTCTCTCTCTCTCCCTCTCTCTCCCTGCGGCCACCCATGACATTACCTGGGGCGTCGCGCCTCCCCTCACAAATCACGACGGGAGAAATCACATCAGAGCATGTGACCGCACCACCGAGGCAGCACAGCACAAACCCAGCTGCCCACACACACACACTCACACACACACACACACACACACACACGTCGGCAGCCCAATGCCTGACAGCACGCTGCCATTTTAGAGCAGTGAGGCCTCTCCTCAGGCGAGCTGCAAAATGGACGCTGCCGACACAACATGGCTGTGTGTCTGTCTGAGCTGCCAGCTCGTTAGCGAGGCTTCAGATGAGCTCCTGTGTGTGTGTGTGTGTGTGTGTGTGTGGGGGGGTTGGGATGGGGAAGGGGGGCACACAAGGCTCACAGGTGATGCCAGTCAACGCTACCCCTCCCCCACCCAGGGAGAGCACTAACTAGCTAGCTTTAGCTAAAAGCCTGAGGCAATTTAATGAGAAATGAAATAAAATTCATGTTTCAGTCAGAGTGAAAGCATTAGATGAGCGTCTCATGATTCTGACCCTGTGTTGGTACAGTGAAGATGGGGCATTTATTTTTACCCTTCACTCCTCACCTCCTGGGCTTCCTCTCGCCCTAACCTGCTGCCCTTCTGGGGATCTCTCCCTAACCTGCTGCCCTTCTGGAGATTCCGCCTCCTTCGTCTTTGTCACTTTATGTTTTGTTTTACCATCTACCCCTAGACCCCTTTGCATTACTTTTTACCTTTATACATTATACTGACTTTTCTACCTTTATGTCATTAAATATTATTTAAAACATTCGCTACAGTGTGGTCTCCCTTCATGTTGAGTTTGCCTTGAACCAACAGTCTTAACAGTGTGTGAGTGAGTGAGTGAGTGAGTGAGTGAGTAAAGAATGAGTGAGTGAGTGAGTGAAGGTGAGTGAGTGAAGATGTATGTGAATGAGTGAAGGTGAGTGAGTGAAGATGTGTGGTGGCTGCTCCTTGTGCCACTGGGCTAGGAAGTGAAGGAGGGAGATGAAGGGGATGGATTCACTCGTGAGAAGCTGAGCTGTTTGTCTGGACCATCTGGGCTTGCCTGACTTAAGCTGCTGTGTGATCAATTCACTCGGAGTGCTGGAAGTGAAATGAACCTGATGGCATTTTTTTTGTCTCTCCTTTTTTCTCCATCACCCCTCTCTCTCTCTCTCTCTCTCCTTCTCCCTCTCCCTCCCTCCCCTCCCCTCCACTCTTTCTGGATTCTTCTCCTCTCAGATGCAACAGCAGGAGCTAGCCCAGATGCGACAGCGGGACGCCAATCTGACTGCGTTGGCCGCCATCGGCCCCCGAAAGAAGCGCAAGGTGGACTCGCCGGGAGCGTCGTCATCAGGGACCGAGGTAGAACACACACACACACACACACACACACACACACACACACACACACACACACACACACACATACCACCTTTAGGCTGTTCCCCCTGCAGGCCACTGCTGGTATCTTGCTATCCCACAGTCCACTCTGTGTCCTTACAGTCCCCCGCACTGACCCCCTCCCCCGCGGTGGCCTTGGTAACCCCTCTCGGCCGTCCTTCTCCGAGCCTCGCTGATCCGTCTGAGCCGAGAGGAGCGGAGCGGTCCTGAGAGGAGAGGAAGTCTGTGTGGCGTTTCGGCCCCCGGGGGCAGTTCCTCGTGTTACTTTCCCAGCACTCCCTCTCTCTTAGCCTCTCCTTCACTTACAGAGAGAGATAGACAGACAGACAGACAGACAGACAGAGAGAGAGAGAGACAGACGAGAGAGAGAGAGGAGAAAGAAAGGAAGAAAAGGAAGGTTTTATATGTGTGTGTGTGTGTGTGTGTGTGTGTGTGTGTATAATGATTTATCTAAGAACACACTCCCACTCAGGGCTGATGTGGGAGTGATGAGTGAGAGGGGTGCTCTTAGCTCAGCTAGTGTGGAACGGTCAGGAGCCGCTGAGTGACCAGGGCTGACCAGGAGTCATCAGGAGGTTCATGATTGGTCAGATGCTACAGCAGACGCTCTAGTCCAGGGCACTGGCAAAGTGGGGATTTGGTGAAGGGCACTCCATGTTTGCAGTTTGGTCCTAATAACATATATAAAAACAAATAGTACTTTGGCTTCATGAACATTGTATTTGAACAGTACTGCCAAAGATCTTGGAACACTGACCAAGATAGAGCAACAGAATATGTTTCAATGGGAGCAAACATGAACAATTCTGGTCTGCGTAAGTGCCTCACGTCACAATATACTTTTCAATGATCTTTCATATCAGAATATGACAGCTCAATTTTGGTCTACCTAAAGGGGGATCCGCCGCCTCCCTCCAGCAAACCAGGTGGTTAGTGGTGTCCACTGATGTTCCAAAGAAATTGTTTTGTTGATGATTCTATTTCATCCTAGACACAACAGAAAATAAAAAAGGGGCTTAACATGCTAAAAAGTGAACAACTCCTTTAAGCAGGCGTAGAAGATGATGGTGTTCTCTTGTTCCTGATCTTGCTCAGTCAAAGAGGTGGGATGGTGGGGCCACAGAGAGAGACAGTGTGTCTGCAGCATTGGTGTAGAGAGAGAGGGAGAGAAAGAGAGAGATTGAGTGAGAGAGAGAGAGAGTGAGAGAACAAGAGAGTGCAGCATTGGTCGGTGTGGATGTGGAGGCCACAGTGAGAGAGAGAGAGAGAGAGTCTGCAGCATTGGTGTGTGTGGATGGTGGGACCACAGAGAGAGCGAGTGTGTCTGCAGCATTGGTGTGTGTGGAGGCCAGGGAGAGAGAGAAAGTGTGTCTGCAGCATTGTTCTCAAGTGCACCCAGCCAGGCCCTTCAGACAATGAGAATGAGCTGTTCTGATATCTCCTCTAGTTGTGTCATGAGCCAATAACTCTCACACACACACACACACACACACACACACTCTCTCTCTCTTTTTCTCTATTTCTCTGTCTTCCATGTCTCGCTACTTCTCTCTCTTTGTCCCTCTCTCTCTCTCTCTCTCTCTCTCTCTCTCTCTCTCTCTCTCTCTCTCTCTCTCTCTCTCTCTCTCTCTCTCTATTTAGCACTCAGGCCAAGTTTGCTGCCAGGCCACTTCTTGCCCTCCCCTCCTCTCGCTTATTTCTCTGTCCTCCGTTTTAAGGGTCGCGCTTGTTCTGCTGAGAGGGTCACTCACATTTTCATTTCCTTTTACATCCACTTTGGAGAAGGGGCGGAAAAAAAGTCAAGGGTTGCCAGAGCTGTGCAAGAAAGATCCCCTTACCCACCCCCCTCTAATGTTTTTTTTTTTTTTTTTCCTCCCTCCCCCTTTTTCTCAGCCCTCCTTCATGTCAGGTCTTATGTTTGGATTTGATGGGTTGCCAGGTTGGCCATTATTCCCTAATTGCGATGGCCTCCAGCGTAAGGCTTTTAGAATATTCCGGAAAACAAACATGCTTGAGGAGTTCCTCTCCGGCTCTGTCCGGCTTGCTGGAAACATATGAAGCTGAATCAAACACACACACACACACACACACACACACACACACACACACACACACACACACACACACACACACACACACACACACACACACACACACACACACACACACAGACTGAGGCCTATGCATGTTGGCTCTTATGCGCTCGACTAAATATGGTCTCAATTACGAAAGGCTTATAGTTTTAGCAAGCATTGTTTCCCATCGGAATCAGGCTTTCCCTGGGAGGGAAAAAAGGAACATGTCGGCTAAAGAAAAGCTAAGCTTGTCTTATGTATTAATAAATGCATTCATCGCAGCACCACAGTACGCATGTAGTCAAGCAGAAATGTCACAACTTTTGCACCGAGAATTTCAGCGACTATTAAGATTCATAAAGAGCGGTCTGAGTAATCCTGTGAATATGATAAACTGTGTTTAAGGGACGGAAAAAAGGAAAGAATGCTCAATGCAAATTGGTCATTTTAATAACCTGCTTATTGGGTTGTGTGTTCGCATCATGCGCTTAGCTGCAATCTGTTAGAGGGGGGGAACGCGAGGCATACACACAACACACACAACACACACACAACGTGGCCGTGAACCACGGGAAGCATAAATAACAAAATAAAAGCATTACTTCTGCTGCTTGAGTGTGGTGCCTCGACCCCCTCCTCACACACACACACACACACACACACACACACACACACACACACACACACACACACACACACCGCCCCCGTAGTGGCCATGCCCCCTATCACTGGACTAAGCTCACCATGCTCAACCAAGGAGCAAACGCCAAATAAATAAATAAACAGTCAAACACCATAATTTTGAATATGCACTTTTTTCCACCCTCTTTCTCCCCCTGGGCAGTTTCTCATTTATTTATTTATTTGTTTTTCCTTCCCTTCATTCCTCGTCATTCCCTCTTTCCTCTCCTCCCTCTCCCTCTCCCCTTCCTCCCGCCGCCATCTTCCTGTCCGTGAGTAATTAGCAGGAGAAGCTAATGATGTGTAGTCCCTGCGCCGTACGCCGCAAATGAGCGAAGGATCACAGCGGAGGAGTGAGTGGTGGTGGAGAGAGAGGGGGGGGGGTGTATATATGTAAGTGTGTGTGTTGGGAGAAGAGGAAGGGGAGGGGGGGGTCTTAACTTCTTTTCACCACCATCTCCCCCTTGCCATCCATCCATCCAACCACCCACCCACCCACTCCCCCTCCTCTCTTCTCTTCTCCTCTCCTCTCTTCTCTCCTCTTCTCCTCTCTTCTCCTCTTCTCCCCCATCCACCCACCAACCCATTCCCCCTCCTCTCTTCTCTTCTCCTCTCTTCTCTCCTCTTCTCCTGTTCCCCCCATCCACCCACCCACCCACCCTCCCTCCTTCCTCTCTTCTCCTCTCTTCTCCTATCCTCTCCTCTGTTCTCCTCTCTTCTCCTCTCCTCTCCTCTCCTCTCCTCTCCTCTCCTCTCCCCTGCTCTCCTCTGGTTGAGGCTGGCTGGCTGGCTGGCTGGCGGGGTCTGTAGCCGGGGATGGAGATGTGGGGATGGGACCGGGGTGGTTAGCCGGCGGCCATCTCTTTTTCCCTTCCCTTCTCTTCTCCAGAGCAAAGTGAATGTGACTTTTCTAAGGGGGTCACAGGAAGCCCCGGGGCCTCCTGGCTGCTCGCTGGACGCCGGCCCGCTCTCAGCCTCACTGTGGGGCTTGTCATAGATTTCATCTGCACAGCAATGAGCCGGGGGGTGGGTGGATGGAGGGAGTGTGTGTGTGTGTGTGTGTGTGTGTGTGTGTGTGTGTAGGGAGGGGGGGTGCGCTAGGGGGGGCCGCAGGGGGGAGGCTGGCTGAGAGAGGATGGCGGGGGTGGGATGTGGATGGGGAATGGGGGGAGGGCGGGTTGGAGGGAGGGAGGGAGGGAGGGAGGGAAGGGTGGTGGAGTTTAGCTGGCCGCGAGCGCAAGCTGCCTGCATTATGGAGGCCCACGCTGATTATTTTTCCCCCGTCGCTCGCTCGCTCGCTCGCTGCCGCCATCTCATCCCGGCCCGGGTGCATTAAGGAGGGCCCGCGGACCAGACAAAGGCGCGCCTTCAAGCAAGCCGAAATTAAGGAAGAGAAGTAATGACCTTCCAGAGAGAAAGAAAACAGAGGGAGAGAGAGGGGAGAGGGGGAGGAGGAGGGGGTGTTAGTCAGAGGTTGGAAGGAAAGGAGTGTGTTAGTCAGAGGTTGGAAGGAAGAAAGGAAAGTGAGTGAATGAGAGAGGGAGAGAAGGAAGAAAGGAAAGCGAGTGAATGAGAGGGAGAGAAGGAAGAAAGGGAGCCAATAAGGCAAAGAAAAAGAGAAGAACGGCGCTGTGTGTGTGCGCGTATACATATATATGGAAAAAAAAAATCTAACATATCAAAATAGGTTTGGAAAATATTCAAGCAAAAGAATATGGATCCTATTATCAACTTTTGCTTGGCTGAGAGGTCCTGTTTGAAGCACCTCCTGCAGGCTCCGGGGGTAGAAGTGGACTTGGCCCTGTAGGTAGGTGAATGTTGCTGGTTGGCGTCGGTGCGCCACCTTCCCCTCCCCTCCCCTCCTCTTCCCCTCCTCTTTCCCTCCTTTCTTGCTCCACCCCGCCACTCCTCCTCCTCCTCTCTCTCTCTTTCCCTCCTCCTCTCTCCTTCCTCCTCCTCCCTCCTTCCTCCTCTTCATGGTGGCTTGGTGTAGGCAGTGCCTGGACGCAGATAGCCAGAGGGCCTGAAACTGATAGCCAGCAAGAGCTGGAGTGTGTGTGTGTGTGTGTGTGTGTGTGTGTGTGTGTGTGTGTGTGCGCAGCCTGATCTCATCTGCAGGAAGGGAACAAAGAGGTCTTGCAAGGCTCCGCGGGGCGGATTAGTTTCAAGCAAAGGCAGGAGCACGGGGCGTTTTATATTTATTTATTTATTTATTTGTTGTGCCTTCCCTCTTTTTTCCTTCTCTCCAGGAGAGGGGCACAGAGAGGCCTGCTGTGGCCCTGAATGCCCCCCCCCCCCTCCTAACTCCCTACCCCCCCAGCACAGACACAGGGTCACACACGCACACACACACACACACACACACACACACACACACACACACACACACACACACACACACCCCTCTCCCTCCCTCCCAGTCACAGCACCCCGCGCCAGTGCCCGAAACATCCCCGCACTCATAGCACAACGCAGGCTTTTGAAGTGCAGTACAAAAGCACTGAGCTTTAGAAGAAGGGAAGAGAGAGAGGGAGATAGAGAGAGAGGGAGAGAAAGAAAGGGAGAGAGAGAAGAAGGACAAGTTGAGTGAGGCGGAGAAACAGGAAGTGTTTCGGATTTGAAGAGCTGTTTGTGTGTGTGTGTGTGTGTGTGTTATGAGGAGTTGAAGAGCAGGGCAAGGAGAGGTGACTGATGTTTACTTCATTAGCGCAGTCAGTCTCACCCCTGTTGAGGTAAGGTGTCTGTCTGTGTGTTTGTGTGTGTGTGTGTGTGTGCACTTGCTTGTCTGCATGTATGAGCATGCACATCTTTGTGTGTAGTTGTGTGTGTGTGTGTGACTGTGTGCGTGTGTAGCCACTCGGAGGAGACAAGTACAGTTTGAATATTAGACTGGAGGTCCAGTGGCTCACAGGTAAAGGATAGAGACCAGACGAGAGGTTCTCCCACCAGTGCACCAATCAGAGCCCCCTATGGTAGGTCTACATTACACTACACCAATCAAAACCCCCTGTAGTAGATCCACATTGCAGTGCACCAATCAAAGCCCCATACAGTAGATCCACAGTAGATCCACATTGCAGTGCACCAATAAAAGCCCTCTATAGTAGACCCACATTACAGTGCACCAATCGAAGCCCACTATAGTAGATCCACATTACAGTTAACCAATCAAAGCCCTCTATAGTAGACCTCCATTACAGTGCACCAATCAAAGCCCACTATAGTAGATCCGCTTTGCATTGCACCAATCAAAGCCCCATACAGTAGATCCACATTAAATTACCCCCCCACTGTATCCTCCCCCTGACCCCTGCCTGCTGTGAGGCTCACACTGACACTGTGTGTGGGAGTCCAGTTGTGAATCTCTGTGGCGGCGTGTCGATTGGCAGGCCAAAGGTGATCAATGGCCTTTTCCCCCTGTATTGTGCCGGACAATTTCAGCTAACCACCCACCGCTGTTGAGTAAATTTGAGTTTCTCCGAGCCCTACCGCATTCAATTGCCGCAGACCAGCATCACCCCCCCCCCCCTTCTTTATAAGTTTGCATGAGAAATATAGATTAGCCTGTAGCTTGCTGTCGCAATCAGTATCACTCAAGCCATTCATCACATCAAAGAGCGGCGCGTCGGGAGGAGAGTGGGCCATGTGCTGAACAGGGACTGCTGCTAGACTGCCTGGACTTGTCGGACATTGTCGCCAAAGCCCCCTCGTCTGTCT
>JAODXP020000010.1:12898870-12913870 GCA_027497455.2 Sardinella longiceps
CTCTGCTGTGGTTCAAGCATGTGGTTTCTCCCTCCCCTCAACACACACACATACACACACACACACACACACACACACACACACACACACACACACACACACACACACACACACACACACACACACACACACACACACACACACACACACACACACACACACACACACACACACACACACACACACACACACACACACACATACACAAATATCTATATCATAGCCGCCACTGAGAGAAGTCGTTATGGGTTGTTTATCCTAGAAAGAGCACAGTGTCAGAGTTTTCTTCATGTCTCAAGGCATTTCTGTTTTTTCAAGAACAAGAAGAACAAAAAGGCCTCCTGTTCACCGAAGTTGGGAAAGGCCACGGTGAGGTTGTCGAGGTGCTTCGGTCAGATTTTGGATCCCTGCCGTACCCTCTCACAAGAGCGTGTCTATAGCTATGAGCGGCTATCAGGGGGAAACATAGTGAGGGCAAAGACCACTCCAGGCTGCTGTCCATGTAATCAGTTATCTGGACTTCTCAGAGAGAGAGAGAGAAAAAAAAACAAACAGCAACATTTTGTTAATAGTGCCAGTGGGTTTGGTCCATTGAAAATGAGACTAATGGTCTGTTTGCATTTCTAATAGATGCACATACTGCAATAAGTGTTCTTATCAGAAGGAAATCGTATGAAAAGGCCTCTTGGCTTTAAAGAGACGCCATGCAGGATTGGACATTTCCTTGCGGTTTTCTCACTTTGCGCCAAGTCTATGCTTGCTTTTTTCTCTACGGAGCTGTGCCAATACTGTGCCAGTAGCATAAATCATAATCATGGATAAAATGGTGATTTCTGGTTTCACTTTTTAATGTTATATTCTTTCATGTTTACCTTTTTTGGACTCAAGAAATGTATGTTGCGTTGACCTTGTCTCTAAGTGTAATCAACTCATGAGTTGATTTGTTGTTGGATGAATAAGATCTAAAATGTGACAATGAAATATGTAGACATTGAAAGACATTATAGGTCTTTTGAAATTGCTAATGTAATTGCACTCAGCCTGTTGTTTTGCTATATGCACGAATCGCATATGGCTAATATGAAACCCTTGGATGGCTTATTCAGACCAATTTGTCTGTCTGTATGGTCCAACAATCCCATACAGGAAATGACCATTTCTGTAAGATAATGACGGCCAAAGCCGCTCATATCCTTTCAAGGCCAGAAAATTTATGTGTGATTAATGCCCTTGACTTTGCCATGGCTGTTGTTGGTGATCAGTGGACTCCCTTGTGATGGAAAATACAGTGTCTTATACACTCATGTGGCCGCTCGGCCTTTGAAGCTTCTAAATGGCAAGATAAACCAACAGCACATATTATAATGTGAAAAAAAAAAAGAAAACCGCTTCATGCTAAATTGATCATGATGTCTTTTAACGCTGATACGTGTTGAAGCTGAAGGAGGATGCTTGTTCTGATAGGATGGGTGTCCATGTGCGCTTTATGGTTGGCTTGGCTTTGGTTGCCGAGCCGTCTGCTTGCCTTACCAGTCCGGCTTTGAGGTGATGGATGAATCCGCTTGGAAACGGCTCCTTCTGAAAGGGAAGGCTTCCACTGGCTGGTGCAGCCAGCAAACACAGCTGCATATTTTATTCTGGGGCCATGAGGAAGACATGAGTCAGGCTATCGAACATCAGTCCAAAGCATCAAATACACTCCACCACTAATAAATAGTTCTCTTTCCCATAACTGAACAATTACCATATCATCTATGTGTATTATAAAGCTCAATGTAATTGCAGACAAGGCCATTAGCATTGCACTCGGGTCTTGAAGCTGCAACCCCCGTCAACGGCAAGCCCACGCCATGGAAGTTGAATGTTCTGAACACTGAGGTGAAAAGCCCAGGCTTCCAACTAAGCGGTTAGAAGCGTTCTTGAAGGCTAGCGTTGTGAGGATTTACACATACTAGCGCCAGCTAGCCCAGGCTCTTTGGCATCTGTTACATAATGTACGTCCTAATTCCAAGTTGGGACACTTGGCACAATTAGGGTAGTTAAGGCCGCTAGCCCTAAAATATCTTATAGTCAATGTTGTCTAATTACCATGGTAACCTCAAAGAGAAAAGGTGTTTTTAATTTACAGTACAGTACGCTCAGACTATAGGGTTTATCTGACGCTGTACAAAGTTTTATCAGAAGCCATAAGCTCGCTTGCCAGTGTTGAGTAGTTGAAATGTTCTCTGTTTTCTGCAGAACAAATCCTCAGCCCCCTAGCCTTCATTTCATAACTCCTGAGGGCGGTTCTTATGGTTGCCCGTGGACAACACCTTATCACAGTTGTTATCTGACATCGGGCAATCAGACTGATTCACTCGCTCTGCTCGTGCTCTCTTTGGCTTTGTGTGACCTTTGCCTCGTCTAGGCATGTCTGCACTGTAGCTCTGTGTGTCCCTCTGGGGATGCCGTAGACTGGGGTGAGGTGCTGCCACTGTCTCTGATGCAGAGAGGACAGCTCTGTTTATGGCCTGGAGGTCAACGAGCCTCTGCTCAGCACAAATTTCACCAAGACTGCAGATTGGGCAACACACACACACACACACACACACACACACACACACACACACACACGCACACACACAATATTGCATGTGGATGCTGCCTTACCTTATGGTCATGGTCTACTCAACGCATATGATTACGGTACATATTATAATAACTTGGACATGCTCACTCTCTCACATCTTGCTTGTACTTGTACCTAAAGCCTCCCGCTTACATGTCTAAAGTAACTGAAAATGTTGCTCTTATTTTCGAGCTGCTACAGTAACCACTCTCTGGGCCTGCTAGAAAAGGAATGGGGTGTGTGTGTGTGTGTGAGAGAGAAAAAGAGAGAGCGAGAACAACACACACCAGCGCTCCCGCTGAGGTGCAAATTCATATGCATGTGGAAGTGTGTGTGTATTTGTGCTAATATCTTAGAATAATACTTTGCATGGGGAAATCTGGCATTTCCATATTCATGGTGCAAATGTGAGATTCTTCCATCCCCATTACTGCCTTAAAAACGTTGCCCTGAAATAACGGTTAAATATACAGTTTTGACAACAAAGTTGGGCCCGGGGCCATTAAAAGATACCCATCTTAAAGAAATTAATTACCTCCCTTGTTAATCTTGATATAATTAAATTTCTGAGGAGCGCAATCCGGCAGTGCCATGGAGACGCCGAGGCGGAGAGAGAGAAGGGCTGATGCGCCAGCCGGGCTGCTGGCCGGGGACGCTACTGTAGGACGTCACGGTAACCAGTGGAGCCGTCCCACGCTCTGCTCCGCTCCCGCTCCTCTCCGCTCCACACACGCATGCACACACTCAAAGCAACAGACATGACTTCGAGAAGTTCCCATTTCGTGCAGTAACACTATATCAGAATAGATTACTCACTCACACTAGAGTCTTCACAGTCGTATGAAACTCTCGCAGATAAACTCGCATTCACACTTTGGTGTCCTCGAAGTGACACCAGAACACTTCAGCAGTCACACAACAGCAAGATGCTGTAACACTTGTGGTTACACTCGCAAGTACCAGCCACAACCTACGCCTCCTCTTCCTCCTCCCCCTCCTCCTCTTCCTCTTCCTCCTCTTCATGTACCAAAGAACATCTGAACTGGTGTCATACAAGTGATTCCCCATAATTACACCCATCCAGTCTTCCAGACCTTTCCATCCGTTTTCCACTCCATCACCCCCTCCCATCACCACCTATTTCCCTGCCACCCTTACAGTTAACCATCACTAGTCTTAGTGTAGCCCCCCTTGCCTTAACCTCATTCACCCTTTTCCTCTCTATCACCCCTCCCATCACCACCTATTTCCCTGCCACACATACAGTTAGCCATCGCTAGTCCCAGTGTAGCACAAGAGGGCCTTAACCTCTTTCCCCCTTTTCCTCTGCGGTGGTGTTGGGGGGAAATCTTACAGCCCGAGAGTTATTAATAGCTCTACCACCTCCACTAAACATGGCCCAAATTAGCCACGCTTTCTTTGTGTGCTATTGCATTGTGCCATCATTCGGAGGCAGCGCGGTTCGTGTTAGTATTTATTAAAAGTTTGTTTTTTTGCTGTGATTCTTTTTTATTATTATTTTTGTCAGCTACGTTGCACAGCTCCAAAGGTTGGTGCCTGAGGACATACTGGAGTGCGGGAAATGATCTTTCATTAAAAAATGGTGCGAAGGGGGAGATTTGAAGTGGGACACAGAGAGAGAGAGCGAGTGAGTGAGAGAATTAGAAACCAAGGGAAAACTGAAAATTTATAGAGTAGGCAAAAGAAGTTGACAAACAGAATTTGCTCACATAAACGTTACGATTCAACTTTTCTGCAAGAGGATTTAATTTAGCTTTTTCTTTCCACTCTATTAATACATGGAAACTGAAATTCGTCCCGAAGACAGAAATCAAGCATTGCCAGTGAAACTCAATCATTTGTGCTCGAGGAGAAATAGGCACCAGTCGTGTTGCCTAGCTGAAACAAAGGCGTTCATGTGACCATTTTTAGGTTTGCCTTTTGCATCTCTTACACCCCGATACATCTAAAGTTGTGGTCATCTGTGCTTATTTATATTCTCTGTAAGAGGTCACTACTAAACGCTAACTAAGATTAATTAGATGTTTTTATATGATTTTTCCTCGTCCTTAGTTTATCAAAACTTTTCCAAGCTACATGTCACATCCCACACCTTAGTTACCATTCCACACACACAAGCTTTAGTTAGTTACCTAACTTGAAAGCAACATTTCATTATGAAATTATTCCAGAAATGTACTTATTATGCCAGTTTTCTACCTCCATGCACAGACAGCATGTCCAGTCATGGAAACTGCCCCCTTAATTTTTTTCATTTTTTATTCCTCTCTCTCTCTTCCTCGCTCTCTTCCCCCTAAAAGTGACTTTTAATTTGAAAGGCCCTGGGTCCATTGCCGAAGAGCGAAGAGCTTGATTAAAAAGAAGGCTACCATATTGTTTGCAGATGGAGACGCTTGAGGAAGAGTCTAATTGAATTTGTGCGCGTGGAGATGCCAGGCCGGGCCCAAGCACCTGTCTGGCACGCGGATCACTGTAGCCCGCCCGCCCGCCTGCCCACCCGGCCATGCATGGCGCACTGCTCTTGAAGAATTACCTGAAGAAGAAAAAAAAGAAGAAGAAAAAAATCTGTCTGGCAATTCTCCTCGGAAAATCGTCCTACATTTTAATAGCGTGTGTGCACCAGGAATGAGAGAGAGAGAGAGAGAGAGAGAGAGAGAGAGAGGCCTGCATTCAGAGAGAGAACACACTTTTACTAGCAGAGAGAGAGAGGGAGAGAGAGAGAGAGAGAGAGGGGGAGAGAGAGAGAGTTGATTTAGAGCAGACAGGAATGAAGATAAAAGCACATTTTTCCCCGTAATCCCGCTCTCCAAATCATTAGTGATTATCGAGCTAATCTGAGAATGCTAAGACCGCTGACGAGTACATGTGGATTGCATAAAGATCAATGTTGAATATATTGGTATGTGTTTTAACAAGTTCAAGGTGCATTTAGATTTTTTTTTTGTCTGTAATAATGTGCAGGGTTTTTTTTGTTTGTTTTGCTTGTTTGTAATCTTGACAAACTGAGCTTCTTAGATGCAGTGAGGAATGTGTGAATGTGTCAGCCAGGTCTTGCTGGTGGTGAGACACACACACACACACACACACACACACACTGGTGAATTTGAGATGGCTATGCTCCTGCCCTCCCCTTCGCTCCCCTGTGAGCAGAGATACAAAGACATCCAATTAGCAGCCGTGCGAGGCACGGAGAAGTCCCCACCAGACACTTAATAAGGTCATGATATTTCTGTTCTCTAATGAGGGTTAATCGTGTGGTATTTGTGCTCTCTCTCTCTCTCTCTCTCTCTCTCTCTCTCTCTCTCTCTCTTCCCTACGAGTGGGTAAAGAATTGCCCATGTCTGCCTGTTTTCTTTTCTCTCCCTTACTTTACTCATAGACTCTTTTAATGCCTCTGTGTGTGTGTGTGTGTGTGAGAGAGAGAGAGAGAGAGAGAGAGAGAGAGAGAGAGAGAGAGAGAGAGAGAGAGAGAGAGAGAGAGAGGGAGAGAGAGGGAGAAAGAAAAGGAAAGACTGTAGTAAATAATAAACACTTCACTAAGGCCACTTTGGAAAGAGAGATGCTCACACACAACACAGACACACACTTTACTAGTTGGCATACCCTTATCCTTTTGCCCTGAAACATATCTCCTGATTCTGTCTTTATTTTTCTGTCCGAGGTATTCTTCACATTGTTTCTCATGGTGGCTTGTTATTTTCTCTCTCTCTTTTTTCTCTCAAGCATTTTTTAGTTTTTTTGTTTCACTCCTATAGATTTTTAATATGTTTTTGCATGAAACCAGGCTTGTGTGGAATGTGGTCAGGGCTAAAATTAGACGGGGGGAAAATGGCAGCAGTGAATAAACAGGCGGATCCATTAGGCAGGCTGGGTTATTGGCTTGCCTCGCCTGTTCGCCGGCCGGGCGGCCCATTAAAAGCTGTAATGTGTGCCCGGGGGGACGCTCGGGGGAACGGGAACAGGCCAGTGGAGGCATATTTCACATGCATCAGACACCCGAATTAAATAGACCAATGTTCCCTTAAAAAGACTGAAGTACATCGCTTTCTGATGTGCGTCTTAGGCAAGACGAGGGAAAAAAAAAAAAGAAGGGGAGGAAAAAAATTCATTGATCTCGGAATGTCCCTTGGCAATTATAAAATATTAAATCCAAGTCACACTTTTCGGCTGAGCTCAATTTTTTCCCTCCCTCTCTCTCTCTCTCTCTCTCTCTCCTCTCTCTCCCCTTCTCATTCAAACCAGCTTTTTTACTGCTTTCCATTTGATCAATTTAGGGAGGAAAAAAAGTTGGGATTGGCTAGAGTGAGAACAGCACTCCACCAGGGCCAGGTTACTGCTGTGTCCAGCGAAACCATGGCGACCCTGATGGCTTTTTCCAATCCCATAATTCCTCCCCCAACACTGGCCACATCCTACCTGTCAGCACTGGAGCACACCTGCACACACACACACACACACACACACACACACACACACACACACACACACACACACACACACACACACTCGATCACTCACTCACACTCACTCTTAGGAAGGTGAAGGCACAATACAATGCAAGCCCAGGCTGCAGACCTGCACCATCCCAATACACACATACACACACACACACACACACACACACACACACACACACACACACACACACACACACACTCCATCACTCACTCACACACACTCATTCTTAGTAAAGGCGCAGAACAATGGAAGCCCAGGCTGCTGAGGCGAGGGAGGCAGATTAAGGCATCTCTCTTTGGAGTGGAGCTCCGTGGGGACGGTAAATATTTGCTGGCCGCGGCGCGTTAGGTCGGCGGCCTGCCCCGCTCCTCCCCGGCCTCAGCGCCGAGCGCCGTCCCGGGAGAGAGTTCGGAGGGGGTCCATGCCTAATTGGCCGAATCATTAAATCGAAGCGGGATCTGGATAAATATATCCAGCCAGCTGTTTGACAAGGTACACAGTTCATTAGGGCCGTGGCGTGTTTGTCATTTGCCCTAATTAAGATTTAGAATCGATCATTACGCGAGCAATGTGCAGGAGCAAACTGCCAGGCTCTCTTTCATTCTCCCTTCTCTCCCTTATGATCTCTCTCTTTCTCTCTCACTTTCTTTTCTTCTCTCTCTCTTTACCACTCTCTATCTTTATCACCCTCTTTTCTACATCACTCACTCTCTCTCTCTGCTTTCCTTATGTCTTTCTTTCTTCTTTCTTTCTTTCTTTCTTTCTTTCTCCCCCCTCCACGTTCTCAGTCCATGTTTAAGCGCTGGCTTCCGCTTGCTAAAGCTGAGGCATTTAGCACGTTGACTGCGATGGGAATTAGACATCCTGTGCTAATTAGGAAGCCCAATTAACTGTGAAATCCCCTGCACTTTTTTGACAATTAATATCTTCAGAATTTTTAGTCCCCCCCGCCACTCCCATCCCCACCGCATCTCCTCCTTCCACAACATTTACAGCATCACCAGTAGACTCCAGCTAGAGAGAGAGAGAGAGAGAGAGAGAGAGAGAGAGTGTGTTTTCAGGAAACGCATCACCTAAACGGCTCTGTAAGCCTACTAGGGACTTAACGTAATGCTTGGGTGGTTGCTCGTCATCGACTTTGAGGCTTGAACTGTTTTCCTGCTTCCCACAACTGAAGCCAAACAAGAGATGAAGTTCTCCAAGTTAAGAGACCAAAAATCAGCTTGATTGTGGAGTGTGTATTTGAAAGTTATGGTTGAGTTTTTTTTTTGCCATGTGTGTTCCTTTGTATGGCTGAGCCTTATTGTGGTCGTGCCTTATTGGGATTAAGGGGGTGGCTGGGGGGGGGGGGTGATCTGGTTTTCATCACACTCATGCTAGCTTGATCTCACTTACACACAAACACTACACACCCCACACACTTAGTCAATCCTAGCAGGACCACTTGTCTCTCACTTTTTTTTACACACACACACACACACACACACACACACACACACACACACATACACACATACACGCTCACTTTCACACATATTTAGGCCTGTAAAGCCCCCAATGATTGCCATCACATGCCATGCTGGTCCTCTCAGCTCAACTTCCTACACACACACGCACACACACACACACACACACACACCCTCAGCCAATCTTGTCCCCACAGTCATGGCCTTACAGACTGTCACATTTCTCTGTGATTAATGCGGGCATGTATTTTTTAGATTGCATAAATTATAGATTGGCCGCTGTAATGAACACTCTTGAATGATAGTTTTCTCTGATCTGTGACTTGGGCTGAGTTTTGTTCTCTTTCTGTCCCGCTCTCTTCCTCCTTTCTTTTTTCCGTCTCTCGCTCTTATTCCATTTCTCTTCTTCACTTTTTTTTCTGTTCCTTTGTTTCCTCTCTGATTGCAGCTCCAACTGCCCAAGCTAATGCGATTGGACTATATGGTATGGATGTGCCAGTTTATGATGCTGTGATGTGGTGTGTCCTTTTGTACAATACTACTCATTAATACACACACACACACACACACACACACACACACACACACACACACACACACACACACACACACACAGACTTACACGTACACTTCTTTCCCATGTACTTTTTTGTATAAATTTACAACGCTCTCTATATTACTTTTCCATATGAGCACACTTACACGTACACTTACACATACAGTATAAGTACACTTCTTTGTGTACTGAACTGTATAAATGTACCAAAATGCATTGTTCATTATTCAACCACACACACACTCTCTATTACCTACAGTCCCATTTGTGGCATTACTTTGCTGAAGATGTGCTGAAAAATCCCCCAGTCTATGCTCACAGGGCTTCAAGCGCTGGAGGCTTTATCATGGCAACTTCATTGGCTCTTAACAAAATTGCTTTGTATATATGAGTGTTAGGTGGGGGGGGTGGTGTGTGTGTGTGTGTGTGTGTGCACGAAAGCTTTTTGGATTTGAGGCGGCGCTGCAGGTGATATCTCCCGTGGCGGGCGCCGCTGGGCCTTCCCTGTGAGCAGACGAACAAGACTCACTTTCCCCCTCAGGTGCAGGAAGACTCCATTGCTTCCTTCCTGATGCGACATGATGCTACAATTACAATTACCACCACCGACAAATCTGTGGGTTTAAAACGAGTCAATATGTAGATAAGGCTTTAACACATACACACACTCAGCTGGTGCCAAACAGCCCCAGTATCTGAACAACGTGCGCTCGCACACAGCACAGGTACGAGGCCAGGCCGCAAGGCAACAGCGGGGGAAAAGCTGCTAGCTGCCTGCAGTTCTGAGCCTCCGCTAAAGCTAATTCTCTTGCTAAGGCAGAGTAGCGCTACAGGAAACAGAAACAGATTAGCTGCCAGTCCACAGGTGTGCTCATTTCACCTTTGACCTTCTGAAGTGAGTCGCGTTTCTTTTCGCGGCAGTCTACTTTATTCCGCCATATCAAGACCATGTCGCGTGCGGTTACGGATCTTTCTGGAAAAAGTGAACAGAGACGGGAAAGAAACCACAGTGACAGAAGAAAGACGGATCATGTATGCTGTTCATGGTTTCCTTTGGGTAGCTCTGTGTGTGTGTGATGCAAATGCTAATAATTTAAACATATCAGACATGTTTTAGATAGTTTTGACAATAGAGATGGAGAGAATTGTTAAATAGGCTTGAATGCCGGTGTTTTGGAAGACTGACAAAGTTCTCCCCAGTGGAGATAGTGTCACATCCACTTAGCCATTCAAATCTCGCTGTGAACTTTTTTTCCCCCTCCATTTTTTGTGTAATGGGGCACATTTATATAAAACATGAGGGCCGTCATTATTGTCCCTGAAACTGAGGAAAGGAGGTGGATGGGGGGAGGGGGCGGGTGCACTGCTGGGTTCAAGCCTTGCACTGGGTCCTTCTTCGAGTGTATTTCTTTCTCCTTAGTTCTCCTCTTCCTCTCTTGTGATGCTCAGCTCAGCTCAACTTGGCTCTGCGGTGCACAGAGCTGGTGTTGACTGACAGGAGCTGAGGGACTTGTGCAAGGCCCCCGCGCAGGGGGCCCAGGATAGACGCCCCACGTTTACGCCAATTTCAGATCAAGGCGGCGCTCGGTGTGCGTGTGTGTCTTTGTCGCCCTCGCCTCTTTTATCCCGGAGATTAGCACCTCCGCCCTGCAAAAACGTCCCGCCAGCCCTCTAGTCGCACACGGTTTGCTCTTGTTCGACTGAGCTGAAGCAGCAGCCGAAACAAAACCTTTTTGTGGAGCTTTGACAGCTCAGGGGTCGAGAGGCCTTTGCCTCCATTTCAGCTGTGCTCCCTTGTTTCTCCAAGCTTGTCACTCCCGAGTCGCGGAGTTTTGCTCTGGGATTCCAAGCGCCCCTTCTTCCTTAGCCCGTTGCAAACAAGCAAGAGTTCAGCTGATCCACTTTTCCCCACAACTTTACAGTTGGTGCGAGTACACAGCAACTTCTCCTTCCACTTATCTGTGTAATCGCTTTGGTAGGAATGTGTTCATTAACTCAGGTCATGTTTTCGTGTTATCTCGAAGCAGTGTTTTTCGACTCCCTTTTCGCCCCTCGCACAAAGACATCAAAGACTATCGTGCTAACTACCAACATCACTCATTTAGACACATCCTCCTAAAACGGAATTATAATTCTCTTCCTAAAAAAACAACAACCCAATGGTCTTTAAATGCCAAGATTACCAGATTCCCACCCTCTCAGTCAAAAGCTAGGAATTAAATATTAAAGTGCCAGGCGAAATGACAGTGTGCCACGCCATTTAAAGCAGAACGCACAAAACCAACAAGGTCTCATTAGCCCAACACTTCTGAAGACAAGCATTCTGACTTGAGACTCATTACACTTTCCCCCCCATTCCAACTTTAATTGGGTTCATTTTACATATGAAACGCTTTGAATTTTTAATGTCGTAAAAAAAGTTCCACAGCTGGCTTCCGCTTGCGACTGAGTCCAAGATCCTTCGCTTAGCACTTCACGAATTGTCCAGGTTATCGAGATGGCTGTTAACGTTTCTTGGGGCCAAGAGGAAAGGCACGGAACGCGCCGCCCTGATTGTGATTGGTTGGGGCTGATGGGGTGAGTGAGAGGCAAGAAAAAAAAGAGAGGAACGTCATTCCCGGTCATTCCCAATCACACATGCTTGGATCGTGTTTCTGTGTTTATGTTGGTGCTCTGCTCCAAAGCCGGAGCATACGGAACTCTGTGATGACCACATTTCCAGTACAAGCCACTGCCTCCGCTGTTTATTTGAGTAGGAAACACAATGGCCCACGTGCCACATTCATGCTCGGCCTCAATGGCCACCGCCACCTAATTGCATCAGAGCCGCTAGTCAGCGCAGCTCTCCCCAACCAGCCCGGGCCCTCGGAATATGATTCTCAACCGGAATTGTTTTGAGAGCACAATCAAATTAGCCCTGGCGATAAGCGAGTTTAGTGGAGTGCGTTATGATTAGGCCGAAAAAACAAGGTTCCTTGCGAGCAGCAGATCCTGCGCAATATATTTGACTCTTTCTCTCTCTCTCTCTCTCTCTCTCTCTCTCTCTGTGTTTCTCCCTCCCTCTCTCCTCATCCCTCTTCCTCTCCCTCTACGTCTTTGTTTGGCTCCTTTCTAGCGCTTGCGGTCCTTTTGTTACTTTTTGTCTGTTTCCAGGCGGGGAGGGAGAAGGGGAGAGAGAGGCAGGGGGGATGGGGGTGGTTGTGGATGTGGGGTGCGGGCAGGCGGGCGGGGGTTGAAAAGTTTTGAAGTGCTTTGTTTGTGAGCAGGGTTCCGGGTGCTGCACACTGTTTAGTGGGGTGACCCTGTGACTGTCTTCTGAGGAGCTTGTGTGTGTGTGTTTGTGTGTGTGTGTGTGTGTGTATGTGTGTATGAGACAAGTGCTCTGGAGGGAAGCCCCGGGCACAGCTTTCATCTCCAGCAGTAACCTGTGGACGTTGGAACTCAAGGCGATGGAATTGCAGCTTTGTCAGTACACTACTAATTAGAAAATTCCTGACCCGGAGCGCGATGTTTTAATTATGTGTTGTGTCAACGAGTTTGCAGATTTAATCCGCTCTCGATACACACTCAAGTGGTGGTGGTGGTGGTGTTAGTGGTGGTGGTGTTGGTGCGTCGCACGCCCCCCCACCATAAATCAGTTTGGTTGGGGTGGGGTTGATGTTCAGTCATGTTGAGCATTGTCCATTCCTCCCCTCCTCCCTCCCTCTCCCCTACTCATTTGGCCTTTTACTTTAAAGGCCTAACCTCTATGACTCCTCCCTCCATGTTAGTTTTAGGCCATCACATGCATAAGCAGGCAAATTAGGCGGCAACTTAATGCATTTGCTTGTAAAAACGAGGGAGGGAGAGAGAGGGATGAAGAGGGAGAGAGAGAAAGAGAGAGAGAGCAGGAATAAGGACTCTGGTGTCGGCATACGGGGTCGTGAGGCTGAACAATGTGACAAGGCTGTTCTGAGTGCAAGGGAGAGAGGGAGAGGGGAAGAGAGAGAGAGAGAGAGAGAGAGAGAGAGAGAGAGAGAGAGAGAGAGCTGCCTGTGAGTCACTGCGGGGGAAAAAGACAGAAAGAAAGAAAGAGAGAGAGAGGGAGAGCGAGAGGGAAAGGGAGAGCGAGAGACAGCAAAGGGTTAAGCAGAAATTGAGCGGGGATGCTGGGGGGCAGGAGTGCTGCAGAACATAGCAGTGTTCGTGCGAAGGCAAGTCATTTCCCGAAACACTGCAGACACATGGCCCCAGGCGCTCCGAAACCTTTGGAGACCAAAATGGCTTGCAGGAGTTAGAAGTAATAAGGTGTTTTTTTTTTTTTTTTTTTTTTTTTTTGCCTTCTTTCTCCTTGACTGAAATTCTGCACGGTTGCTATGCATCGCCATGGAGCTCGCGTAGCTGTTTTTGTGTTTTATGTGAGGCATTAAGATGCCTTTGCAACTGGCCATTTTGGAGATTTGTTGGAGCTGTAGTTGCGAACCAAATTGAAGTTGTTTGTTTTGAATGTAATCCTCCCATTTGTCATCGTGATCAGAATAGCTGGGGCTTTTTCTTTGTGTTTTTGTTGCCTTTTATATATTTGTCTGTTATGCCTTTTGTACTTACAGCTCCTAAGACACAGAGCCCAATGCCAGCAGAGAAAGAGAGAAAGTGGCCTGCTTATTTCTTTTTTTTCTTCGCTCTGCAATTTGGTTTCCTGCCCTTTTTTCTGTCTTTGGCTCTGACAAAAGAAAATATTCGAGTCTGCTGTCGAGATCAAAAACGAGACATGATTTATGTTGACATGGTTTAACATGCCGTATTTTTTCTCTCTCTCCCTCTCTCTCTCTTTCTCCTTTTAACGATATTTTGTCACCCAGTGGCAACCCAGAAGCTTAGCCTCGAGTCTCAAACCTCGTCTCAAACCTACCTAGTGATTTAGAGCCGTCCATGTCCAAGCCTGTACAAAAAAAGTGCAAAAATGAGCTGGTCCTGTCATTGCCACACTGACCCTTTGATTAGCGCTTGGACGGAAAAGCGGGCGGAAGAAAGGCAATCTCTTCATCCTCCCTCAACTCCTCCAGTCCTCCTCCTCCTCCTCCTCTCTCAGCTTTTTTCTTCGTCTTGGCTGACTTGTTTGCTTCAAAGGGAAGCCAGGGCGTATAATCTGCACACGTACATCTGCGAATTATTATTCTAATTCTTTATACGTTTATTAGAGCTGAATAAACTCCACATCAAATACATCACTGGGGCGATGGAGCAAAGAGCCTCAAGCCAATCAGCCGACATCTGTTAACTCTTTCGAAATGTCCTCAGCTCTTACATCTTTGCTTTGCTTTCTCTCCGTGGCTCCATCTCTCCTTCTCACTCGCTCACTCACTCACTCGCCCTCCTTGATCTGTTTTTCTTTCACAGTATCTTGCTTTGTCTATTTTTTTTGTTGTTGTTGTTTTTGAGCCAAGGACTCTTATTTCTTCTGTCATCATTTATCCTTACTTGCTTTGGGTCTCCTTCACTTCAAATTGTGTTCTTTATCATACATCTTCATATATACACTTCATCTCATTTGAATTCAGTCACACACCGTGCCTCCCATACTCTGGGTCTGTACTGGTTTTAGTCTCTTACTGGTGTCAGTACTGGTGTTGCCGGTGTTAGTGGTGAGGCTGCTGGTAAGAAGCAGGACTGGCGCTAGCACACCCCCACACTTTGTGTATGCTGATGACTGTGGGAGAAATGGAGGAGTAGGAGAGAGGAGGAGGAGAGAGGAGAGTGAGAGAGCTTTGGTCTTGTTTGGGCTCTGAAATGTAGCGTGGAGACTCCACATGTGGGAAAACTTTGTGTGTTGGCACTCCGTCAGTCAAGCAGTCAGTGGGACAGCTCAGCCAGTGTGGAGAGGGAGGGAGGGGGTGCCAGGCCTTAAAAGA
>JAODXP020000010.1:12918870-12931370 GCA_027497455.2 Sardinella longiceps
CAATGGATACACACTTACCCACACACACACACACACACACACACACACATACACACCCACATACCCGGACAGGCACGCAGACAGACGGCAGTGGTCTCTCACACACAGATACACAGTGACACGCTGGTGCACACACACATGCACACACTCTGTCATGCCACGCGCCAGCGGCCACCCTGTCCAGTCGTCCTGTCCAGGTGGATGGATGGATGCGTTTGATTGGCTGTCCGGCGGCGGGGGCCGGTGCGGGCTGGAGCGTGATTGGCAGTAATTGTCACGACAGCGGGCAGCCTCATCTTTCACACGGGGTCAGCTCTGATTGGCCTGATGAGGCCGGGGCTGGAACCCGCTCAGCCCCCCGAGCCCTCCGAGTACCTTGGGCTGCGGTCCCTCCACACACACACACACACACACACACACGCTCTTCCTATTTCTCTTTGTCTCTCTGAACCTCCCGAATACACAAACGCACTCTCCAAACACACACCCTAAAGCACACTAGCACATTCTCTCTCTCGCCCACACACACACACACACACACACACACACACACACACATACATGCACACAAACAAACACACCATTGGCGCAGCCCACCTCAGCCTGTCATGACCACAGACAGAAGCAGATGGTGAAGGAGCAGATCCAAGATGGCTGCCCTCCCTACTTCCCTCCCTCTCTCCCTCCCTCCCTCCCTCCCTCCTGGAGGGCCTGGTGCTCTGGTGTGCTACTCGTTGTCAGAGGCCCGCATCCACCAGGCAACCATGCTGGGTGTGCTCACCAAGCTAGCAGGCGTCAGCTTCCCAAAAACATAGTTGCTAACCAGTTAGCAGTTGCTTACTGGATAGTTGCTAACCAGTTAGCAACTTAGTCGGTTGACAATGGGATATTGCATTGCAACCAACAAGGTTGCAAACTTAGTTAGCAACTATGATTTTGGGAAATGGATCCCAGGGTCTCTGAGCTTTGTGTCAAATAGCATTTAAGGAATTAGAGTGTGTTAGTGTGTGTGTGTGAGTGAGTGAGTGAGTTAGTTAGTTGATGATGGTGTGATTGAAATGGGTTGTTTTTGTGTTGAAAAAGCCTGATAATATTACCTGTCCATAGGATACGGCTGTGGTTGCTGCCTTTGAGCAGCAAGTGAATAGCATTGCATGCATTCGTCAGCCCAATGATTGTAAACAGTGTGTGTGTGTGAGAGAGAGAGTGTGTGTGTGTGTGTGAGAGAGAGAGAGAGAGAGAGAGAGAGAGAGAGAGAGAGAGAGAGAGAGAGAGAGAGAGAGAGAGAGAGAGAGAGAGAGAGAGAGAGAGAGAGAGAGAGAGAGAGAGAGAGAGAGAGAGAGAGAGAGAGAGAGAGAGAGAGAGAGAGAAAGCTGTATGTGCATGTGAGCAGGTACAAGTAGGCCACATGTGTGTGACCGGTTATAACCAGTATGAACTACGTTCAGTGATATTTGTAATACAGCCATTATATTTGACCTCTAGAGTGTATTTCATGTACACTGTTTGTGTGTGTGTGTGTGTGTGTGTGTGTGTGTGTGTGTGTGTGTGTGTGTATGTGTGTGTGTGAGAACATGCGCTGTGTTGTCATGGCTCTCCCTGCGCCAGCAGATGGTTGTAATTATGTTGCGTTCTCACTGTGGTGTGTTAGCTGTGTGTTTATGGAGTGCAATCAGTCTAATTGTGTGCGGGAGACTGGAGGAGTTTCTGACCCGATGGCCAGCCTGATCTACTTACACACACACACACACACACACACACACACACACACACACACACACACACACACACACAAATGGTCACTCCCCACGTGATGGTCCTGGTTTGCTTTCTGTTCAGTGCTTCTCATGTAGGGAACTGGGCTGGCTGTGTGTGTGTGTGTGTGTGTGTGTGTGTGTGTGTGTGTGTGTGTGTTTGTGTGTGTGTGTGTGCGCGTGCGTGTGCGTGCGCGTATGATGTCAATTGTGTGTGTGTGTGTGTGTGCGTGTGTGTGTATGTGTGTTTTTGTGTGTGTGCGTATGATGTCAATTTTGTGTATGTGTGTGTGAAAGTATGATGTCAATTGTGTGCGTGTGTATGTTTGAGTTAGTGGGTATCACTGGGGTGGTTGTATCGGCTTGTTCTTAAGTGTGGTGTGTGTGTGTATGTGTGTGTGTGTGAGTGAGTGAATGCCCATGCCTTGCACCCACCACCCCCATCCCCCCGTGCCTGGTTCCATTGATGTGTGTGTTTGCTGTTTGGGTCCTTAGCCCCTCAACTATAACACAAACACAGGCTCAGGGCGGAGTGAAGGGTTTGATTGGAGTCAGAGGCATGTTTACCCTGAGAGAACTGCTCCTCATTGTGGCCATAGGGATCTGAGCACACACACACACACACACACAAACACACACAAACACACACACACACCCACACGGCTGCGTGGGCATGAGCTCCGGCCCTGACGTGTTTGTAGGAGGCCAATAAAAAAATTGCCAAATGGACTTAGGATAAACACACCTGAATATCTGGCCCTCGTTAGATGCAACAGCTTTGATCTCTCTCTCTCTCTCTCTCTCTCTCTCTCTCTCTCTCTCTCTCTCTCTCTCTCTCTCTCTCTTTCTCTGTCTCTCTCTCTCTCTCTCTCTCTCTTGTGCTCTCTCTCTCTCTGTTGCTCTTCTTTTTCTCATTTGCTCATTATCTCTTTCTCTCTCTTGCTCCCTCTTTCTTCATGAGAAGCTCATAGGAAGGCTGGCATTTCTTTTGTTTGTTTACTTGTTTCTGTGTTTACATATGACTGACAAATCTTCTTAAGTCCATTTTAGTTGACCTGCACGCCCTATTTTGGGGTGGTACAGTGGATGATGATGGCATTTGTGGGTGTGTTGGATCACAATGGGCAAATATAGGAAGTAGAAAGTACATGTGGCTGATTCTTCCTTGATTTTTCTCTGCAATGTGGAATATTATATGGAATATGGAATGTTAGATGGAATATGGAATGTTGTATGGAATATGGATTATTTTTGGAGACCATAGAGTGAAGGAAGGAAGGAAGGAAGGAGGGCTAGTGAGTTTAAAGGAGATGTGCTTGAGTGTAGTGAAGCAGTGCTGTGCTGTATAAGGATGGCTGGAGGCTATAGTGCACTACAGGCAGCATTTTTAATAGGCAGCAGGAGAGATAGGTGCTCGCCTGCTCATTATTGGCTGCTGAGCTTTGATGTGCTTCTTCATTGGCCGGTTGCTAGGAGTGATCGTTTAGATGATTGGCTGACGCAAAGTGTCCTCTCTTTTGCAGGTGTCGGGAAGTTCTGTGGGTTCGCCGGCTGCCTCGTCGTCGGCTTCCTCGTCGTCACGGCAATACGCCCGGCAACGGATCACCCGTGTCAACCTCAGGGACTTCATCTTCTACATGGAGCAGGAGCGAGAGATGGCACGCTCCCTCCTGCTGTACAGAGCGCTGCTCAAGTAGCACACACACACACACACACACACACACACACACACACACACACACACACACACACACACACACACACACACACACACAAGCATGAACACATTTTCAATCAATCAAACATGTTCTTTCATGCATATGTATCTATATATGTATGTATTTATGGATGCATAACTATGCTCTATTATTCACACACACACACACACACACACACACACACACACACACACACACACACACACACACACAGCACCGGCCCTCCCAGCGCTCTCCAGCTCTCCTGCGACGTGCCTTCAGACCGGGTCTAGTGCTTGAGCTCAGTGTCTCGCCTCTCTGTAATGTTTTATCATCGTAGCTTTTTTCCCTTAGGAAAGAAAAAAAAGACTTTTAAAAAAAACTAACAAAAATAAGATACAAAAAAATTGTATTCTACGTGTTATTGCTGTTTTTTGCGAAATGATGAAAAGACGAATTAATGTGTATTTAGGACATTGATTATAAGGCCATGCAAACTCTTGATTTTAGTCAGGATTGAGGCTGTATAAAAGTCGAGTGTGTGTGTGTGTATGTGTGGGTGGGTGTGGTGAGTGTGTGTGTGTGTGTGTGTGTACACAAGTGTGTCTGTCTTTATGTGTGAGTGTGTGTGTTTGTGTGTCTGTTTTGGCCTCTGAGCCAACTCTCCTTTTTTAAAGCGTTCTTTCTTGCATATTTAAATCGTAGCGCTTCTAGCAAACTATCTTTTAATGACTGGCCATCTCTGTGGGGTTGGCTAACTTTCTGTGTGTTGTTTTTTTACTGAGGAATCAGACTTCCAGCACCATGCAGCCAACCACCGCGCTGTTATAACAGTCATGTCCGATAAGACCCACCAACCCCCCCCACAATCACAATACTGTAATCTTCAGAATGATCTGAGTCGCTTTGAGGTGTGTGTGTAGTATGTCCATAGAGGAAAGTAAAGATGGAACCCACATATATGTTAAGTACACCTAAATGTAAATAGTGTTCTTTTAAAGCAATTTCCAATGGCATGTAAAATATTTTTATTTTTTTGTTTTGTTTTATTTAGGTTTTTTGTTTTCCTCCACTTTTTTTAAGATGCAAAAATAATGTCTAAAAATCAACTTGTTAATATTGAAGAATCATGTGAATCATTGTATAATCATGTGCATTTGAACATGTCCCAAGTGTTGAGACTTCTTTTGTCAAGAGAATAATTTTTCAAGTCTGTTAAAATCACGATGCAGAACAAACTTCCTCTGTACCTCAGGCACTGGCCAGTACATACTTCACCGCAGGGCTGGTCTTCTTCAGCCACAAGTACAGCATCACTAGATGGAAGCTGTACACCTGGACACAACCTTTGTTTTGTTTTTGTCATCGTCAATAGATTTGACAGACACCTCGGACACCTCCAAAGATCAAGGTGGGGCTTAAGGACTGAGGCTGCAAAATCATTGGGTGAAAAGTACAGGGACTGCCCTGTGGGCGTGGCTTTGTTGACATTCAGTGTCAATGCACTTTGTAATGCAGGCTAATGATGTAATCATTTCAGCAAGTGGTGTCCGGATGACCTTTGACCTCTGATGCAGAAGCGCCGGGGTCACATGATGCTCCTGTGAAACTACAGCAGGCATCTGTTTCCCTAAAGCATAGTTAGCTTACTAAGTTATCAACTATGAGTGTTTCTCAAAGTCGAGAATGTTTCCTAGGTAGCACACTCGCCTTGGAAGTTGTACACTTCAAAGACGAAGATCCATCAGTGCATCCTTGAAAAATCTATGAAGAAAGGCCTCTGTCCTCGCTAGAATTTAGAAGTATCCTTGACATTGGAACAGCATTTGGTGATAGATAATGACGTGGAATGCTTGAAAAAGCAGCCTTCCAAGCATGCCACCTCGACTTTGAGAAACACTTTCAGTTGCAATGCAATTTCCCTTTGCCAACTAAGTAAGTCGCTAACTAGTGCATTTGAGTAACAGATGCCAGATCTTGCACTGTATCAGAGCCCAACTAGAGCTTGGGCAGCAGGCCTTGTGGTTGGAGAAGTTGGGAACTTGAAGGCATGTTTGGAAAGCTTCGTCATGACCACATGAAATCTGTTCTTTGGGGCTAAATGCAGATGGCTCTACAAGCTAAAGTGAGACACTCAAGCTAATTGTGATGGTGCACTAGCTAGCCAGGAAATTTGCTAACTGTGGCAGCTCCAGGTTTAAAAGTAGGAAAAAATGGTCCCATCTTCCCAGGATTGCGCTTACACCTTCGGTTTTCTTCTTCCAGCTGATGTAGGCTTAATGTCTCTCCCTTGAGTCCCAGCCATTCTGAAGACCTTAAAGGTCCCGTGGTGGTTGAGGGAAGGCAGTGGATTGGCTTGGAATTAGTGCGTTTGACATTGCGTTTATTGGCCATGTGAATTAGATATTGGTGTCATTTATGTGAAGTCTGGTGTGCTTGGATAGGTAATGAAGTAACTATTGTCAGGACTGGGGTGGGTCAAGAAACGGCTTTAGTTTCTGACTTCTCTGCAGTGTTCCCATTTCTGATACACTGGTAGAAGTGGATCGACTTGACTTTACATTTTTGTTTTCCAGCCCTGAAGACTTAATTGGCAACTTTTCAGTAGTAGCAAGAGAAGGTCCAAAGCCTCTGATCCAAACAGAGAGAAAAGCCTGCAATGAAGTACAGTGGATGTTTGTAGAACACAGAATCCAGACTTCTCCTTTATGCAAGTCAGGTTGTGTGGTGTTAGCTTCAGCATCTAGACCCACCGGACTCGTCTCCATTGGACAAACTTTTATTTGTGCCATTACTAGGCAGACCAGGTTCTAATTTATTAACCAAGGGCATTATAATCACTCAGTTCAGGCGTGTATGCAGGGTCCGAAAACATATATTGTGTAACTAACTACACAAACATTTCCTGAGGGAAATATAGCTCATACACAGCTAATCTCCCTTACTGATCTCCAAACAGTTTCCCACAGTCTCCCAAATCTCCTGTAGTGCTCTGGCCACCACAGCAGCAGAGACAGAATGTGATGTAGTGTCTGTAAATTGTGGAACATTGACCCTGGCGAGAGGTCAGTGACCTTTTGGAGATCTCTGTTCCCCGAGTCTTTTGGTTTATGGGGGGTGTCAGTGGAACATGCTTCCTGTTGCTCTCTACCCGCAGTGTTTGTGTCTGTCATACATTTCATCTCCGGTCGCACCTCTCAACAGATCCGTCTGAGCACATAGATGCTTCACTCCCCGCCTCGTGACCCCGCATCGGTAAGGTCAAGCTTGGGTCAGAGGTCGGATTTTTTTTTTTTTTTTTGGAGGGGAGGTCTCTAGCTCCCATCTTTGGCTTGGGATGTCACCCCTGCTGTAATATGATGTCACTCGAGGTCACCGTTACCGTGGCGAAACATCCACAGTGGCCTCATGACCAACTCATGTTTTTTCTTCTCTCTCTTCTTCTTTTTTTTAAACAGCCTTTGCTTTCTCTTTAAGTCGTTTTAGGTCCACTCTTTAAAAACTGGAGTCTCTGGCTTCTATGCACCTAGTCTGTTATAAATTGTGTTGGTTTTTAATTTATATGTTGAATATTTTTTAAAGGTTAATTAATGAATTAAATATAATGTGCGTTGATTTTTTTTAAAATAGCACTCTAAAACTCATTTGTGTTGTTGTTGTTTTTACTTTGAGGAAAAGACAAAGTATAAGACGCTGGCGGAGTGGGAGTGGCCCATTCTGTCGTCAGCTTTAGGCACCATCATCAGCAGTAAAAGGGAAAAAAATTGCTTTTGTAACTTATTTTATATTTTGGGGTTTTTATTTTGTTTTTTTTTTTGTTGGTTTCTTTTGTCTTGTTTTAATTTTTTTTCCATCAGCATGTGTGCTTGCCACATTTCAGGCAATGCAGTTTTATCTACAGCTACCATAGTTAAAGAGCAGAAAAAAATAATAATTTAAAACGAAGCACAAATAGAACTATTTGTCCAGTTTAAAATACAGTTTTAATAATTATTTTTATGGTGTCTGAGGCAGCAGGACAACCTTTCTACTACTTCAGCTTTCTAGCCAAAACATGATTAGGAACGACAGATGTACACAGTAAGAAAAATTCATGTTTTCCTGTATGGATAATTTGTACATATTGTTTACAAGACCATGTGTTTATTAGAACGCTGTTATTTTTGGTAAACTCTGTACATATCCTGAAAAATTTCCTGTTTGTGTGAAAAACATACTTCTGTATTTGTACCTATTTTGTAAAGGAATAAATAAGCTGTTTACTAAACGAAAGCCAATACACAATCACTGGAGTCTTTTATCACTGTGGTCCATATTGGTGTGGAAATGCTTGTTTTCTTTCCTTGCAGTAAAATTTGATACATCTGCTGTTGTAAACAACTTTATAACCCTATACAAACCTCTCAAAGAAATTGTTTGAAGAAATCCTTTTTACTACCATGTATATTTATATAGGCTATATATATATATATTTCGATCCCACATCTGAAAACGGACACATTAAAAAATAAACAGGCTTGCCAGCCAGCCAGCCACGGAGCGGGGCATTGCTGGCGTTAGCCTCTGCTCCACCCCATTCTTGGGCACATTACACATGCTAAGTACAAAAGCGGCTAAGTGGCCCTGCTAGTGCTAGTGCTGGGGATGGGGCTGGGGAACGGCACCTCAGGACGAGGCGCGCTAATTAAGCACCAGCATTTTGAAAAGACCAAAACGTTTAACTGGGATGCGAAACGCTGCCATCAGGGAGCAGGAGCAAGAGCAGAGGGAGGCTTCTTCTCTCTCTCTTTTCTTTTTTTTCTTTTCCCCCCTCTCTGTGTGTGAGGAGAAGAGGAGTAGCCTAAATGAACACTACATCAGTGCCCCCACTAGCCTGCTCAGAAAACACTGTTGTGTTAGCAGCATCTGTTTCTGTAGTTTAACCCTTTTAGTTTAGCCCATACAGACCCCCCTTTTCTCCTAATTGGCTTTTGGCTGCCTAAAAACAACAACACATCACCTGGACACTCACACAGAAGAAAGGCACAGAAGGCAACCAGTCAGATAAACAGTACATCCGTTTATTATCGCAAATATGTAAGTCAAACCAAAGGATGGAGACACTGCAAATGAACACATGCCCTTTTAATACCACAGTCTAAAACATATTAAATAATTAACATTTTGCACCTTGGTATACCTTTCTGAAATGTGTCTTTTTTTAATCATATGTACACAACATATTGCTTAAAAATGTGAAATTCCTTTTTTATTATTATTATTTTTTAAGAAGATGAGGACTTAGCAGGGACATGGCGTTCTCTATTTTTACTTATTTTTTTCCCCTCCATTAAAGTCTTGAAAGAGTATTGAGAACGCACCCCTGGTCCTGATCCCTTTACTATACAAATGACTGTACATCATCATCAACATCATCATCATCATCATCACCAGGATGGCGAAACTGCTCGTCTTTGCTTGCATGGCCTGACCAGAACACAAACCACATAAAAACGGATTGCTGCATTCCCGAAACTCAGTGTTCTACAGCAAAACCCTCAGCCATCGCTTTGCTTTTGCAGCCATTACACTGGTAGTGCACAGTAGGGCACATTAGAGTAGGCCTACTTCAGCTAGCCCAGGTGCACGGCTGTGGGAATGTGTTCAGCCTGTGGTGCAGACCAGACAGCAATGTTGCGACAGGTAACGAGTGAGTGAGTGAGTGAGGCCATCCATCCACCCAGGGGTTTGAGACGTGTGACTCAGTTACACAGGTGGGTAGCGCTTTACTGCCCAAATCATGGACAAAGGCCATGGCTGCACCAATCAACCCAGCTGGGCTTCGCTGCTAGGGTGGGGAGTTGATGGGAGTGTTTGAATAGTGAGTGAGTGAGTGAGTGAGAGTGTGTGTGTGTGTGTGATGGCACGCCTCAGCAGGGGGGGCACAGAGTACGTCTCCACTGGCACTGCTGAGCTTGGAGCCCGAGGGGTTCACTCTGAAGCTCTCGCTCATGCACACACACACACACACACACACACACACACACACTCCCAGCTAACATGAAAGGGCTGGTTGGCCATTCTCTTTGTGAGTGACTCCATGCAAAGGGCCAGTGGAGATGGAGCCCACAACAAAGAGGGAGCTGATTAGGGGTCCAGCATCACCACCATCCCTCCCAGCATCACCCCAGCTAGGCTAGCCTGGACTGAACTGGACTCCCAGACCTGTGTTAATCCCATTGTTAAACACCTCTGTGGGACCGTTTCATCCAAGGGCCACGGAGCAGGTCATTGCGTTTAGCAAACAGCCCAGCTTGGCCTTGTGCAACCCCACCTCTTTAAGAGCGGTCAGAAACATTTAATCATCTGAGCCCTACATATGAGCCGTCTTTGTCCAGAGATACACTGAGTGGGCCTTCGTTTGATCCGGTCAGTTTGGAATGGAAGAAACAGCATGGGTAAGTTATACCAATACAAAGAGAACTTTCTTTTCTTTCTGCCCTTCTTTCTTTCTTTCTTTCTTTCCATCTTTCTCTCCATCTCTCTCTTTCTCTCTGGTGCGCTTGTGCGACTGCTTTGATCCGTTGATGTTGAGTATAAGATGATTGGATTGGGAGTGAAGGACCTCGCCATTTCTACAGACGAGATCTGATGCAGCGCTTGGAAATTCCTTTCAGCTTCTTCTTCTCCATGCTTGGCACACTATTGCAACAACCACATCTTTGAAATGACTGCAGACAGCAAAATACAAGAAAACAAAACAAAATAAAATAAAATAAAAAACAATAATCAAAAGAAAACATAAAGGAAGATCTGTGATTTTTTTTTTGTTTAAAGAGCAGTCCGAGTGACCTTTATATAACCTCAAAATGAAATAACATTTTAAACTTCTGACCACCAAACTACTTATGTCATTGGTCACTTTTTAATTCTTATTAAAATGTCTACGATTAGCTGCATGTAGGTATTTTGGTACAATTTCAGTCCAAAGATTTACATAACATTTCTTAAAATTGTATTTGAATAATAGCTAGTGCTAAATGGCACCTTTAAGAGTAGCTCCTCTGAAGCTACTCTCCTGGTGAGGAACTGTGAGTTTGTTCTCTGAGTCGGGCCTCAATCCGGCCCCAAATCAGATCACATATTCTCAGCAGTCGACACTGTAGCTTTGCGGCCCTCTTCCTTGTAGTTTGGCACTAGCGTTTTCACAATGGCAGATGACATTTTGTGTAGATTTTAAGGTTTGTGTTTTTAAGTGCAAAACTTGGTACGTGAGCATAAATAACATTTCAACACAATCCTTTTTTTTCAGATATTACCGTACTGGTTTCAGCTTTCATTGCTGGTTCTCAAGTCATGAACTGGGGTACGCACATTCTAGTCTTATGTTGGTGTCATATATCAAGACCATAGTAATACAATATTTCTACCTCTATTCAAAATTTTTGAATTCATTGGTTTCTTTTTGAATAGCCCAATCATGATTAATCTTTTAAACACAACAGATGGGAATTTCGAAATGTTTAAGACAAGTTTTAAGGCTAATTCTAATGACTGCGACACAACACTCATTTCACCTCTCCCTCTCTCTCTCTCTTATTTTCTCTCTTTCCCCCTCTCCGAAAGACGACAAAGTAATAATACCCATGCTCCTTTGCAGCTTCATGTGAAACAAAGGGCCTCTTCTCAGGGCTTAGTGAGCATTATCAGCCAGACTACTCCTGCCCGCCATGTAGCCTCCAGACATCATAGTGCCTCCCCCCCTCCCCTCCGCAGCACAGCCCTGGCCCTGGCCCTACAGCTCCTAGTGAAACTTTGCTTTCAAACCCCTAACCACTGCTCAACACTGCTCTCAGCCATCCTTCATATGTCAAATAAGAACAACAATACAATAATAATTAGTATGATTTTTGGAAGAATTCAGAAGTCAAAAGTGAAATAAAATAAAAATAAAAATAAAAATAAAAAAGCCCCAGGAATTGTATTTGTTTATACCCATGTCCATCGTTGGTGGAGATCAAGAGGAGAAGAAAAAAAAGGAGCAAAATGTGTATATTTTATATAGAAAGGACAATAAGAACGAAACGGACAAAGAGTCAGGTCCTGGTTCTGAAGCTGAGAGAGAGAGCGGCGCTAAGTGAGTGAGTGAGTGGCGGAGCGGCACGAAGCGTGGCATAGCGGAGTGTAGCCGCTGGCAGCGGTGTCCAGTGGGCCGTCGGTTGGCTTGGGCTGCTGTGGAAATGAGGCAGACTAGACTGGCATGCCTGTGCCACACAGCTCCACGCCCGCCCCTTGGCATCGGCCCTGGCGCCCCTCTCTGCAAGCTGTGCCACGTGTCCAATGTTCTGGAGTACCAGAGGGCCAAGAGTCCCCCAGCGTTGCCCTGACAACATGTGTCTGCAAGGGGGCATGTACACACACACACACACACACACACATATGGAGCTCACACAGCACACAAGTACTGGAAGATGCCCCAAAACACACACACATGGAGGTGGAGGGGATGGGTGAGGTGGGCAAGGTGGGTTCTCTCATGCCACTCTGATCCAGACGGGCACCTTTCTGGGCAGTGCCATCCACGACGAGGAAAAGAAATAAAGAGGGAATTGTCCCCGAGTCAGACTAGCTCCCAGAGTGCTCCTGCCTCTGTCCATTGTATTCACAAGTCCTGCGCCGTCTCCTCAGGGGAGTGTGTGTGTGTGTGTGTGTGTGTGTGTGGGAGTGTCTGTGTGAGTGTGTGTTTATGTTTGTGTCTTCTTTGGGTAGTAAAATCTGGTCAAAATCAGACGTCTGCCTTTTTCTCTCGTATTCTTCTGTTTGTGCGATGTCTTGCCTCTGTCTGTCAGTCTGTTTGTTTGTCTGTCCGTCTGTGTTGATGTTGACTTGTTGGTTGTTAAGATTACATTCCGTGTTGAGCTGAGCAGGGCAGGGCAGAGCAGGGCAGAGCAGGACGCTCCACAGAGCTTGTGTGGTTGGGAGGGAGGGAGGGGGGAACCAGGCAGCCCTGGGGTGGTTCATGTCTGGGAAAAGGGGTCTGGATGAGGGCTGAGGGCTAATTTGTGTTTGG
>JAODXP020000010.1:12936370-12986370 GCA_027497455.2 Sardinella longiceps
CTACTGGCTCTCCCCTCTCACATCACACATCAAGGGCGACGTGGACGAGCACAGGCACAGGCACGGGCACGAGCACAGGCACTGTGTACTGTTTAGAGGAAGAACTCTCCCCTTTCCCCTTACAGCAGCAGAGAGGATGTGTGTGTGTGTGTGTGTGTGTGTGTGTGTGTGTGTGTGTGGGACCCTCCTCTTTCACCTCCATCTGCTGTTTCTCCACGCACCTATAGAGCACAGACCCATTCAGGGCAGCCCTGGAGGCAAGGCCCTGCTTGCTCTTAAAGGGCCAGCGCATGGCACATGTGAGTGAGTGAGGGGGGGCGGGAGAGGGTTGGTAGTCTCTGCCACTGCCTGACTGAAATAACACAGCAGAGGGCGTGCTGTCAGACAACAAGGCCTCTGGGGTCGCTGGGATGGTTTTAATGGTCATTATTGTCTGAAAGGACAGAGAGCAGCAGAGAGAGAGAGAGAGAGAGAGGCAGGAAATCGTGTGTGTGTGTGTAAGAGAGAGAGAGAGAGAGAGGTATAAGATAGTGTGTGTGTCTGTGTGTCTGTGTGTGTGTGTGTAAGAGAGAGAGAGAGAGAGAGAGAGAGAGAGAGAGAGAGAGAGAGAGAGAGAGAGAGAATAAGAGAGAGGCTGGAGATAGTGAGAGAGAAATGTAGGAAATTGTGTGTGTGTGTGTGTGTGTGTGAGAGAGAGAGAGAGAGAGAGAGAGAGAGAGAGAGAGAGAATGATAGAAATGGATAGAATGAAAGAGAGAGATACAGCACACAGACCAGAGTTTGAGAGAGAACTAGAAAATGAGAGATGGGAAAAAAAGCAGGAGAAAGAAAATGAAGGAGAGCTAGAATAGTCGAGCTAAGACGAATGTATGAATGTCGCCTCGGAAACAGATCTTTGGCTGGGGGTGGGGAGGGGGGGGCACACCCCCCCACCGCATGAACCCGGGTGAAGCACGCAACGACCAGACGCGCCGGTAAACAGAGTGAGAAAATGTTGTGTTAGTTGATGCGGCCAATTAATTATATTGCAAGCCATTTAAAAATCTATAAAAGAAGTATAAACCGGTTTAGGCTGTTTGAGAACTTGTAAGTATGGTATTAAAAAATGCAATACGTGTGTTTCAATCGCTCGGGGCCGTGTTACAGTGGAGTCTTTTTCAAAAGAGGAGCAGTGTCTTAAAAAGGAGGAACACGTAAATTATGCATATCATTTTTCCCCCTCGTTCTCACTTCGCGCTCCTGCAAAAAAACACGGCCGCAGCCGAGACAAGCTTTGTCCCGAGCTTGCCATCCCTGGAGGAGGTCTCTCACTTCGACACTGGGGGGATGGAGGGTAGAGGTGTCAGAGAACTGCCTGTCTGGGAGTGTGTGTGTGTGTGTGTGTGTGTGTGTGTGTGTGTGTGTGTGTGTGTATGTGTATGTGCCTGCATGCTTGTGAGGACACTGGAATAAATGTGTTAAGAAAGTGTTTTGGGGAGGCTGTAGGGCATGTGTGTGTGTGTGTGTGTGTGTGTGTGTGTGTGTGTGTGTGTGTGTGTGTGTGTGTGTGTGTCTGTGTGTGTGTGTGTGTGTGTATGTATGTGTGCAGCGTGGATCGAGGGTGGTGGCGGTGGTGTGTGTGTGTGTGTGTGTGTGTGTGAGGGGGCTGGTTAAGGCTAGAGAGTGTTGATGAGCCTCTCGCTCATATTATCCTCCACTGCCTCCACCCCCACCCCACCCCCTCTCCCCTCAGGAACCTCTGGCCTGATGAAGGCCCATCTCTGGCTCACTACTCTGCCTTCTCATTTAGGCCACTCCCACTCCTCCCCACATGCCCCTCCCCTCTTCCTGCATCATTACTGCACTCACTGATACTATAACAATATGGGGATGACACATACAATGACTAACAGCCAAGACTACAGCTTTACTAAAAGACATTGATTGTTTATGTGTTTATCTTCCCTCTGGTTACCAGTAATTGTTCTGATTAACAGGAAGACAATTCACAATAGAAATGTAGTCTAACTGAGCCCATGTATGCTCACTAACTACGTAACTAGCTACTGCGTCAGGCTGGGTTGGAACAACATCTGGATTTGCCACCTAGTGCCCTAGATCTTCCTTGTGTACAGTATCCTGCAGGTTTACAGATCTTATAGAAGTCAGCTATCAGTGGTCAGCATTAGCCTACTGTAGGCCTACATTGTCAGGAGGGAAAATCAGGCTAAATAGGCTATCGTTATAGAAGTCAGCATGGGAATGATTATATTCTATCTAACATGGTGTCTTTTGATTTGATAAACTAATGGCTGATGTTAGATGAAAGGAGGTTATTGCTCTCATTCAAACCATCTTCTGAAAGCTCACGTCATTTGTACTCCGAATGTTAGCTGTTAGCTGACGCTAATCAGACAGCCGTACTGTAAATAAATATGGAGGCAAGTATGTGATTCAGGGAGGAAAGTTCCTTTTTCACGTTTACTTTTATCTCTGCTAATGACTGATACAGATTGTTTAAAATTGCATCGAGAGGCATCATCTGTATTGTTATGGTCTTTTCCACTCTCTCCAGATAGCCTGTGTGTGTTATGTGTGTGTTCAAAAGACAACATGAGAGGCAAATTCAGTCCATAAACGTGAGTAGTGTGTGGGCGTGTGTATCTGAGTGCATCAACCAGCATGAATGTGTGTGAGTCACAGTGTATGTTCTAGTCCGTGTGTGTGTGTGTGTGCGTGTGCATGTGCTAGCATGTGTGTGTGTGTGTTTGTGGGAATGTGTGTGTGTGTGTGAGGGAATGTGTGTGTGTGCGTGTGTGTGTGTGTGTGTGTGTGTGTGTGTGTGTGTGTGTGCGTTTGCACTGCTCACCTGCACAGAGTTGAGCCTGCAGTATCCGTTGAGCGGGAAGCGGATTACGTGCGTAGGGTCCTGGTTCCAGCCGGCGTTGACTGAGTTGCACATGACGTCGCCCGTCTCGGGGAAGATCTCCTCGATGAGTACCTTCTCCCCGCTGAGGGCGATGCGTTCGCCCAGGTCGGGCGTGACACGCACCACTAGGCAGTCGCAGGGCTGCGCCGTCCGACGCTGCTCTCTCTCCTGCTTCCAGCGCTCCAGCTCTTTAATCATGGGGGTCAGCTGGTAGTAACGAGCCTCCTCGTACAGCAGGTGGAAGTCCTGTAGAGTGAGTGAGAGAAGAGGAGAGGAGAGGAGAGGAGAGGAGAAGAGAAGGCATGTTTTTCAGTGATTCAACCATTAACTTAGCCTGGGCCCGCCCATACTTCCTCGCTGCATGAAATTTCGTGATCTGAACGTGGTCGCGCAAGCCAGGCTACTGTCAACTGACATTCATGATAAATATTGTAGCGACCACTGGTGGCCGCGGAAATTACCCGGCATGCAACACAAGAGAGACTTGAGGTTGAGTGGTTTACCCACCCGGTTCGAGTAGGCTGGCGGGTAATTCGACCTGGGGTCTGTGGGCTAATGCTTGTATTCCTGTATTATAAAACTCGTGACTCAATAAAAAAGGTCCAGTTTATTTGAAACTCAAGTGTTCGAATTTATCTCTCACGAGAGACATTACAATATCAATATACCCCCATTCATGTCTTTGTGTTTCTACAGAGCACAGCATTATTAGTAACATGCCTGTCCATTCAGCTCTGTATGTACCTTAATGGCCTAACGTGTGTGGTGCATTACTCATCTCAAGGTCCTAACCCATAGCACTCCAGCAGCATCAGCCATACCTTAGGCCAACGCTACAGCTTCTCGTCTTACTGTGATTGGGTCTCAGTGCATGTTGTTGATGCGTGAGATTACATCATCTTAATCTGAGCCTTTGTTGTTTACAATATTCCGTCTCCAAGGCGATTGTAATCAGGCTTGCACACACAAACCCGAGTCACCCTTCACAACAACGGCACCTATAGGCGTCACAATATCCCTGTCTGCTGCATGAGAAGCTAAAGATGGCAGATTCTGTTACTGCCTTTATGCTGCCTTACAATGGCCTGACCCTGGGCTCCTCACTCAGTCTATAGGCTGAGACTCCAGAGCGGAAGATTTCATCCTAGATTAGGTGTTAGCCAGAGACTGCAGGGGCAAAGAAAAAAAGAGGGAATATGATGATGAACTGATGGAAAGACACAAGGAGGGAGGAGAGAAAGATATGGTCAGAGGTTGGGGGGGGGGGGCAGTGTGACGAAGGAGTAAGGAAGATTGTGAAAGAAACAAGGAAACAATAAGAGAGAGAGAGAGAGAGAGAGAGAGAGAGAGAGAGAGAGAGAGAGAGAGAGAGAGCAAGGAAAAACATTGGCCTTATATATGTTGTCAGTTAAAGAGGACAAAGGCCAGACTTTTTAAGAAAGGAGTCTGGGGTATTGCTGAGGGAGGACCAAACAGCAACTGTCAGTGTGAGGGAAAGAAAAGATGTCATCTACCTCAGGGCTTCCATGGCCTTCTGGTTAATACCTCATTTACTCTCTCTCTCTCTCTCTCTCTCTCTCTCTCTACATCTGGTATTTGTATATAAGATGTGTGCTTATTACTGCAAGTCACTCATTCTGGCTGTATCCAGATCGTATCCAGTGATTGCTGTTCCGTATTCAGTATGCAAACATTCATGCAAGTTTTCACTGACATACTGTCAAGATATTATTTAAAGATGGCTGATGCCCAATCACATTAGAAAGACCAGGAAATAGAAACACATAAATATCAGTCAGAGCTCTGACTGCCCATTTGAATTCCCATCAGAAGTCAGTGGGTGGAGAGATGAAGATGTACTTTATACCTGCTTGGGTTGTAGATCAGAGTGTGTGTGTGTGGGGGGGGGGGGGGGCAATGAGTTAATGAGGCTTAATTGGAGGTTATGTATTAAAAATATATTTTAATTGGAGCCTTTTCAGGTCTTCATCAGGCCAACATTAAGGGTCAGGGCTCAGCAGTACGATTTGAAACATCTTTTTTTGTGTGAGCTCATAAAAATTGTTGGGTAGACACGTTTTCTTCCCCATTCTCTCCCTCTCTCTCTCTTTCTTTTTTCCCTCTCTCTTTCTTTCTCTTCCCCTCTCTTTCACTCTCTCTCTCTCTCTTCTCTCCCACTGTAAGCTGCATTCCTGTGTTCCAGGCAGTCGGGAGCAGATTGCCTGCCCTTCCCCCCCTGGGCTGCGGCACCCTGAGGCCATTTGCCCCCTCTCCCTCCTGCCTGTGATTTCCCACTAGGCCAGATGGCACCATCGCTCAAAACTAGCATGAAAAATACCATGAAATGTAAGAGTGCAGAGAGAACTATGAGTAATAAAATAAATGAGAATGGGAATGAATGCGTGTTTATGTGTCTGTGTGTGTGTGTGTGTGTGTGTGTGTGTGTGTGTGTGTGTGTGTGTGTATGTGTGTGTCTGAATTTATGTGACTGTATCTGTTAACTGTGTATATTTGAGTGAGAATTTGTTAGTGTGTGCAAGCGCATGTGTGTGTGTGTGTGTGTGTGTGTGTGTGTGTGTGTGTGTATGTGAGAGTGCATGCAAGGACAGTGTGCTCGCACTAATTGAATGCATTCTGTGTGTTCAGTGGTGCTTGGTGGGGATGCAAATGCATGGCCGTCTGTTGCCTATTTCCGTGCACAATCACAGCACTGATTATTTCCTACACTGAACCAACGAACGTGTTAATCAAAAATATGGGTCTCCACCTGTACTAACATCTCAGCTTAATCACACACAGGAAATGGGCACCGCTTGCTTTGCGGCGCACAAAAGGCGCCATGTTATTTGTGGCAATCAATGACCCTGTTTCTGCCAAAGCCAAGTTTGACCCGAGGGGATTTCTAGAGGTGAGGGGGGGTGGTAGTAGTGGGCTAGCCTGCTTTGTCTGTCATGTCACTCCACAACCACAACACATTTTAATTTCACCCAGATGGCTGAAATGACAAAAAAAAAAAAAAAAAAAAAAAAATTACGAATACGGAAAAAAAAGGATATTATTGATTTAGTAAAATTGGAACTTGAGAGAGAACAGTTGAGTTTGAACCTGTCAAAAGAAGGGAGGATGACAAGCTGTGAGTGTGTGTGTGTGTTTGAAGGGGGGTGGGTACAGCTAACGAAGACGGGGGCAGAAAAGGAGTTTCAGAGGGACTGCATCATCACTGGCTGAGGGTGATGTGGCCGCCGGGGCAGCGAAGCTATAAAGACTTTTCCTGCGCCTTCGCCAACCTCCTCTGGGCGTCAAACTCCAGGCAGGCAGGCAGGCCGCTACCGCCGCTGCCGTAACTCCAAGTACCGCCACCGCCACTGGTGTGTTCATTAAGCGCACCTCCACAGCCGCCTCTCAAACGGCCTTCGCCAAGCCCCAAGCGTCCACTCACTCGCTCCCTCTCTCCCTCACTCACTCGCACCCCGAGAACGTGACCGACCGCTCGCTGAGCCTGGCTGACTGCAAAACAAGTCCTGTGGAGAACCCTCACCCAAACCGGATGCTCACTGAACAGCCATGTAAGTAACACAAGAAAAGAAAGAGAAAGTGAGAGAAAAAAAAAAAAAAACACCAAGCAGAGGTTCTAGACTTTAACACTCCCTGAGAAAACGCTACGGAACGTTTGCTCACTTCTTCTTTGTCTTTACCTTTACCCCCCTCCCTTACATTCATTTTAGCCCTTCTCCCTCTCTCTCTCTCTCTCTCTTTTTCCTTCACACTGCTACTGACAAAATTCATACAGAGATGTTGCGCTCCGGGGCGCTCTCGCTATCAAAGTGCGCCTCTCCATCCTTCACAGGTCTGCAGTGGCGGCGCGGATGGATATGTTTTTAACAGGGGTCTGTCTGCGAGGCACGTTAGTCATCCCAGCACCGCCGATGCCGCCGCCGCCGCGCACAAAACAACAGTGTAATCCTGACTGCCTGAGACTGGGAAGAAGAGGAGGAAGAGAGAGAGAGAGAGAGAGGGAAAGAGAGATGGAGGGAGAGAGAGAAGGAGGGAAATGAAAAGGAGGTCTCATCCCAGCAGCTTTGTCTTGGCTGCTGCCAGCCTGCCAGGCTCCCTCAGACGATTCCTCCACAATCACGGTCTACAGTCCAGACAAGGCCGGTTGAGCACCGAAATAATGATCTGACCTGATCGCCCACTGGCAAGGCAAAACAACTCAAGAGTGAGAGAGAGAGAGAGAGAGGGAGAGAGATGGAGGCAGAAAGGGAGAGAGAATGAGAGGGAGAGAGAGAGGGAGAGAGGGAGGGTAAGAGATGTAGGGAGACAGGGAGAGGGGTGCACGTCTTGATCCATCCAACATGACCAAGAAAAGGGAGCCTCTTCTCTCTGAAGCAGTCAACACAGTAGAAACAGGAGGTCACCAGCCGTTCACCAAATGCACTCACAGTTTAATGCCCTCCATTCACCCATCCCTCTCCTCTCCTCTCCCTGTTCCGCGACTCTCCACTCCTCTACCCACTCAGCCAGACATCAGCGCCAAAGGCTCGCCGAGGGGTCGGCCTCAAATACCACACAACCACTCCGCCATAACAATCTCAACCACTGCACCCATGATAGCCGTCTGCATCTGAAAGCAATGCTACACTGGCTACATGAACACTCACACACACACACACACACACACACACACACACACACACACACACACACACACACCACCAACAACATCAGATTCAACAAGGGCAAAGCAAAAGGCAAATCAAATATTTGCATTCACAAAACCACAGCATAAAAAGAAAAACAGATTGTTAAAATGCATTTAACAGATTTCCCCTATCGTGCAAATAAAAGCAAAAACGCAAATGTAAAAGAAACACAATCATTTTGTTTCTGAGTGAGTGAGTGAACGAGAGAACAAGCGAGCAAGCGAGCGAGCGAATCAGGCCGTCTGATGTATGCGATGAGATTCAGAGAGGAGATTTATTCTCTTCTATTCTTCCCTGACTTTCACATTGATTTAGTAAAACACACAGCGCCATGGCTGCCAGCGCAGCGGATCGGTGCCCGGGGCCGTCGCAGGCGTGATGCCGTACAGATAAGGACATGCTCCATTCCGTCAGGCACCATTTGCATGTCTTTCCCCCGTTCATGCAAATTGAAAGGTATGAGGATCAACAGAATGTGATTGGGGAGGAGGAGGGGAGGAGGGGGAAAGGGGGGGAGGGGGTAATGAGCTGAAACGCCACGCTGCCTTTCTCTCTTTCTTTTTCCCCCCCTTGCGTTTCTTTTTTTCTCTCTCCCTGTCTCTCTTTCTTTCTCTCTTTCTCTCTCTCCATTTCTTTCTCTTTTTTATTTCTCTCTTCTTTTTTGAAACCCACCCCTTTTTTTGTTGTCCTTGTTGCTGTTTTCTTGGCAAACAAAGAGTGTAGGAAAGGGAAGAAAGATGGAGGGAAAAAAAGAAAGACTGTAACGCAAAACCTCTTTCCCAAAAATGCCCCTGAGGCTGCTTGCCAAACCCCATTCCCCATTTGAATTGGAGCCTCCCGGCCTGCTCCCTGTCCGCACTCCCCCTGTGTGTGTGTGTGTGTGTGTGTGTGTGTGTGTGTGTGTGTGCCTGAGTCTCCAAGCACACTGAGACACACATACACACACACACACACACACACACACAGACACACACACACACACAGGCCTCCCTTCTGACATGATGCTACCACCTGATTGAGCATACACTTTCAGCTTACCTCCTGAGTGGATCTCACACACACACACACACACACACACACACACACACACACACACACACACACAAATACTGATGCCCAGAGCAAATACACATGAAAGACATAACATCGTGCACACAAATATCTTCATGCCAACACACACACACACACACACACACACACACACACACACACACACACACACACACACACACACACACACACACACACTTTCACATACACAGGACCTACAATCCAGTTATCCAACATATCCCTAGTAAATACACAAGAAAACTCACACACAAAAATTCTCAATGTGTGCGTGCAGACTAGTTGGTCAAAAACTGTCATGGCCCACTGAAAATTGAATTGAGGACTTACACAGATGAAACTTATTGGCTAACATTTTAAATGAAGTCTGACAATAATCCAAACATTGATGTTTTACTGGAATTGTGTAAATAAATAGAATCGCATGAACAATCAGCGCTGTTCTTCTTTTATGAATAGTCTATAGTTCTTCCCTTCTTCTGCTGCTGGCTGGGATGGTCAGACACTCCGTATCCTCATCACAGTCAGCCTTGGACACTAAGACATTATAAACGGCTAAGTCGTTATAAACAGTTACATGAGCCCAAAAGAGTTTCTTTTGAAGCCTACGTCTTCCATGATTAGTGAGTGAAACATTGTCATCACATGCAACTATGGGAACAAATCCCAGCGTTAAGGAAGAAGGCCAGATCCTGTGACCTACTGATTTATTTATTTGTTTTTCAATAAATAAATTGAAACACCCATACAAAGACACCCACAATAAATAGTAGCATACTTTTTGACTGCCTAAAGACATTCTCAATGTGTGAAGAGACAGGGGTCACAAATGTGCACAATAGCCTGCCATGGCCCATTAAAAATTTAATCCAGGTCTTACACCAACAAAACTTCTATCCTAGACTATTTTTTGTTAACATTTCACATGAACTCTGACAATTATTGAAACTATTTATAAAATCCAAACAGCGATGTTTAATTGGAGTTGTGTAGAAATACACAGTGGATGGCTTCAGAGATGTTCTTCTGAGCAGTGCTTGAGTTGTGCTCGCTAATACTGTGGGGCTACTGCTGCTGAAATAGCCAGCCAGCCAGTAGCCTCACACAGTCTGTCAACCACTAATAGTGACAGTCTGTCAGTCTGTCTTGACCAGTAAAAAGTAACTTTTGCAACTGCATCACGTGAAACACACCTATTGGGCCTACAGGCCTACTGTGTACCTTAACTATGTTCAATTTCAAAAAATTTTCGCTGATGTCTGATGTCATGGAACCGACCCAAATCCCAGGAATAGTTCTGAAATATTTGTCTGAACCTGACCAGGATCCATACTCTAATACTTACTCTCTCTCTCTCTTACACACACAAGCACTGTCTACTACTATATACATTATACGTACAGTATATGTGCACACACACACACACACACACACACACACACACACACACACACACACACACACACAAAGTATGCAACAAATTCACATACAATTAGCACACCTGGATAAAGCTAGTGCTGAGCAGTCCATGTAGATCATGTCCATCATATCTAGTACTGCAAGCACACACAGACTCAAACCCACGTATCCATCTAGAGGGCCACACACACACACACACACACACACACACACACACACACACACACACACACACACACACACAGATTGAGTACTGAGCACAGGTTAGTGTAGCCTAGTGTGTGTGTGGAGCACAGGTTAGTGTAGCCTAGTGTGTGTAGTATTCTCTCAGCACAGGTTAGTGTAGCTTAGTAGTAGCTTAGTAACCTCGCGGAGCTGCACAGGCTAGTGTGTGTGTGTGTGTGTGTGTAGTCTAGCGGAGCTGCACAGGTTACTGTGTGTGTGTGTGTGTGTGTGTGTGTGTGTGTGTGTGTGTGTGTGTGTGTGTGTGTGTGTGTGTGAAGCTGAGCAGAGCTCTAGTGTCCTCATGCAGCCAGGGAGGCGGGGGGCAGGTGTGTGCAGCCGCACCGAGCTAATCGGGACCAAAGGAGCTCCCGCGGCCCACTTACAACAGCCATGTGTGTGTGTGTGCGTGTGTGTGTGTGTGTGTGTGTGTGTGTGTGTGTGTGTCTGAATATGTGTCTGAATGTGCAAGGTGTTTGGCATTAGGAATGGGTGATTTCTTTGTCTGAGTGTGTGTGTGTGTGTGTGTGTGTGTGTGTGTGTGTGTGTGTGTGTGTGTGCATGAGTGGAGTGCCTTTGTGAGTGTGTATGTATTTTTGAAAAAGCGAGAGAGGAGAAAAAAAAGCAGTGTGTGTGTGAGTCTGAGTATGCAAGACACAGAGGTGAGTGTGTGAAGAAGATCTCTATAGGGGTGAGGAAAAGTGGAAGTGTCAGAAGGCATGAAATAAAAAGTACAGTACAGGTGGGTACAGTAAGTACAGGCCAATCTGAAGGTCTGACTATATTGCACATATCTGTATGTAGTAAACTTGTAATAAGGCTCTCTCTCTCTCTCTCTCTCTCTCTCTCTCTCTCTCTCTCTCTCTCTCTCTCTCTCTCTCTCTCTTTCTCCCCTCTGGGACATAACACTACAGAAATCACTACACTACAGTTTCTTGCCAAGCAGGGCGGTCCTCCACACCAGGCAAGTCATTACCACTCTTGGCTGGACTGTCAAACCTGACTGCACAGGGGCTGGAGAGGAGAGGGAAAGAGCGAGAGAGAGAGAGGGAGGAAGAGGAGGAGGAGGTGGAGGAGGGAAAGGAGGAGGGGGAGTAGGAGGAGATGTGGAGGGACTAGTTCACCTGAACAGCCCACTCCAGAAATCTCTGCTTCTCGGGCGAGAGAGAGAGAGAGAGAGAGAGAGAGAGAGAGAGAGAGAGAGAGAGAGAGAGAGAGAGAGAGAGCACAGCTTGAGGCCCTGGCACACATAACACAAACGCCTCACAAACGACTCACTTTCAGCACCGAGCTTTTGCCTCGACCCTCCTCAGCTTTAGGAGGGAATGTGAGTCAAGCGATGGTTGAACCCTTAGATCTCCTCCAAACATGAATCATTTAAAAAACACTAAAAAAAACCCAACAACGTCCCATTTGGTTGAGAAAGACTTGTAAGATTTGTAGATTAAAATGTGTGCCATTTTATCTTAAAGGCCTCCTATGCTGAATGTGTACCTTACTGGAGCACTCATTTTTTTCAAAGGCAAACATTAAAGGCAAACTACCTCAAAATAAGGAAACACTTCCCTGCTTCTGCAACCAAGCCACAAACCACACAGAGAGAAAAAAACGGGCTATCAACTTTACTGATGCCTAGCATTTAAAAGTCTTTGCATGAAATATGAATAGATTACCTTGCCAAGAAACATGGATTTTTGAAAGTCATCTTACTATGATGGTCTAAAATACGGTAGTAACAGATCATTTATGTAAAATTGCATAAGGTGTGTTTAAGAGTGAAACTGAGGTGTCATCATCATCACCACTGGCTCCTGCTTGCAATCCCATCATGCCTAGCAAAGCAATCACGGTCCAACCACTCACACTGTCAGCGCTCAGTCAATGTTTACACCACTTCTGTGGCCTTGCTTTGTCAGAGGAGTGCAGTATACTAATTAACAGCTGCCACTAATACTAATTAACAGCAGTATGAAGAAGCTGCCACTGATCTCAAATCCTCCTATGAAAATATGACTGCTTTGCTGCATATCCAGCTGGAGACAGGGTTTCCCCAGCTCTTTATAATTATGGTGGCCACCTTGACAACAAACATCTCCCACATAGAAATTCCCACCAAAAATGCATAGGCTATTTTTAGTGCTTCTTATAATTTATTTAACATATGCAACTGCACAACATAACCTTTAGATTTATAGTCTATGACTCACTAGTCTCTGATACTGACTAACCCCTCACACCCCCACCTTGACCAACTCATTTCCTGCGGGAAACCCTGTTGAGTAGTAGGCTAGGTGCTCATTGATCCTTCATCTTGTTTCTGTGCACTTTAACATAGCGCAAATGCCACCAACACAAACACAACACAGCTCACTTCAAAAACAACTGTGGCTTGAGAAGGAAAATGAAAGTTAACTTTCCCGCATCACTTTCTACTACACTCGTGCACGTTGTGCTATACTATGCCTACTATGCCCTTCCCTCTAACGGCTCCACCCCCTCATGACTCACTCACGCCGTCTCTCCCGTGGTTCAGTGATTAGGTGTGCTCATGCGCCCGTGAACTTTCTCTTTCCAAAAGATTAAAAAAGAAAAAACTGTGAAAGAGAGAGAGAGAGAGAGAGAGAGAGAGAGAGAGAGAGAGAGAGAGAGGGTGGGATGATGGGAGTCAAAAAAAAGAGGTGTCTGCCTCTGCCATTTCATCTCATTTACCTTGAAGTCATCTGGTAGGAGCAGTTTGCAGGTCCTGAGGAAGCTGAGAATATACCGGAAGATCTCGCCGTCCCGATCGATGAAGTAGTGCTGCTTCAAGCTGTCCAGCACGATGGGCTCTGTGCCATTAAACAGCCGGCTGATTCTGCAAATTAAAAGGCAAACACACGTAATGGAATAAGAAGCCACCTTCCCCTTTCCGTCGCTGCAAAACAATTACCCTCCATTTATTTTTTTGGAATATTATTAGCGCCCGAGCCCGACAAGCATTACTATTAGCATCCGGGGTTGAAACAAGGAGCTCAGGGCACCATTTCCACTGCTTGGTAAACCTATTTGGAGTGTCCTTTCCTTTCCCTGCCTTTCCCTTTGAGGGGAAGATTAACCCGAGCAGCACCGTGCAGGATTTGGGTTCTGCAAAGAACACGCCGTTTCCCATGTCCTTATTATGGCAAAAAAAAAAAAAAAATTGGCAGTGAAGTGTGCCTCTCGCTCTCGCTCTCACAGACAGGCAGACAGACAGACAGGGTGCAGAAAATTAGTTGCCCTATGTGTAAAAATGTGCTATTTTTATTACAGACTTTTTTCGGAGGCAGAATGAATTTGAAGTGTTGAGTATGCCGACTTAATAGTTACGCATGAGAGCTGGATGAGAGGCAGGATGATTCTACAACATACAGCATATTAACCAAGAGAGTGATAGCCTGCTAAAACCAAGGCTAATCTATTCAAATGTCATAGGTATGGCAAATTAAAATCTACATGAAATCCACCTTAAGATCATTCGCACTAGGTCAACACCTGATGTTACAAGGCCATCAGTGAAATGTAATTATGGTGTACTAAGTTACAAATTTCATTACCGTTATTCCATAGCATATTACTATGCTATGACTGCTTACTATCTTTCTACAATAAGCCTAATAGTATTAATTACACTGTAATAAAGAGTATGTTAAGCCTGTTTGTTGGCTATTTTTCAAACAGACAGAGAATTAGAACAGTCCAAGTTGACTTTAGACAAACCTCCACAATCAATCTGAACACACCTGAATGAGTGGCTCTGTACTCTAGTTGTGCCAGGGAAGGGAACTTAACAGACTGATCCAGCAGCCATATTTGTGTCATACTCATAACCATTCACTGACCCAGCTGATATAGTCAACTAGCAGCTTAGCTTCCTTTCTAATCAGTCTTGGTTGACTGGATGGTTGACATGAAATATGGGTAGGACTTCCCAATCTCTGGACCTGGATTTGCAGCTCATAACTCTGCCTCATTCTCAGCCTGTGAGGGCCTTTCCCCATTAGAATGCAGGAAGAGAGCGTGAGTTGCTATGAATTATTGACCAAACTCGGCGTAATAGGACACCTGTTTTCCCCGCTGTCCGTACCTGACCTCTCCAAATTGCCGAGCGAGTGGAGCGATGAACGAGCGCCTCGCTGTGATGTTCGCTGCTGCTCAGGCTCATCAAGGCCTTGGCTGGAAATTGCAGTAATCTGTAAGCTTTCATCGCCCTGCGTCTTCACCCTCGCCTACAGATACAATGGGGGCGCCCCCGCACTTCTCTTCTCGACTATTTTAGTGAGAGGAGAGAGAGAGATGGAGGCACGTTTTTCTCTCCATACATTTTAGCTCTTCTCCATCCAGACACAGTGAGTTCTCTCCTACTGTTTCAGGACCAGAGCTACGCTACTTAATTCTTTCATTCATTTTAAAGGGTTGCTTGCCAACTCCAAGGGGCTGGACTGTCTGATTAAACATGAGAATAGACACATCAACACCAGGCCTGCCTACTGTAACAGTTCTCATCAAGCATACACAATGTATGCGCTAGCTTTACCAACTGTACGCCTAAATAATGCAACTCATTAGGGGCTTTTGAGAAGGATGCTTTATGTGTGTGTGTGAGTGTGAGTGTGTGTGTGTGTGTGTGTGTACACATGTGCAGTTCACATATATCTGTGTTAACAAATCCCAGTGGTGTGGTGTATTGCACCCTCCCAGTACCTCTCGCTCCATGCTGTATGGAAGAACATGGGTTGGATATGCATGTAGTGCAGGAGCGATGAGAAGTGCCGGGCTAAGATACAGATGCCTGTGTATCTCTGTGGTGACACATGCCTTATTTGTACTGTACGTCTGTCTGGAGGAGGGCTGTGCTTTCAGGGGCTGTCAGCCAGAGGAATCTACACTCATAATCTTTACATATTTCAAGCATCTTCCTCTCCTCTCCTCGGCGCCCCATCCCGACACGTCTCTCTCTCTCTCTCTGTGTTGCCACAGGAGGCCCCGGCTGTTAGCGTCGTTTTGATGTAATCTCCCCTTTAATCATGGCAAGAGGCTTTAAGGTCAAACGAGTGCAGTCGAGCCACAAAAGAAAAGCGAAAAAATCACAAGGAAGTCAAATTCACAGAAGCAAGTCTCTTTCTCTCTCCTTCTCTCGCTCTTTCTTTTTTTTTTTTTTTTTTTTTTTTGTTGGCCTGGCGCTTGTCAAAGCCTGTTACTGGGAATAATAGCAGGGAGAGGGAGGGGAGATCTCCTACCGGAGTCTTAATGCACACAGCTGTGTTGACTTTTATGTCTAAATCTCTGCAACGAATGAGGAGGAATTTCCAACGCAATCCCTTGCTTAGTAAATGCACAGGTCCCTCATATCCCCAAACCTCATCAGGTGCACAGGGAATCCCATTATGTTGAAGGGATGCTTAGTCCCATCATTCCATGTGCATACATTGCCTCGTTTTCTTTTTTTGCTTTTTTGCTAAGATGCTCTTCTCCTTTTCCATCACACTCTCTTTCTCTTTCTTCTTCTCCTCTACTCTTTCCCTCTCCCCTGCTTTCCCTCTTCTCTATCAATCTTTCTCTCTCTTTCTTCCCCTCCCTTCTTTCCTTCTCCCCTCTCTCTCTCTCTCTCTCTCTCTCTCTGTTTTTTTCTCTGGAAATCGATGCAAAATGCTTTATAAAAAACCAATACTCATCTCCCTGTTGTGCCTGGGGGGTTCCTTTCTCATATGGTCTTGCAATTCTTCCAGCTAGAATTTCACCATACCCCTCCAGGCTACCTCTGTTTTTCATCTCCACTTTTTTAAAAAGCAATTAAAATGCTGCCTGTTTTTCTTTTCTTTCTGTTCCCTCCCTCTCTCCTCCATCTCTCTCCCTCTCACTCTGTCTCCCTCATCCTCCCTCCCTTCTTCTCTCTCTCTCTCTCTCTCTCTTTTCTCTTCTCCCTTCTCTTTCCCACCTATTTCTCTCTCTCTCTCTCTCTGCTTCTTTCCTCCCTCTATACAACCTCTCTCTCTCTCTCTCTCTCTCTCTCTCTCTCTCTCTCTCTCTCTCTCTCCTTTCGGTAAATCACTGGCTCTAGCCCCTCAGCACCTGCAGTAAGAGGCCCCCCTCTCAACACGCTTTGTCTCTGTCATGTCAGACAGGTAGAGTGGAGGAGCACACCATGCAGTCCGCCGCCTCACAGAGAAAGGAGGAGGGAGAGAGAAAGAGAGAGGGAGAGAGAGAGGGAGGGTAAGGAAGAGAAAGAGGGTAGGAAGGAAAGTCAAAGACAGATAGTGAGAGAGAAAAAAGACATAAAGCAAAAGAAAGCAAAAGAGTTGAAATGATAAAGAGGTAGATAGCAAGGATGAGTGATAAATACTGTACATAGAGAATAAGAGTGAGAGACAGAGGGAGTGAGAGACAAAGAGAGAGCGTGAGAAAGAGAGAAAGAGAGAGAGAGAGAGAGAGGGTGGGAAAACAGCGGTGTGGGAGTCTTTTCTGAAGGACAGCCGGAGTTCTCAGATCTCCCATCCCGATGGTGCCGTACAGAGGCAGCGGGGCGGTAGGTAGACATCTCCCCAGACGCACACACACACACACGCACACTTCAGCCTTCACCCGCTTCAGTCTTCCCACAGTCCTAGGCGTCTGAACGCCGGCTGCTGAGCGCCGCGCTGCCACAGGAGCAGGCGAGGTCAAGTGCCTGGACGAGAGCGCTGTGGCCCCTTCGCTTCACTCCCTGATTGATTCACAATGAAATCTGACAGGCCTGCCTGACAGAGCACACCTGACCTGCACTGGCTTCACAGGGGCTCTGCACAGGGACAGTCAGGTGCACCCAGTAGGCCTGCATCTATCTCCCTTAGACTGCCACCACACCAAGGGTTTTGGAGCAGTCAAGGCCTAATCCACTGATACTACATGACTGTACTCTAGTATTTTACTGGGGTCTCAGGAAGCATTAAGATGATGACCCAGTCATGAGTGAATTATAATGGACCTTACTCATGCTTTTGAGTTTGTCAAATTAATTATTACATAGAGACACTTGACACTTTGTTTCTGGTTAAAGGGACACTGTGCAGAGTCTTTTGGGCACTATTACAAAGAGGAACATGCTAATGGTGTCTGATAGCAAACAATTAGCAATGTCATGCAGTAGCTAGATTTTCTTCAAATTTGAGGTTGGTTTCCTACCCCTGACAATTCTCTGATAAAAAGTCTACCTCAAACAATGGCAAATGATTGCCTAGTGTCCCTTTAAAATGAAGGCCCTATGTTTAATTGTAAGTCTGCATGGGACTGAGAGTGCCTTTCCAATGTTCCATCCAGTTCTCTGAGTTATTCTTCAGCGGTTCTGGTACATTAAGACACAAGCTCATCAACTGTGAGTGCAACACATCTGTGCCTGAGCACCTAACAATAGACACCTGTCTCGCAGCCAGCGCTTCTAAATATTACTGCGATAACATCACTGCCATCCTGTCCAGAAGCAAATACAGATGGACTGGCACACAGACGGACAGACAGACAGCCATCTCATAAATCAAACTTCTAGACGTTTTTGGAGCAGTTCGGAACTTTTTCCCTGATAAAAGACGCCAATGAGTGATTGTCTAAATGACACGTGCCACCCCAGCCTGCTCCAGATTGCTAAGTCTTCATTAGCTAGTCTGGCCCTGTCACTGCTGGATCTGCGGCATGTTACGCGTCCCGCAGACACACGCGTGTGCCGTGCACGCAGGCAGACACGTACGCACGCACGCTCACAGACGGGCGCCGCTGCCGTTGAGGAAGCGTCTGCGAGCGAGGAGAGCGCATCAATGTTTCATGACCCCTGTCCTTTAATCCGCGGAGAGTAGCGAAGAAGACAAATGCCCCTACATTAGTTACTAGACTAAGTTTCTCTTCCCCCACTGCATAATTCAGCAGGCAATCTATTAAAAGAAATCATCGACTTAAAATTCTCCAACTTCCCTTCCAGCCCGTCACATCTGTGACATTCTGCATTGGATAAAAGCTGTGTGTATGAGTGTGTGTGTGTGCGTGTGTGTGTGTGTGTGCATGTGAGTGTGTGAGAGAGAGAAAGTGTGTGTGTGTGTGCCTGTGTGTGTGCATGTTTTACTCTCTTTTGTAGCTTGTGTTGCTTATGTGTGTGTGTGTGTGTGTGTGTGTGTGTGTGTGTGTGTGTGTGTGTGTGTGTGTGCACAGTGTGGCTATCGCTCCATAATTGTTTAGCTTTCTGTCAGCCATTATCCTAATTCACACAAATGGCTCCTCCTTCCTTCTCGGGCTCCACTGGAAAGAGCAGCCCCAGGGCTCACTCAGAGCAGAGCACAGCAAAGCACAGCACAGCAGCCATAAAGAAGTCCAGCTCACACACTGCTATCCTGTCACTGCTCTACTGAAGGAGGAGGAGGAGGAGGAAGCATTTCGGGGCTGGCCTGTGCCTGCATTGTGTGTGTGTGTGTGTGTGTGTGTGTGTGTGTGTGTGTGTGTGTGTCTGTGTGTGTGTGTGTGTGTCTGTGTGTCTGTGTGTTTGTCTGTGTGTATCCAAGAGTTAAGTTGAGTTAAAGTATAAACAGAAATGACTTGCAAGTTAAATGGCAAGTTGGCGAGTCTGCAACAAAAAAACTTTTAACAATTATGTACTACTAACCCTGAAGAATCTGTCCATTTCCACCACGACTAAGTATCAGCAAGGCAACTCTAATGGCGATACAACATAATTTAGGCCATCAGCCATTTATAGTTTGGACCTTTAGGCGGTTCTAGGCATGGTGGAGAATGAAGGGTAGTTCAGATTTACCCTTTGTTCCTCAACCCACAACAGACTGATTTCTTGCCCTGTCTTGCAACAAATCCCACACAAATATTCAAACTTTTGAAGAACGCCATGGTGACAACAACAGTAAATACATAAACAGCTTAACAAAGCTAACCCTCCAACTTGAGGATAGAAATACATTTCTTTTTTTATTCCTGTCAGGACAGGTGAAGATGTTTAAGCTTCTGTGAAAACTTCCATTTGAAACTTGAAATTGGCCGCACACTTCTTCAAAACTTTAAACCATCTTATAATGTATGTTTCTTTGTTTTTGTTTATCTATTTTAGACCACACCACACAAAAAATACAAAAGCTTCAAAATCCATAGTAAACTGAAATAAAATAATTTAATCTAGTATAGCAACAAAAGGCTTCAGACTATAAGGGGGGTCAATGTAGCTTAAAAAGCAAAAAAAAATAATTGAGGATGTAAATAATGAAAAAGAACAAAAAACTGTCCTTAACTAAATGGCATTAAAGTAAACATGTCATAAGGGATTGTTAAAATATAATCAACATTGCAAAATTTCAAATAAGACACCAATGGCTAAAAAAACAGAGCTTACTTAAAACTCCATGAATGTTTTGCATAGAGTAAGTAGTAAGTAGAGAGTTGTATAGAGAACAGTAGAGTATTGTCACAGTAATGTTCCAAAATAAAGCTAAATGTTAAGGTGGTGTCAAAATGACTTAACATGATTTAAGATCAGGGCAAATGTAAAATGCAAAAGGTATACAGCTGTATTAATAAAAATATATAACATGAATTATTCCACCACACTCTGTGTATAACAGCAAAAAACATCCATGAATATATCCAAAGATGAAATATTAAATATTGTTCAAGTCAAAAACATCCAAGCAGTCCTCTCTAAAGTAGCAGTCATTCATCTCAGACATGCATAATGATAGGGATAATATAATCTTACCTGGAGTCTGGGTATTTGGTGAGAGTAGCCAGGCTACTGGTGTACATGTGTCCACCAACGTCAATGTGCACCGGTGCATTCGCCTTAGTGAGCTGCGCCGGGAGTGGAATCCCTTGTGCAGCCAGGGGAGATACCGGAGACCGGGTCAAAGACAGACGAGACATGCTTCTTCCTTCCTGAAAGCAAGTAAATGCGAAAGCCATGGATATAAGTGTTCGACTCCAGAGAATGGCACTATCTTCCACCTTAAGTGTGACTGCAGTCCTGACTCAAATCAGATCGCTTCCACATCTGCCCGTTCGCATATTTAGCTTACAAATTATTGCCACAGCTCTAATTAAGTATGTTTGCATCTCTTCATTCATATCACCTGAGGGGAGGATAGGAGGATGCTTATTAGCGATACAGAGAGAGGAATGCTAGGTGTCCGCCTCTAGGGGGACAAAAACAAACTGCAGTAGTCTAATTAAAGGTCGTGTTATGTGTTAGACATGATATTCTCAGACACGTGAACAACCGATCTGAGAATTCGGAGTTCGGGGCATTTTGTGACCTAGAGCCCCCATAAGACGTGGTGCGCGCTCATTATGCTCCAAATTCATCAAACACATCCGAAACAGCTTTTAAAAACGTACCCACTTAGATTTATTTCCACGGTATGCTATGTTTGTTAACACGTGTGTACTGTTGCCAGTACCCTACTCTCTAAAGAAAATATGTTTATGACAGTTTGAGTCAAACATAACTTGTTCTGAGTAAAAGCGCTGAGACCATAATGGAAAGTGAACTGGGCCGCCTCTCTCAGTTACCTGACACATAGCCTACCTAGAAGTAATAATTATTAACCTAGCATCTTAACATGTTTGTCAACAACTGTCAGTTTTCAATATTTTTTTCGTTACATTGTGAACAATTGAGTGAGATTCCAAAGACAATCTGGGCCTCACTATTCATTTCGCCATTAGTAGTATTGCAAATAGTAGCATTTTCTCTGCCCCTTGGATGTTTCTGACTGAACACCTACTCGTATTCTTTTGATGGCTCCATAGTTTTAATCAGTTACGCATAACTGGAATTATTTAAATATATGAAGTTTAAGTTTGGATGCATGATGTTTATTATACTGAAAGACCATCTCGCTCCCAGCAGCGCTTAAAAGAGGCTGTGATTTCACAGAAGAAAAAAAAATCAGGGTTTATTTGCATAGTCGCCGAGAAAGGGATTTGCAAAGAGTTGAAAAGGATTTCATCGACTAGTTTCTCCATGCACTGGCTCATTTGCGAAGCTGTTATTTTAACCATAAAAGGTAAACAGAAGGCGGCTGTTAGGGCTCCATTCAACTCTTTAGCTGAGGGCGAATAGCCTCGGGCAAAGACTGCTGAAAGACTACAGAATTTTCCAGGGTGTTGCCTCTGCGCACGAAGCCTTCAGGAATAATGTTCATTTAATACACACGCTGGGTGAGACATTTCAGATCCCAGTGAAAGAACGACTTCAAAAGACTTGAGAAGTTTTAGGCGTATGAAGCTCTCCCACCTCTTCATATAGCCAAGGGCCATAGTAACCAATAGCCCTCTGATATGAATGTTAGTAGGAATGTACCAGACACACACACACACACACACACACACACACACACACACACACACACACACACACATTCTCTCTATCTCTCTCTTTCACACTCACTCACACACACACACACACACACACACACACACACACACACACACACACACACACACACACACACACAGACAGAGAGAGAGAGAGAGAGAGAGAGAGAGAGAGAGAGACGCACTCAAGGACGCACTGAAAGGCCTACAAAGACGCATAAAAATAAAACACATATAACACACAGTGCAAGTTTTCAATAGTCAACACACACAACCCACTGTACTGTAGCTAAGCCAAGTCTTGTCAACATAATCCAAGAGAGGAGTGAATGACATACTAATAATACGCACTGGTAAAGAGGGTAAAGAGGGTAAATCAGTGACAAGTAGACTACGGCGCTTTAACATCTCTTCATTTCCAAACAGTGAAAGCACCCCGCTGAATGAACATCTCACTATAGAGTCGACCACAGAAAAAAAAAACACAAACACTGGAAGTGAAGGACCATTGGCTCGTTTTAATGAGATCAGCTCTGACATCTGCTCCCTTGCTGTCTGTATTGTAGGTCTCCCACTGACCGGATTTTTTGACGTATGTAACATCACATCGCATATTGTACCCGGCGAGTGCCAGACCGCGCAAGTTTCCAAATAGCCCGGACTACCTTGTAAACACGTTAACACCGTTTCAATGAAAAATAGCTTCTCAAGTAATCACCTCACTTTTGTACATGAAGTGTATCTTACTGTAGGCTATTAACAAGCGAACATTCCGATAGTAGCAGATTTTGAAAACAACCAAAAATGCCATACGACACATTCATGTACATCCATCTTTACCAATACTAAACACATTGCTTAAATCATCACGATGCAAAACTGTACAAATATGTAATTTCCTCACTTTTGCCCTCTTCAGCATACTTCCCGCTGGTGCCCACGGGTAGCCTAAATTCAGATAATTACACAATATGGCGCCTTACTCAGACGCATAAAATAGGCTACTGTTAGCAAGATACATTATTACACGATTTTGAAACAGTGTATTTTATAGACAATTATATCCATGATCTATCGCGGCAACAAGAATAATATCTGTCGACTGTAACCTGGGTTTATCCACACACAATTACATAGACTTTACGCACACCATCCTTGCGGGCGAACGTAGTAATAATCGTTAAATACCTCCTGTGAAAATCATTTCTGACCAATTAATATTCCACAACTAATCTAGATATTCATGCCAAAAATCTTTAGGTTGAGATGAAATTAATCGTACCGTTTCAAACATTGTAGGAGTCCGAAGAAATCCCAGCCAGATTCAATCGGTGCCAGTTGAAGGTTGCGTTCTCCCTTTCAAATGCCCCAAGTTTCCTTAAACTAGTGCGATCCAATACACAAGCATTCCTTGAGACGAGCCTATCTATTCTCTTCCTGCGAAGACCAGAAAATGTCCTCAAACTCTATTAAAACATGTGAATCTGGCAGTGATACATTGATTGAAAAGGGTCGCTGTGGCTTTAAAGATCTATAGCTTGTGTTGGCTTGACTTGTTCAGACCAAGCACTTTCCACAAAAGCGGCACAGGAAGCAAGCAGCATTCTTACCTTGAACATAGAAGAGATCTCTCCTTCCCCCTTTTCTGTTCTTATTTCTAAATACTTATATTTCGGCTGGTCGGATCCTGCTGCGTATTTTAGCTTCTTGACCGTCTTTTTGCTAAAATGAATCTGCCGGGTCTGTTATGAGAAGAAGAAAGCCAATAATCCGTCTCTAAATAAGAGAGCCGAGCTAAAAAAGAATTCTTGCTCCGGGCTGCCCAAACGCCTCTGGGGCAAGGATTAGGCTACAATTAGCTCAGCCCTGCTCTGCGCCCAGGCTAATTTTTAAGATGAAAACGTGATATTCTCTCACTGTTCCCAAAACGGTGACAACGATAACACCAAGTCATTAGTGTTATGTTTTTCGTATTTTCCGCCAAAGTAAAAATAGATCAGCGTTCGTAACGGTTTAAAGTTCGGGTTTGCAGGGGATAACGGTTTGACGCTGTTGAGTATCAGGCAAGTGTCACGTCGCTCAATAGACTTAGAGCAGAAAAAAATCAGATTTTAATCATTGTCATTTCGTCTGATGTAATATTTCCCCAGGCATTTTCAGCAAGGCATACATTTTCATTCTCTAAATAAGTAAAACAGGGCACGCTTCCTCTCCTCTCTATCTCTCCCTCTCTCTTCCTCGCTCTCTACTTCTAAAGCGATTATTCAGGCGCAGTATAACTTGTTGATAAAGTGTCTATAAAAGAAAAAGATGTTGCATATATAGATATTCCTCAATAGTTTTCAGGCAGAGAATTTTCCTGTCCTCCCTCTCCCTCGCTAATGTCCCGAATTGTAACGCCAAATTTCCTGTAGGCCATTAAAACCAAATGACGTCTATCGACATGCATTCTGCTATTGCAAAAAGCGCCCTCACAACCCGCCTGGAGCTAAACGCGCCATTTCAATTATAGCACACGGCTAGATGGAGATGTCTGCCGTGAAGATTTCCCATGCAAACAGGCAAGCTGCTCCTAGCTCAGCGATTGCATCTTTTTACCTCAAAGATACATTTAATTAATACGAAATGCAGGGTCTTAGTAAAATGTCATTTACTTTGCATTGAACACAACAGTGTCTGAAAAATAAAATGTATGTTACATCTTCCAAAAAGGGAAGCTTCGTCGTTTCCTGCCCCTCTTATTCAGGTGCGCGGATGGGACGGTGATTATTTATTTATTTGCTTGTTTGTTTATTTGCGTGTAAATAACTGTGAATAATTGATGTTGCATTGAGCCCCGTAATTACTGTATTCTCAAATGCAGGCAGTGGTTCCTTGGGTTTTTGTTTCTTGATGTTTGGCGCCTACCAGTGTGAGAACGGATGAATGGTCATTCTGAAATTCCCACATGCAGCCGGCAGATGTTGGTCCCCCCCTTTGTTAGGACAGTGATCATGATTTAATATACTTAAATACATCCAGTTTGTTGTCAGATAGAGTAGAGCAAATACTTTGAAGTGATTTCTGAGCAAGCGCTCGGAAAAGGTTTGTCCTTTGTAAGTGCGCTAGTAGTCTATAGAAAAGCATTGGCACTGTCCCTGCGTGGTCCTCTGAAAGGGAGCTGTTGGAAAGCGCTTTGGCTCAGGGGGCAGAGTGCTCGCCCTTTGGGCTTGGGTTTGTTGTCTTCGGCAGAACAAACTGGAGGGGAAGGTTGGATAGTTTTTTTTCTCATTAAAGTAACAAGCCCCGAGTTAGTTCAATTACATGAACTATGCAGAAGATGTTGTAAATTTAAAGATTTAAATAGCTTACAAAGTTGCCCCGGGCCCCATCAGTTAATTTCCTTAATTTATGGATTTAAGCGGAGTGTCTGAAGTGAAAAGGAGACAGGGAACTAGGTCAGCACCGAAGCTGAATGCCACAAAAACGTCACGACGGGTCGGCCTGTCGAATTGGGTGGCAAGGTGTTTTCAAAGGGTAATCTATCGGTCACCCTACACACGCTAACGTTTTTATGATTATTCTCTGAGAAAGCCGTCGCATCGCGGTGATCAAGTCATGGCAATATCTGTTTTTTGACAATCAGTAAACCGTTATAGACTCTATTGGCAATATAAAGTTGTGATGTTTTGACATGTGGGAAAGTATTTATTTTGCATGTTTACAAGCACTGACGCATTTGTTTGCGCGCAATTCGGCCTAAGTGAGATATTTGCATAATAAATCGCTGCCCTCTCTTTATGTTAAAGTCTCAAAATCTATCGATGCAGAATGGGCAACCATGGCTATGTAATGGCAGTCGATTTTCAATTGAAGGCACCTAACATATGTTACCCTGCACCCTTGACCGAGGTTTGAATAATACTTGGTAAAATACAACAGCAGAAGAGAAAAGCTGTCAGTATTTGCGAGACCTTTTGAGAGCGTGTATGTTAATGAACAGTATGCATTAATGCATGACCCTATAAGAATAATAACTTTGCCTGCAGCCTCGGAGGCAGGTGTCATTAATAGCTATGCCAAGACCGTCTTGTCAAAGACTGCTGCATGCCACTAATCTCTTTTCTGGGTTGTATTTTTCAGGACTGATATTATTTCTTATACAGTAATAAATTGTGCTAAATATCTTTATTTACGACAGATCTTAATGTTGCTTAATAAGTGTGAGAAATTATATTATAAACTCGTTTGCATGTTTGCAAATATAAAACAAAAGATGACATTTTATTATACTGGCAATGGCGATCTGATTTGTCCATCAGTGCTCAGTGTCTCCTGAGGAGGTATTTGACTGAATACCATTCAGTTTCAGGAGGGCATAGTGCATTTGAAGAGTTACTAAATGTGTCTCTGTATCTACCTCATGCCAGGAAATGGAGAATGCTGTTTATACATTGCTGCCTTTGCCAACTCTCCAAAGCATGTAACTGGACCATGGTGTTTATTCTGTAAGCACTGCCCATGTAGCAGTTACATGTTTGCCCTATGGTAATCTCATGCACTATATCCAGTTACAGCAGCTCCGCACAACCACTTACATGTGTTTAACCATACTGCATCCCCACACAGGAAAAAGTCACAGAGGGCCTACACCCAAGGAGGGCTTTACCATTAGATGGGAAGCAGAACATGTAATGTACTGTGATGTCTTCAGGTGTTAGATTCTCTTTTCTTGCTCTCTTGCACAAGCAAAAGGTCGCCTTTAACATGTGAATAGAATAAACAAGCTGGCCTCTATGAATTGAAACCCAGAAGCAGGTTGTATAGACTTATGTTCTTTTTGTCATATAACACAGAACTAGTGCATCTGCTTATCACCATTTCTCTGTGGCACTTCTGTGGTTACAGACAGAGAAGATGCCTTCCTTTTGTAATTTTCTTTTTGTCATTTTGTCAGCGGTTAACCTCGGGGGCTCCAAGGCAGGAGTGTCGCTTTGATCTTCCTCTTGAGCCACACTTAGATTATCTGCTAGCTTTTATGCATTCGTTTCACCCAAGCAAAAACACTCTTCTTCTTCTGCTGCTGCTTCTCTGGCCTTCTCCAATCTCCAACAGAAGCCAGACTTCTCAAAGGATTCTGGGATGGGTCAGGTATGGTTCCATGTTTGTTTGTTATCTGTAATCCTATCTGATTCGCTCTGTCTTTGTGTATTTCCATATGTCAAAGAAAAACGTTGACATTTGGCATACATACATGTTGGTATATATTTCAAGCAAGCTCAAGCTCTCAATGTGTTTTCAGCCTGGTGTATGGGTCCACATGCCAAACTTCAGTAGAAGTTTGCACAGTCCTCTCAAGCTGTCCAAATGATTTAGGCGTTTAGGTTTTCACAGAGCACCAAACATTAGTTTGTTGTAATATTATCCATCTTGTACTAGCGGTGCTCTAAGTGGCGCTCTAAGAAGAAAATAAATGGAATGTTTTTTTGTTTTTTTTTCGTACTGTGTGAGTGGAGTGAGAGAGATCAATGTAGAGTATGTATATGTGCCAGGGGATTTCTCCATTCCAGCCATTGGCTCTATGGAAGATTATTGCTCTTCAGTGGCATCTAGTGGATGTTGTGTGTCATATCAGGCAGGACGAGTTGAAACTAGAAATGTGAGGATCAATATGCATAGCTGTAGAACAGTGTTTCTAAAACATTTTCAGACCAAGGACCACTTTGCCCAAAAAATGTTTTTCAGGGACCACCTGCCTTTGTGCTCCCTCTCCAAGTCACAAGTTGCTACCCTTTACCCTTTAACCAAATCAATAGGCTTTTAGGCACTTCAAATTCAGACAGGCTGAAGTTTTCAATGTAAATTACAGGCTTGTCTCATAGTATTTAATGAACAGTGAACTCCTCTTTGGCCTTCAAAAAATGATTGTAAAAAACTAAATTCACAGATTTCTTTTTTAAAAAAATCCCCTCGCGGTTCACCAATGGTCTTTTTTTGATTGATTGGTTTATTTTGGATTAAGAAGACATAAAATCCAAAGGATAACATGTTAGAGTGTCAACACTTATTTCCAACATGGTCCTTGGTGTTAGGACATACAAAAAAAAAACATTGAACACATACTAGACAGACAGATCAATCCAAAAACATTAACTTTCAGAACCATTAATGTAGAAAGATGCTTTCAATGACCCGGCAGATCCTAATGCAGATCGTATACAGTATTTGATTTATTTTTTGCCTTTTTAATTAATAAGACAGTGCAGAGAGGAAACAAGTGGGACAGAGAGAGATGGGACAGAGAGAGAGAGAGAGAGAGAGAGAGAGAGAGAGAGAAGGACTAGAATGTTTTTTTTTTCTACCTGTGATCAGGGCCCATTTGTTCAATCTTGGTTAGGCTACATGTAACGGATGCCAGCTAGCGTAGCTATGGGAGAGGAACATTGGTCAACCTCCCTACCAAAAGCCTAACAGATGAGCTAGTGGGTGATGCTGGCACCCAGCTCACTTAATGCTCTGGACTACCAGCCTGTGGTGGTGGTGGTGGTGCTGAATCGCAGGTTTGAATCAAAAGTGTTTTTTTTTTTTGTTTTGTCCTCAACAGCACCTTCCAGGCAGCACTAACCTAACCCTAGATTTGGGGGAGTAGGGCCTTGAAGGCAGCACTGCCTGGAAAAAAAGACTGTTCAAACTCTGGCTGGGCCATGCAGGATGACTCACGGTACACATAACAAAACATGGGGTTTCCAAATGGGATTAAAGCAGCTCTCTCTCCGTTACATGCCTACAGTTTGTAATATTTGAATTTAACAATCAAATACCCCCCTATTCTGAGCAACAGAATACTGAACCAAAATAGGAACTCTATCCAAACACTTGTATAATTTTGAGCACTAACACTGAAATATCTTACCTCACTCACGTCAGATGTAGCGCTAACTGAAATATCAGGAGACCTAAGAGAATTGGTGATATATGACAAGTGCTTGATCTCTTGCCTTGTATAGACCTCTGTGTATGTTGTGTGTCCCATGTGATACCTAGTCGAATTTGACTTTAGTCCCCATTATTGTTTTTAGCCTTTAAAGCCTTTATCACCAAATTCTGATTTTTCAACATCCCCAGTAGTAATAGACCCCCGAGGACACCTGCTCATATACAGCACTGTAGGCTTGTCCAAAATACTTCTGCACTCATTGCAACCCAGAGTCAGGACAACTGAGTTTACGCATAGGGGCAGTTTGATCAACATGCATCAGACAAACATTCTGACTGATATCAGTTCTCACTCCGTGACTTACATGACCACATATAGTATTAAGACAGAAACCAGCCAAATGGATAGAGAAGATGGGGAAATCAAGAGTTTAAGGTACATAGCCAGCTCTTTCTTTTACTGATACGCAAGCGCAGTGTCTTCTCTCAGTCTTACTCAGCCCAAGCGCCCCATTTCCCCGTTCATTTGCGATTCTGTCTGATGTGGTGGTTGTGTGTCTCTAACGCTGCTGTGATGGATAGGCCTATTCTTCATTATTTCAGAAACAGCATGCGGGCGCCTGTTTATTATTAGAATACACGGGGATGTGCTGCATAGCAATAGGTACCACTTTAACGAGTACAGCGATTCCCCCAAGTGTTCAATGTTCACGATGAAGTTTGACAAAACTGCACATGAAGGGACCGAGTTACCTGATCCGCGACGCCTTTGTTTCCCGTCGTTTGACGCAACCCAGTTCCTGACATGAAACGACACAGCAGCAAACTCTCTCAAGTCCCATTTGTTTGTTTTCGGGGTGCGCTTCAAAACGCCCTGGTTAAATGACAGTTTTGACTGGCGGTATCTTTTTTAAAACAATGTTTTAACTCCAATCGACCCCCTTTGCTAGCTTCCTCCGCAGACTGAACCTCAGAGGGCCTTGAGTTGGTGCATCAGGTGGATCCTCAAGCGCAGTTCTATATTCCCTCTAAGCTCTCTCACTTGCCTCGTTATTTTCTGCGACAGAGGTAGGCTAATATTGCAGATGTGGAATTCATTATAAGAAATTTTTACTTTTTAGTTAAAGATGCGACTGTTTGCTACTATTTTTACATTATGTCAGATTAGGTTTTTTGGTGTTTGCGCATCCGCAGGGCTCCTGTGCCTTATCTGCAGTTTCCCTTGTTTAGTTCTGGCATGACTTTCTTGCTCAGTTCAACCTGCCAAGCGAACAGAGGAGCAGGCCTTATTTATTTCATGACAAGTCAATGTAGGTCAATGAAAGCAAGCGAGTGAATGTAAGCTTGTTTTGCTCTCTAGTAAAGATCCTTACCAGATAAATGGCCAAGTCACTGTCTGAATTGTATCCTAATGATTGTAAATGTGAAGTGGAAGTGCTTGTACTTGAAGGTAAATTCCTGTTAAAATATTGACATCTGGTGGAGTCTGATGGAATTGCAGCTGATTTTCAATGCCCCATAGGCCTACTTGTGCTGGATAGTCAAATGTGTTACCATGGACTTCAAATTCACTGCTGTTCGGACACACAAAGTCCAAAGTGTCCGAGTTTATTGCAAACAGAATCATAACTTTAAGAAGTTAAGTTAAGTTTTGTTTTCATAATGTCCAATGCCATACTGGTAGTCTACTGCCTGGATGCACGATGCATGTCTTTTACTTTGCCTGCACAAGGAATCCATTTTGCAAATGACTAAAAATCTGTTTCAGTTCTTTTTGTCATAATCCTTTACCAAACATATCAATAGCTTTGGCATCATCAGTAGGTAACCCTTTAAATTACAGCCTGTGACGTACTGGGCAGGGATGTATTGTTGGCTAAACACAATTTACCCTCCTCTTAAGTTTTAGGAAATGGAGATTTCTAATATAATAGAGTTATGCACTAAATACAACTTTTAATATTGCCCAATCCCACTGCATTATCCAATCTAAAATGCAATTGCAAATCAATAAACTTCCATCATCAAACATGTTCTGCATGTCTGTCTTTTCAGACATCTGATTCTGCATATTGTGGCCCACTTTGCAGTGACCCCAAAATTCATAGTTTACCTCTTATTGGACACTAGCCTGGGAGTTCCCATGCTCCTTTGCAAGCTTATTTAATTTCGTTCTGCAAAGCAGCATGGTGACCATGGCCGATTTTCTCGCCTGCTTTCGGTATCCAATCACAAAGCAAAAAGGCATTTGTATGGCCCTCGATTGCATTTTACCTCACATGGTGGCTCTGGTATTGGCTCCGAGGTATGTACAGATGGAATGATAGACATTCGTAGCGCCCAATAAATGGCTCTGGACAATCTGGACAAACGATGCTTTCGTTACGAGAAATGCAATAGGTAGGTCTCCAGACTAAATATCACTTGTGATTGTTAGTTTGGCATTCGCCAGGCTAATTGGGCACTGCTAGTGGGGGAAAAGTTAGGATGATTCTGGGGGGGGGGGGGGGGGGGTGTCTGAGCTGTTTACCTAAGCTGTTTACGCTCTAGGTTATATTCAAACATTGTGGTGTTTAGCCAATCACAACGTTCTATCTGGACAGGCAGGGAGTCATTGGGCAGGCTTAGCGTTGTTTGAATCACTTGTTAGTTGCGCTGATTAATTTTACCCGTTATACCAGAGGGTCTATCACTCGTGGCCAGACTATGCATTTATGTGATAGCATGGCTTGTCAGGCTATGATTGTACCACTACAACACTGGTAATAGGTAAGGAGTAGGACAAAATGTATGCGGGGATAAAGTATAATACATATTTCTGCATGCCTTTACTGCATAAGTATGCTAGAATAACAAAAACTACATGAAAATTACTCTGTCCTACAAAGTACATTGCCTGCCTACTAAACAGTTATTTATTTGACCTCTGGACACAGTAAAGTAGCCCATTGTGCTTCTTACACGCTGCCTATAGGTTCAGTTTCTGTCTTGCATTCAATGAACAGCCCTAGGTTACACTTTTAATGTCTGGTGTGATATTCCTATGATTTCTGATGCGCCCACTCTCATCAGCAGTAGTCTAGTAGACAGCGCTCAAACTTTCATGTAGTTTGTGTTATTCAAGCATACTTGAGCAGTAAGTAAGTTAGTAAGTACTCTATAATTTATCCCTTGATACTTTCTGTGATGCGTTCTTATGCTCTTCTTACCCAGCATCACAATACTTCACAGGCCGCAATTTAAAGTGTTACCCATCAGTGATCATGAAAAAGATCCCGTTTGATCTGAATATACACAAGTTGTTATCTTTTTTCATTTTATATCTTACTTTTTTTCATATTTTATACCCACAAGAGAAAGCTTGCTTTGTTATTCCTTAGATGCATCTGGCAGTTTGACATTGTGTGCATGATTCAGTGTGTGTGTGTGTGTGTGTGTGTGTGTGTGTGTGTGTGTGTGATGCCTGTGTCCCCATTAGGGCCTCTGATGGAGTGTGACTGACACCAGAGTCCTGTGTTCTTGTCGGATGTCTGTGTGTGTGTGTGTGTGTGTGTGTGTGTGTGTGTGTGTGTGTGTGTGTGTGTGTGGTGCGATGAGGGCCCACAGATTGAGCAGGGGGTTTGATGTGTCCTCTGAAGGCCGGCTGCTTTGTCAACACGGAGGACTGAAGCCCCCCCTGACACTGCGAGGAGAGGAGAGGAGAGGAGAGCCATGCAGGGCCCCAGGCTCTGGAGGAGGGGCGGCTGTTGGCTGGTGGGGGTGGGGTGGGGTGTGGTGGGGTAGACGGGAGGGGTGGTGCTTGAGAGAGACAGGCAGGGAGAGGAAGAGGATGGAGGGGTATGGGTAGAGGTGGGGATGGGTGGGGGGTTAGTATGTGCTTACTGCCCAGGGCAAGAGGAGAGTGCTCTTTCTCTCTTTTTTCTCCGCCTCTCTCTCTCTCTCTCTCTCTCTCTCTCTCTGTCTGTCTCTCTCTTTTGCGGCAGTGTAGGGCTGCTGAGCTGATAGTGGCTGGAGCTCCTAGCTGATGACATTTTCTGGTCACAACATGCAATATCAGTCAGTTTGCTCCCTAAAACCATATTCAAAGGCAGGGGAGTCTTTGAGGTGCAGTGGATGGGAAGGTGTCAGCTTGTTATCTCTTTGCTCTTCAAGTGGAGTGGTGTCTGTCTGCTGTTAGCCGCAGGCTATTTTTTGGGTGGGAGGTTGATCACGGTTCAGAGATTTTTACATGACCCATTTATTAGGACAATTAAAGTCTGTCGCATCCTGGAATGCCAGAGTATTGTTTTTAAGCGACAACCGAGTACTTAATTCTTAGTTCTTAATTCTAAACAGCATTTCCTCATCAGTTGGATGTGGTGTTGTCTGCTGATTGATGAGACGTTCACGATGTTAATGGTGTGGTGAGATCATGGCACTGCAAACCTTTTCTGGGTGATTTTAGGTCTGATCTGTTTTGTCAAGTAACCAGGGGAGCTTGTTAGCACTTAAAAAAAAAAAAAAACACTTCTTCATATCACCATTACCATAAAGAGAGCAGCAGGGACAACCTTAGCCCACACACTTTGTGTGTGTGTGTGTGTGTGTGTGTGTGTGTGTGTGTGTGTGTGTGAGAGAGAGCACAGGCCGAATATGCAGTGGTTTATTATGATCCTGAGCTGCCCTGCTGTACTGAATCATGCAGAAGATCTGTGTGTGTGTGTGAGGCCATAGTGAGGGGGTGCAGGGCCTGGCCCCGGGCATCTTTCTATTTCACTCTCTCTCTTTCATTCTCTTTTCTTTTCTTTTCTTTTCTTTTCTTTCTCTCTCTTTGTTTTCTTTCCCTTTCTTTCTTTCGTTCTTTCTCTCTCTTTCTTTCCTTTTCTTTCTTTCTTTTTTCTTTCTCTCTTTCTGTTTCTTTTTTCCTGTCCTCTCCTATCGTGTTTTTCTTGTTTCATAAAGTCTCTCTCTCTCTCTCTCTCTCTCTCTCTCTCTCTCTCTCTCTCTCTTCTTCTTCTTCTTCTCTTGGCTTGTCAGGTCAAAGGAGTAGTGTATGAGTAGGGGTGTGTGTGTGTGTGTGTGTGTATGTGTATGTGGGGGGGTGGGGGTGTAGGAGCTGCTTGCCTTCTCTCTCTGCCCTGCGGCGTTGAGTTTTCTTTCACTAACACTTTACATATAAGTGGCCATTAGTTCCGCTGCGTTTCTATTGTGCTGCGCCATACGCTGCGCTCGCTCGCTCGCTTCTGCATGCCTAACGACGCAACTCATGCGTGCAACCGGACAACGTGGCCTTGTGGCTCATGTCCGTGGCGACCTCCTCCAGTCAGGCCTTGTTGCCAAGTGATACCTTATTATGGGCTGTCTTTGACAGAGACCTTCAGCACCACCACACAGCTGGGAGTGATATTGCTGTATATATTTCCATCCAGACAGTTGCCATCACCAGGGGTGTCATAGCAGGGGGGATATGGGGACTGACTTACCAGGGCCCCATGTGGGGGGTAGGGCCCTTGAGGAGCCTTGAGTGTAACTGTATTCCATGCAGGGTTGAGTAGGGGGGCCCATGGCCACTGCTTGTGCATAGGGCTCAGAATTTGGTGCCATCCATCACAGAAAGACAGAAAATCAGCTCATTATTATTATTATTATTATTATTATTTTATTGAAGTTAAAGTGTTAATTTCGAAAGGACTATAATCCAAATGCAAACAGAAACAGGAAAACCTACAGATTTAAGTTTTTTTTTTTTCAGAATTCTTCCTTTGCCTTTGCCACAGCAGGATCCACTCAGAAGCCCTGCTGTCTGATGAGCCCCCCCTGGTTCTGTTGCCTCCTATGACACACCTGCCCCTTACATGGCAGCAGATTGCCCCCATATTGGTTGTGGGGCCCTGGGGCTTGGCTCTGTGGTAAGCCTGTGTTGATTAGCTCCGCGGGAGGACATTGGTCTAAAAGCAATTCACTCCACTCCTCTCCACTCCACTCCACTCTGGGGCCCCAGTATTAATTTAGTCCTGCAGGAGAGCCTCATTCATCCTGGGCACATCTTGGTGCTGTTGCTGTTGCTGCAGAAGGGCTGAAGGGGACTTTCCGACCCCCACTCCGCTCCACACCCCATCTCCTCTCCTCTCCTCTCCTCTCCTCTCCGCCGCCACTCCTGCTGTCCCAGACAAACACACCTGTCACTGCGTAAGCAATGGGCTCAGGTAGGCGCCTCGGCTACCCTCTCTTTCCTCGCTTTCTCTTTCCCCCTTTTATTTGTCCTCGAAGATTTACCCACAAGGCAGTGCGGCTCATCTCTCTGGTCTCCTCATCTTCGTGCTCCGTGCTGCAGCTGTGAAAGACTGAACGCACAAACACTCAAAGCACACACACACACACACACACACACATGCACACACACACACACACACACACACACACACACACACACACACACACACACACACACACACACCAACTTAATGTATTTCATTATTGTGATCCAGAGGAAGTGCAGACATGCAACCTAATTCATGATGTGTTGGAGGAAGTTTAAAAAATGTAAAATCAGTTAATTTCACCAAACTACAGAGAAACAGATGTCCTTAGCACCATTGCACTGTTCAACAAAAGCCTGTACATGTACAGTTACAGTTGCTGTTAGGCATCAGGGATCAGTAGCCTATCTGAACACAAAACTCACTACTGCAACCCCCGCAGTTTACACACTTTTTATTTCAATTCTTTTTCATTTCAACCACATATTAATACTGTATGTTCACTGTTTAGTGAAACATTATCAATAAAAATCAGCACATCTTTAATCAAAGGTATTTTTTCCAGTAATAATCAGTATTTTCACTCTATTTTCCTTCAAAGAGATTTTGACAGAGTAAATTCATCGGAGGACTACTAAAATGATCAAACAGTTTTTGTCTTTTATAGCATTTTCATACATGTATGCAGGCCGGAGAAGACTGCTTGCTAGTTGTAGCCTCATGATGTGATTTTTAAAGCAGGACAAGAAAGCCATTTGTGGCCAGAATTGAGCGCAGAGCAGTGGGAAGCCCACAGATCAGTTCCATTAGCCATCTGACTGTAGCCCCTCCTCAGTCTTCTCCTCAGACTGTCCTTCTGACTGTAGCCCCTCCTCAGTCTTATAAGTCATAAGTCATAAGTCAGTTTATTTATATAGCACATTTAAAAACAACAGAAGTTGAAACCAAAGTGCTTCACAGGGTTAAAAAAACGGGCACCAATGTGTGAATATGTGCTTCCAATGCATAAATAGTTCAAAATAGTCTTCTCCTCACTCATGTCCTCAGACTGTCCATCTGACTGAATCCCGCAGTCTTCTCCTCAGACTGTCCATCTGACCGAATCCCCTCCCCAGTCTTCTCCTCAGACTGTCCATCTGACTGAATCCCCTCCCCAGTCTTCTCCTCAGACTGTCCTTCTGACTGTAGCCCCTCAGTCTTCTCCTCACTCATGTCCTCAGACTGTCCTCCTGGGAGCTCATCTCTTCTTCAAACTTCTTCTTCTCCTCTTGTTCTTTCTCTTCTTTCACCCTACACACATCACATTTCCCCCACTGCACTTAATAACTCATAAAATCTCTTTTCTCCTTTCTCAATGATACAACTCCAGTGGTCTTCAACCTTTTTCAGCCCAAGGACCCCTTTTCTGCGAGACAGTCTGCTCGCGGACCCCCATCCGCAAAAGTAGTAGCCTAGGCCTACCACACAGGCACACTCCACATACTAACAGATGCATCAATCTGCCTTTGTGACAGGGCTTGTGTATCAGGGTCCACACACAACTATACCTGATGTATAGTCTGATTTTGTTTGATTTATGTATTTGTATGCATTTAAAATTGCAGACTATACAGGCAGCTTGTTTTCACCCATAGGTTACACACAACGGAAAGGGATCCTTATCACTAGGCCTAATCCAAAGGCTAAAAAATCATAAAGGGACGAATTTCATAATCATCAATCAATCATAAAGGGACGAATTTTAATTTAGTGTGGCAAAGGATTAAGCTAATTGAGTGGGTGGAATATGTAACAGAAAAATACTTCAGTTCAGATATAATAATTTGGCGGACCCCTGTAGTACCTCCGTGGACCTCTGGTCTACACAATGGATAAGCAGCAAAAGTTATTTAGGAAGATTAGAAAAATATTCATCTAAAGAGATGCTTTGCTAGTAAGCCTACAGTGTCAGGACAATCTTTTGTCTTCAACATCATAAGAGGAATATCAACTCTAGTAATGTTAGCAATAGCATTAACTGCTGGCTTTCTATTTGTCTGTTGTTCCAAATTCTTTATTTCTCTTTCCATTTGAGTGCATTCCGCAAGCCTATACAACAGAGCTACATGTATGATTGAATACCGTCTGACTATTGCTTTAACTACCGGAAGTTAGTCATTGCAATAGTCAAGGCCAAACTCCATAGGCTATAAGATGAAGCTTCACTACACTAAAGCTACCTGAAGACAAAATGTAGCAAGCTAATTTACGAAAAAAAGGACAGAAGTGTTTTCAATACAATTTACAAAATATGACTAAAAATAAATGATTCTAGTGACCAAACTCTCGGTACCCGTTTATAATAACCGTTAAGTTAATTTGTAAATGAAGTTAATTTGAAAGTTAGTGGTTTCATTCAGGAAGATGATTCAGTTTATAACTATAAACTAACTGTTAACTTACAAACTAATTAACTATGCTGTAAAATTCCTGTTAATTACTGTTACCTAACTGTTAACTGTTCTCTATTAACAGTTAAATAACTACTTACTGATGTTAATAAGCCATTTACTAACCATTTATAGAAGACGGTTATTGTCCACCATGCCTACAATAGGCCCAGTATAACTAATAGTAGCCTTAGTAATTGTACTTTTATTTTGGGAAACCATTTATAAAATAATCTGTTGGTGTTATTTCCACATACCGTGATCAGGAAGTACCACATACTGTGATCAGGGGTCCATGAAAAAGTTTGATATAAAACATAGGCCTAAACTTTTATAGGGAGAATTGCAAAGAAAGCTTTTAGAATAATAGGTCAAAAGCAATGAACAAATGGCTATCCACAAGTTGAGTCCCAACTTGTGGATAAACTTTGTTGTGAATAAGACTATACATTTATGCTCTATCATTCACTGGATTATTTTAGGCTTCTGCTTTATAATTATCTTACAATTAATTTATGCTTCTATGCTTTACTTATTATAGGTTTTTTTTTTTTTTTTGGAAAAGACATTCAAGTATGAACTGCACTAAACACAGACTTGCTTTGCCTTGCAGTGTCTCATGGTCAGCTGGTCTCAGTTGCTCTCCTCCTGTCTCTCTTTCTTCTCATATTTCTACATACATTTCCTTATCTCTTCTTTCTCTCCCATTTTCTTTTCTTTTCACTCGCCCATTTCCCACGCATTCCTTCACCTATCTTATCTTTCCTTTAACAACACCCCCCCCCCCCACCCCCTCCTATGCTTTCCTGCAAACTGCATCATTAGAAAGAGCTTACTTTCCTTCCTCCTGTCACAGCACAGCTGGTGTGCGTGGCCTAAAAATCACTTGAACATTAAAAATACATCGATGAAATGTCTTCATTAAGGGTTTAGCGGCTGCTCCAGAGGTATTAGTAGAGACACAAGAGATTCCTTTTTATGACCCAAATGTTGGCAGTGTTCAAACAGGCTCCACTGTCCTCGTTGAGAGATATAGCCTGAAGGTTAGAGACCCCCCCCCCACCACCACCATTCCTCTCCCAGCTCATGTGATGATGATGGGCTTAATTATAGATCCCCTGTTTTTATTGATTCAAGTTCATTAATGATGTTGCATAATTAATGTCAATGGCAGTATATGGCTTAATTAAAAGAGGCTTGTATTTCATGAAAGTTGCACTTATCAGTGTTGGCCGAGCCGTGATATCTTTGTATATTATTTGATACGCACACAGCTATACAAAAGCCCATTTGGTGGCTTATGAAAACAAAGTAATCATATCACATTTCATTGGATGCACTGAAAATGGAAAGATCCTTTTTAAAACGTGGCCGTCTTAGTGTAAATGATAGTATTGATGTGAGTAAAAGCTTTTTCTGCTAAATATGGAATGTGGTGTGTTTAGCCTGACTGTTTTTCCCGATGTCTGAGCTCTTTAGCGGACCGTGAAAAACAATAAGGCGTACCGTATAAAACAATTAGCCATACTGTATTCTGTCATGGTGCTGAAGAGGCATTTAGGCCATGATGATGTCAAAAATATCATATCTATACACTGTGATCTGTTTTGGAAATGGGACAAAGGCTGCCATCTAGTGGTCACACTGAGGTAGTGTCTATTTAGCCCCTGGTGGTCTTCTCTTCTCCAGGATGATGGACATGGCACATCTGCCTGGTTTAAATGCAAAACATCTGCTGAATATCAATGTTTTTTTAACAGACCATTTACAACAACAGTGATGTTGGCCACATGTATTATATATAAAAGATTGTGAGATATCAATGGGCAATCAAAGCCTGCTGAAAACTGTCAGTCACATACTTATTAGCCAGTAGGGGGCAGTCATTCACTGCTGTCCACATGAACTACTGCACCTTCACTCTTTGGGCTGTACATTTTTCTTTTTAAACAGTAAACTCTCTTTGTAAGTTATCTTAACCCTCACGTGGTGGGTCATTTTGATCCATTTTTTTTATTTTTAGATAACTGCCTGATGCACACATTGTTAAATATCTTCTTGCAGAAGACACTTAACATTACTGAATTAAAATGGTAACTAAATATGTTTGAATCAATCAAAAGACAGTATTGAATTAGTTTTATGACAAATTTAACATTTCTATTGTTTATAACTGTTAAAATGATCCCTCGGGTCAATTTGACCCTAACACCTTGAGAGGGTGCAAAATCTCAACATAATACGAGAGTTAATCTGTCCAACATTGCCTTCTTACAATAGCCTGGCTTCCACGACCATGTTCAGAAATGAACTGTGGTCTGGCAAAGCATTGCCCTGGAATTCCGGGCAGGATTAATTTAAACATCTATTAAACTTCTATCAGTGTTATGGGACAGAGCTGGACAGTCATCGTAAGCTTGCCTCCTTCAGCCTGCTCGTTTCTCCTAAGGTCCTGATTTTTCCGGGCTCGAGAGTTGAGGAAATTGCCTCCTTGGCCATACTGACTTCTGGTCTAGTTGGCGAAATTTCATGCAGCGACTGGAAGCATGGACGGGCCCAGGCTATTCTTACAATGCAGACATTAGTTTGACCCCTGAACACTGAGCCCATTGTGCTTCTTACACCCTTGTTGGCTAAGATTATATTTGATGAATCAATGTTCAGCCTGTAGTTAGGCTACACTTTAATACAATTACAGGATTGATATGTGGATTCTGATGCACTCAATCTCATCAGCAGTCTAGACAGCATTTTGTGTTATTCTACCATATTCTTATGCAGTAACTACTCTATAATTTATATCCTGTTTTATTAGGTCTGTCTTACCTACTTCACGGACCGTAATTTAAAGCGTTTCTGATAATTATGACTCAGTGTCAGACAAGTCAAGTACAATTAAAACTGATGACTTAGCTGAGGCTTTGGCGTCTTTCAAGGTTATAGCCTTTATTAAAGTACTCCTTAAACAGTATCTGTTCATTTGTTATTCTTAGAGTATATCAATGGTGTCTTCTCAGAGATCTCAACACTTCAACTTCAACATTGTCATTATTCACACTGTCTCCTGTTTGTCCATTTACAAGTAAGGCATTGTCTTTCATTGGCCAAGCCAGTCTTGAACTCTGCATAGAGCACACCTGACAATGGCACCAGTATTTCCCAGGCCTCCTTCTTAGCTTTGTACCCTGGTTAAAGCTGCCATATAGAGTATTGTTTATATTCCTCGTCATTTATATTCATGTTTTGATTCATTTGTGTTCAATGATATTACAAACAGGGCACTTCAAAGAGAACTACTTGCCAATATTATTGTAGAATTGATGTGCTTGAAAGGTTTGATGGCATTACCTGCAAAATAAGCTAGTGCAAAAGGGCCGTTGTAATGAGATACTATGTGTAGGCCTACTGTAAATCGTTGTGAAGCACCTGAGTCTGGCATCTGGGGTCTTGCATTTGAGAGGAAGATGCTTCCTTAAGAATAAGTACATGTACACTCTGGTTGGAATTCCTCTCCATGAGCTTTTGAATAGCAATAAAATCTTCATACAGTATTCATCATGGCAGCCTGTCATGTCACAGAGCATTAATTATGTGCGTATGTGTGTGTGTGTGTGTGTGTGTGTGTGTGAGAGAGAGAGATGTGTGTGTATGTGTGTGTGTGTGTGTGTGTGTGTGTGTGTGAGCGAGAGAGAGAGAGAGTGTGTGTGAGTGTGTGTGTGTGTGTGCAGTGCTGAGCTAGAGGCAGTGCGATAATCGTCTGATGAAACACTCTGTAGTAGTGTTTGCCCTACATGTCATCTAGTTCTCCTCTGTCAAGAAGCAGGAGCCTTCATCTGAAATGGAGCTTTTATGAAATACGGACATTCAGGTTTTCAAGTCTTACACACAGCCAAGCATACAGGCCGTCAAATTTATTTGGGGTCTTTTGGGGTCCATGCTTGGCAAGCCATAACATTATGGCATCGATAGATAGACTGAACTCAATTGTGGGTAGAAGAAGACAGTTATCTTTCAAACTACTTCTGCACGCAATAGGATAGCCTATGACCAATCAGAGGAATGAACAAGATGTAAACACCAATTCAAAAAGATGTTTGCAGTGAAGGCCGCCCTAAACACACAGAGCGTTCCCTATGGTTTGCTACTAGACGTACAAGCTGAGCAAATCTCTTTGCCGCCACTAGGGTATGTCTAGATTTCTAGGCTAGTCCATGCCTGTACTTACCATGTACTCATTCTAACACAGCGCCCTTTTCACAAAAAAATATCATTCACTATTTGCGTTTCATCTTTCAGTCAGATGTCCAGTTGTTCTTTACTCTCTAACAGTTCACAAGAGAGGTTTTCATTGGACTTGGACAGTGTTACTCATACCCTGTAAATCCAAATGGGTCTATTATCTAATTCCATTCTTTTTCCAGATTACTTTGGAAACAAATCCATCTTTTCATGTGTTATTGATTTTGGATCTCGTCTACAGTGGCAGACTGTGCCAGTTTTTCAGGAGTACTAGAATACACCAGTCTAGGCTTCTTATAGATTTATTGCCCTCCTTTACACGGAAAGAATGACAAGCAGGAAAGATCTCCGTAACAATTTGTATTAACCCACCGGTATTCATAAAGCATTATAAACCCCTAAACTGGGTAATGCATTCTTAAAGTTTTACAACTAATGCAATTAGTGTTCATAACTGTTTGCATTCTCATGAGTCATGACTATACTTAATAGGTGGTGTTACAATGTTATCATTACAGTCTTATAAACCTTTATAACTTGTCAAAGTGTCACAAAACATTATAACCCTTTTATAAATGCATTCATTATGCTTTATGATTACTGGGTTCATAGATACATTATTTGAATTGGAAAGATATGATTATTTGAACTTTTGAAGAAGGACATCCTAAGTGTGATATAAATGAATAAAAGGAGACTCAGTTAAAAGCAGACAAAACATTTATTCATAGACACCCAGCAGAAAGAGACCAGCCACCTGAAAAAGGTCTTCCTGATATACACTTTTTGATTGGCAGTGTAAAATAAGGCAAAGGGCTTGAGACCATGACTTTGTACACGTTTGCACCTACAATAGATAATACATTCACTTGGAACCTTACATAGTTTTGATATATCTGTAGTGTACTGACATTTACTCCCAAAGTAACCCCACAAACAAGAACTCAGGTAGCGGGATTAGCATTTTACGCCGATTAATGTAACCCCCACCCAGAGGATTTAAGCCATAATCCCAACGCCCCACAGATTCCGTACAATTTTCGCCTGGATGGAAAGGGAAAGTGGAGGAGTGGGGGCTGGGGGGCAAAGCCGACACACTACATCACTAGAATCTGATATATACGGAGTTTATCTCTTAGTAATATATTCCTTCATTACATGTAAGTAATTATATATTTACTCTCTCATTCAAAAATAGACTTAAATATGAAAATAACCAAAAGAAAAATAGAATGCAGATAATGTGCATTTGTTTGTGCTTGGTAATGTAGAAAATAAATGGTACTACTGTGCGCTCTGTGTGTACGTACTGTACATGTGCCCAGCACATTTGGGAATAGCAACAGGCGTAGAGACGTGAAGGTCTCAAGTGTCCTGGCAAAGTTTCTTCAACTCCTGCAACAGATGCACAACCAAGGAGTGTGATGGGGTGTGCCAAGTACACATGTATCTACTGGGATGGCCCAATCACCTGATGATAAAGTTCATGACACACTGGCTACTCACACATTAGTTACTAAGCTGATGCAAACTGCTTTATTTTGGAGTGTTGAACACTCAAAATCCAGACTTTGAAAGTGAACTAGCTTAATAAACATAGTTGCCCCCCCCACCACCACCACCCACACCACACCCCACACCACACCCCCCTTACCATCTCATCACTGCATCATATCCAGTGTTGATACAAGGGATTCACAGAAGCCTTAGTAGGCCTATAATGTACAACCTTTTCCCAGAAAGTAAAAGTCAATGAATACTAGTGTATTTTCCTGCCCAAAGAGCATCTGTTATCGGGATAGAAAGATATAGTCCATTTGGACTACAGTACACCAACAAGGGACAACTGAATTAGCCTCACCTGTAGCTTAACTGGTTAGGAAAACAGATTCTTGCTGAAGCTAGGTTGTACCAAGGATGCTGTCTAACAGCTAAAAACCATAAGTGCGCTATGCTAAATTATGCTACCAGTGGATTATAAAAAGTAAATCACCGTGGATCAGTGTGTCCTTTACTTTGGTCTACCAACAAACTACCGAACAAACTACAGCCACAACTTCCTTTGCATGTTCACAGCATTCAATGAATTCACAAACCTCCCAGCTTTTCACAAACCTCCCAGTGTTTCTGGCTACACAGACATGGGAAAATAACTGTAGGAATTAAGAAATACTGTAACTGTACTCCTTCCAGCATTAACAAACAGACGCAGTGACAAGGTTACTGTATGTCCACTGCAGTTGTGAAGTGTTGGGTTGGGTGGGCCGGCACTGGCATGGCTGACAGTGCTGCTAGCATGTCAGTGTCTCAGTCTGGCCGAGTCTGCTCCAGTCTGCCCTAGTCTGCCCGGGGCCCTTGGCTGGGACGTGGGGTTGGACAGGAGAGCCGGAGAGCCCTCGTACTGGATCATGTGCCACGAGCCAGAGACTGTTGAGACACACAAAGCTCAAAGCCCTGCGCTCTACACGTGGAGAGGCTTCCCGCTTGTCTGGGCAGTCGGCCAGCAGAGCTAGCTTTTCTCTCTCTCTCTCTCTCTCTCTCTCTCATGGCATCTCTCTGTCCTTCTGTCATCCATTCGCTCTGTGTGGTGATTTAAGACCCAGAGGGTGATGAAAGCAGATCACAGCAGCCATTCGGCTCCTGTAGACACCTCAGATGGATATGATTAGAATAAGACCCGCTGTGAGGGCTCTCTCTCTCTCTCTCTCTCTCATCCTCCACTTCTCTTTCAGACTGCATTCGCACACTCCCTGCTGTCATCACTATCTGTCAGCTTCTTATGCACTATCTTACTTGCGCTCTATGGATGCCCATGATCAAATGGTATAGTTGCTGTGAGGGTATACCATCTTTGTGTCTCCATGTCTGTGTTTGCCTCTATCTGTCCTCTCTATTTGCCTAAGGTATAGAACTGTAACTGGCATACAGTGGTAGCATTGGGAGACATAGTGTTTGAAACCAGTCTGGCATAACAGAGCAGGGGTGGCAAAACCTTTCTATTTGTGGGTCACATAACTGAAAAATCTAATATGCCAAGGGGCCAATGGATAATTAAGAGCACCAGTTTTTAACCAGTTTCAAGTGAAAGAGTGTTTACATTTCCATCAGAAAACCCACGGGCCATTTAAAACATTCTGTATGAAGCTACTGTACACTGCTGAAAGGTAGGGTGGGAGATCCTGGAAAACGTTTGAGGAAAGTTAAATTTAAAAATACAAGTTTCTTCAGATTTCCCCGAAGGCCCGCCTCCAGAGTTCAGGGGCGAGCGCTGTTTATGGCACAGTTTGGGAAGGGGGAGGGACAAATGGCAGTTGAGTTTGATAGACATATCACCATCCAATCATTTTGAATGGGTAGCTCAAAATGATTGGATGGTGTTTTTTTTTCATCCTGTTCATTCCACAGGTGACTAACATATTTTATTTCTGTACTAGAGCACTGAATTAATTGGTTGCAGTTGGGGTGTGAAGGGGATTTTAAGCAATGTACTGTAGTAGTAAAAAGTGCTCCAGGAAAACATCTCATACCCTACCCTTAAAGGAGGCTACTGAACAACCATATCATTCTAACAGAATTGCAACTATAATGTGCAGCTCACATAGAGTAAGTATAATATTAGATTAACGTCACAATGGGCAACATTACATTTGATTTTTGGACTTCCTGGCGGGCTGATTGATGCCATTGGCCTTCCAGGCTAGTCGGGCTAAAGAGGGATTGTGGATCAAGAGAATGAGAAAAGCTCCAACTGCAGTAACCATCAGATCATGGGACACTTAAAGCAGTGCTCCCCACACTAGTCTTTGAGAATATGATGCCATGGGGTCGGGGGATCATATCCAATCAGATTTTTGGTATTCTGAGATATTTAGAAGCTACATCATTTAGTGGCTAATTTATGGCTGCTTCATGTGTGTGTGTGTGTGTGTGTGTGTGTGTGTGTGTGTGTGTGTGATACAAGTCAAAACAGGCCTGAATTAGAGTTGGCCAAGTAATGAGAAGACTGAGACATCAGTATGTGTGATACGGCAGAAATAGTTTTTCATGATCCATATTTAGACAATTGTGGCAAATTAGATGTGACAGGTCACCATAGATTCACCGATGTATAGGAAACACTGCTTCAAGTGACACTTTGAATAACAGAAATATTGGTCAATGGGGAAAACAAGAAATACACACGCATATGCACACACACATACACACGCACACATACACAATCCTTAAGTTCAAACCCACCATTCCCATTAACCCATCATAGAAATACCTATAAAAATATATTATAATATATATATATATATATTTTCTGAATGCCCTTTTTCACTAAAATAGTTGTTAATAAAGGCTTTATGATCATGTGTTTTGTGTGTGTTTAGCTAAAGGGTAAAGTGATAAATTACACTATGTGTGGTGGTGGTGGAGGTGGTTCTGGAGGCAGGGCAGTCCAGTGGACCAAGGATGTGTTTTACCCTTCACGGGACAACGGACTCTGGTACTGAGCAGATCCGGGCCATCTCTGTGCCGCATACGGGTCAGACCTGCCTCTCAGGGATCCTTACACCCCCCCTTCAGTTTGTGGGAAGTGGTTATGGCTGTGTGTGCATCTAAATGATATGGGCTTGTAGCCTTTTAGGGGCCTTTCAGACAGACATGTTTTTTTCACCTCCAGGCGCTTGATTTGAATTATTTCCCAATGAAACGATGCGACTTCATTGTTTCTATCCACCTCGCGTCGATATGAGCAAGGCGCAGAGTATAAAAGAAGCGAGGTGCGTAAAAACGTGAGGTGCGCAAAGTTAAAAATAGTTTAGCTTTTGGGGTTGTGTTTTCTTCAACAGTGGGTCATTGCCTAGCTGCCAGTCACAGCGAAGTTAGCAGTTTAGCCAAATGTATGTTGTCGTAGCAACATGATGTACATAATCAGGTTCAATCTTGCATGTTTTTTGTCGCTCTCTACTTTAGAACACTAGCGTTTTTGAAGGTGAAAACTGTGTTCTGTCTGAATGCCGCCTAAAATGTGGAAACTGAAGAGAAGCCAAAAGAAAGGAAAGGGAGGACAGAGTTCTTCAGTTCTCAGGGAATTTAAGCAGCTGTCTTATCTTCTCTCGATCAGAGAGCCAAAATAAACAGCAATCGGTTAGTGATTGTTAGTCTTACACTGGTAGTTTGCGTAGTTTGAATCGGCAGTGTTGCTTAACACTACCCTTTGCAGCTTAAATTGACATAAAGTCTGACAAAAGACAGACAGCAAGGAGAAGATATGTAGCTTTGCTGGGGAAAGGCTTGAAGCAATGAACAGTAGTCTTAGTATAAGTCCTGGAAGGGCTTTGAGTAGTTGAACATTTGGTAGTCCATGTAGTAGAAGTCATAAACTCGTTGCAAATCAGCGGGATTGAGCTGTGCAAAGTAGCGTTGCATGATTCTAGAGGAAGTTCTCTCATCGGAGGGATTCCGGTCCTTGAAAGATGGGAAGCTGAGATTGCCTGGCGCCCCTATCTGTTGGAGAGCAAAGTTGGCGTCATCATCCATAGTCTCGAACTTCCCAATGATGTCATAGTCTATCAGACAAGGGTGGCACAGATGGTTAGCCGGCATCCAATGGATGTCCATACCCACGGGCTTGTTCACGTCCAGCAGGTAGCGGATGAACTCGGGAAAGGTGACGCCACTGCCGGAACGTAGAGCCTCCTTGGAGGCGTTGACTCTGTAGCGGGCGATGATAGGCTTCCCAAACACTGGGTGGTAGTAGTGGTTGGGGTTCTCAAACTTGTCCCGGTAGGCAGAGACCAGGCGCTCCAGGGGTTCTCGCACAAACATCACTTTGGTATAGGTCTCCAGCCGGCGGTTGATCTCATCTCGACTGAAGCTGTCCAGCTGTCGAATGTGATTGTCGTAGTGGACAGCGTTGTGTTTGATGTCCTTGGCTGACTTGGCTACCCCAGCCAGGATCATCAGGATCCGCTTCCAGTTGGAGCAGCCCGCCTTGGGCACCTCGCAGTACAGGATCTTGTACTTGTCCTCCACAAAGACGCGGGAGACTCTCTGTGGGGTGACAGTCTGTGACATCTTGCTCTTGTACTTGGCGCACACCTCCTTCAGCAGCCGTTTGCGAGCCTCCTGGAGGCGGTAGAACTGATCTAGGCCGCTCTGCCCCGAGGAGCCGTCGCTGGAGGTCGATGAGGAAGAGGTGGACTCAGGTTTGCCCTGCGGTCGGATCACAGGGTTGGTCTTCAGAAGCTTCCTGTGCCGCTTGGTCACCTGAGAGGAGTCGGCGTCATGGCCGGAGGGCCCTGGGGAGATGGGCTCGAACGCAGGGAACTGCATGGGTGGGATGGGACTCTTCAGGCCCTCGGTCTGAAACACAGATCACATTTCCTATGTGAAAACAGGCAGCTATAATCAGCACTATATCAAAAGTATCAACTCACTGATTCAAATGGAAAAGAGAGGGTATAGAATGCAGTTAGTGTGGCTGAGTTAACACTCAGTGTGGCTGAGTGGTCTAACTCTTCTGGCGTCCGTTTCCCAAAAGCATAGTTGCTAATCAGTTGGCAACTTAGTTCGTTAGCAATTGGAAATTGCATTGTAACCAAGAAAGTTGCTAATTTAGTTAGTTAGTAAGTATGACTTTGGAAAACATACTCCTGGACTGCTAAAACCCTACAAAGTATATCTGTGAGTAATCAGGTATCCATTTTGATTCAGTATTTATATCAAGTAAGGAGTAAAAGTACCAGTGCGTTCTATTATGTCTGATAACAAGAGGAAAGCCAAGCTCTGTAGTAGTCTGGTATTGATTTATATGATGGTCAGATGATGTTTGAGAGAAGTGGCAAGTTGGAGGTGGGAGCTAGCCCAGGCTAGTTGGCATCCGTTCAACATGGGGGACAACCAACTATACTGAACCACACCATATAACACTGGACGCGGTGCCTATACCCTCAGCATGCTGAGGCATGTGCAGGATGTCTCAAAGTGGGGCTGATTTAGCACACCGGACCATGCTAGGTAATATAGACTAAATGAATGAAGACAAGGCACATCTCCTTCGGAATAAAACAAAGTACTTCTAACTCTATCTAGATTTTAGATGTAGATGAACTCTGTTGGCCACCTTGTCTTTTTTTTCTTTTCTTTTTTTTGAAAGGTCACAAAATACTGTAGTAGGAAGATATCTACTGTATGCGTGCAATGTCTTGCTATGGGGCCAAGTGGTCTCACCGGGCTGTGTCACATGATACAGACACAGTGAGCGAAGACATGGCACGCCATATGCAGCCAAGGGCAATTTCCCAATAGGTGGTGTCTCGTTCTCTACTTCGGAAAACCATGGTTGTCCGCCATAACCTTTAGTTTCCTTCAAATTGTCGGTTTGTATCTAAAAGGCCCAAAGACCTTTAGAAAAGCATTTAAGCATTTTAAAGTATTATTTGACAGAGCACATTTCATTTGGTGCCCATACTTGGTTGAAGTCTCATGTTCTGTAAACATATCAGGCAAGGAACTATTTATGGATATTTCTTAATAGCACTCAGTTGAGGCGTTGAAATAATGCAACCCGGCACCTCCTCTAAAGTATGCTCTTTGAAGACAGAATATAAATGAGGACTGAGAATGAAAGCAAATATTTTTACAGACCTGTCTGGGTAACACTTTCTATGAACCCAATGCTCATAGTGCGTTACAAACACATATACAGCATAAGGTGTTACAATGCATTCAAAAAGTCTTATAATTAACATTGTTAGTGTTTATTTAATTTCATCTAATTATATTAGTTTATCTAACAGGGGTCATGTACAGAACGAGTTCCACACCAGAACATTTGTGGTCCTTGGCAAGAGGCTAAAAAACAATAAAACAATATGGGCATACACTACTAATGTGTTCACAGGCACGTTATGCATTCTCTCAAACTTTGAGCTCCGATTTGATGCTCAAACCTCCAGTTGCAGGATTTAGGTATTGATAATTGACATGTTCTGGAGTTAAATGTGCCCCTTTGCAAGCTTGTCTGTTCTTCCTAGTCATAGATATTGCACTTGCAATATCAGTGGGGGCATCCAGCTTCATTTGTTATGGTTAGCAGGCAGGCTTGGTCTGGTGAAGTGACTATTTGGATTACATTTACAACGTGATTTGTACTTTCTCAGCCCATTCAACTGTCAATACATTTGGATAGAGGCTTGCTCCATCGACTAGACAATTTTACATGGAGGATTATAAGCAGAAGCACTTTGTAATTGTGTTTATAATTCTTGATGCTGGGTTCATAGAGAGAATGTTATTGTATTGCGCTGTTTAAAACAATCCAGAAAAGTTGCTCTCTAGTTTTACTGACTTTGGTTCCAGGTGTTGTTCCTGCTCCTGCCACTTGATGGCACTGTTCTCCTAATCATAGAGCAGACAGAGAAAGTTCCTTGCTGAGCTACGCTCTCCTACCGCACGGCACGGCACATCACACCACACCACCACTGGGCCTCCGCCACTCTTGTTCAACTGCACT
>JAODXP020000010.1:12988870-12993870 GCA_027497455.2 Sardinella longiceps
TCTCTCTCTCTCTCTCTCTCTTATCTCTCTGCCCCATCTCTCTGATACACACACACACACACACACACACACACACACACACACACACACACACACACACACACACACACACACACTCATTCATTGGCCCAGACTCTCCCCACACAATCTCTCTCTCTCTCTCTCTGCTGGGAGAGACCCTGGTCCCAGAAATGGTACAAGTAGAGCGAGATGTCAAACGTTTGTTAAGTTTTGCATTCTATTTTCGCAAGGGTGGAGGGGTAAGAATCAGCTGTTATGCAGAGTTTTCATACGCTGGTATGAAAGATCGTTGAAAAGTTCATATTGTGACCTAATGCACTTATGCAGATGGGAATTAGTCTTGTTTGCTCCCATTGGAACGTATTCCATTACTCTGTCTTGGTCGGTATTCCATGATCTTTACTGGCCCTGGCCCTGGCTCTGATTCTGGCCCATTCACTGGTCCTGGCCCTGATTCTGGCCCATTCACTGGCCCTGGCCTAGCCTGGCAAGCCATCCTATAACATTGAAATGTATAGTCTGGAATCTATAGATTGACCGAACTCAATCGAGGGTGGAACAAGTCAGTTATCTTTCAGACCACTTCTGCACACAATCGGATAGCGTATGACCAATCAGAGGAACAAACAAGATGCAAACACCAATTCAACCAAGGCCGTTGTTTTCGGTGAAGGCTGCCCTAAACACATAGAGCGTTGTGATTAGATAATGCCCGGCCGCTGGAGTATGTCTACATTTGTAGGCTAGGCCTGGTACTCATTATGGCCCATTCTCTGGGCCTGGCACTGTTTGTGGCCCATTCACTGGCCCTGGACCAGTCCTGCTGGCTGGCCCTGTTGCCATGTGTGCACCTGGTTCAGTGCTGGGATCCAGGGCCCAGAACTGCTGCTCACTGCTTAGTAATGGCTACAGTATGCGTGGTGGCTGGCTAATGATGGCTTAGTCCCGAAACATGTTTGTTTGTGGACACAGTCCAGTAAACATCTGATGTATTAGTTATAGAGAGTGCTCTAAGTTCCATACATGATTTAGATTTCAATCGGCACCCAAGACATTTTCATATTAAGAGTGAAGGCAGGGTACCTATTTTACTTTCTGATACAATATGTGTGCTCAAGCCAGGTCTAACTAGCTCTGCCACAAAGGTACTACACGCTTTGGCTGTGTCTTCAATCGTGCACTTCTCTCAGTGCCCTGCAATATAGTGCACAGTGTACAAAAATGTCTTAGTGTGCATTTTTGATGTTCAGTGTTGACCCAAATGGATCATTGCTTTATAACAGCAGGTGGAGGTCATGGACGGAACCGCCGTTTAAATCAACAAATCACGAACATTCAGATTAATGACTGTAGTTTCACTGTGGTTGTCAGTGTGAATGCACTATGCACTGGAACAGAGTGTATGAAGTGTTCAAGTGCACGTTTTGCATTTTTTGCATCACATCCAATTACCAATTACATGGTTAGGTAATATTAGATAATGGTATTCTGTTATCACTGAACTTATTACTGAATAAAATAAATCTGATGGAATGGTGGTCATTGGAATTTATATTCTGTAAGAGCTTTCTCTCTCTCTCTCTCTCTCTCTCTCTCTCTCTCTCTCTCTCTCTCTCTCTCTCTCTCATAAATGTGTATGTCCTGGTGTCAGTAATGGGTAGCAGTAGGGTAGTGTGCAAAGACAACTCACCTCTCTCACGTCCCGTGTTGTGCTACTTATCTTCCCTTCTGCAGAGAGAGAGAGAGAGAGAGAGAGAGGGGGGGGGGGGTAAAAGAGAGGGAGAGAGAGAGAGAAATAAAGAGAACATTTTAAAACAAGGCATGGATACGTTTGATGAAACACGTTACTAATTAGTGAACATTCATGCGTTACGATAACCCCATATTTGGCTCAGGTTGTTAAAGTTGGTGGAGTCAAAGAACATTCTGTTCCGTTTGAAAGCGTCTCACACTGGGGGCTGTTTCATTACTCAAGGGAGGAGACTGGCAGGTAATGAAACCACAGCGTGATAGAGAATTTTGGGAAATTGAGTCTTAGGCGCCACTGCTGGTTGTTTTAGAGGTGGGATTGAGATGGGATTGGCTTGCCCGGAGGGACAGGGGCATTGACTTTCATGTGTGTGTGTGTGTGTGTGTGTGTGTGTGTGTGTGTGTGTATGTATGTGTGTATGTGCTATGTCAGTGTAGGACTAGATGTGTGTGTGTGTGTTTGTGTGTGCTTGAGGGAGCGTATGTGTGTTATGCATAATTATCTGTGAATGTGTGTTTCTATTTGTGTGTGAGTGGGTGGACAATGCTTGCTGTTTCATGTGAACAGGGATCTCTCACAAGTTTGTGATTATCGTGTGAGTATTTGTGTGTCTCTAATGTATGTTATTCTTGTGCATGTGAACTGATATGTTGATCATGTGTGTGTGTGTGTGTGTGTGTGTGTGTGTATATGTCCATCCCTGTGAGACCAGGCCGAGGCGTGCCGAGCCGCGCTACGCTGCCGCAGCGCCTGGCAAGGGGTAATCAGGCGGACAGCTCGCCCGGCCTCTCCTCTCCCGTGATGGCCACCGCCAGACACCTCCGCCTGAGTGGCCTGTCACTTCCAATCTCAGACACAAAGTGACGGGGACCCTCTGAGACAAAAGGAAAAAGGAGGAGAGGATTGGGGAGGGGGGCGCAGATGTACCCCCCCCCCTTCTTCCTTTCCTTCCGCACACACTCCCCCCCCCCCCACACACACACACCACCACTTCACCTGCCCCCTTCTATCAGCAGTCCAATTCTATCTCCCATCTCCTGCTCCTTAAATGATGAGATCCGTGGCCCCCGTCTAATACGGTGGCCATATTGAGTTTGAAGAGGGGCGGACAGCACAGAGCCGGGTGTTTGTATTAGTATGCATCCGAGATGACAGCCGGGGCGTTCAGAGGCTCAGCCTGTGTCTCTGACTGTCTGCATTCTCAAGAACAACACAGAGAGACTAAACAAAGACAAGGAGGGAGACAGACGGAGAGAGAGAGGGAGAGAGGTATGGATAGAGAGACAGAGAGGTAAACAAAGAACGGAGAGAAAAACAGAGCTATGGATAGAGAGATAAACACAGAGCGGGGAGAGAGACTGAAGGTGACAAAGAACTAATTAACTCACTAAGTAATAAACTAACTAACTAAGTTGCTAACTAATTACCCATCTCACTAACTAATTAAGAAGGATCTAAGATGAACTAAAAAGTGAGGTGAGGGTGGCTTACTGTAATGTGTAGCTCCGGAGTCATTTTAAGCATAGCCCAGTTGTACGAGTTAGCGCATGGAATGAGAGATCTTACTTTCTTTTTTCGAGTAATGTGAGTTGTTCAATTGACTCAGTGTAAAGTGCTTGTTTGCTTCTACATTCGTGTTCCATCTATGTTGTTCCAAATTCTTTTGTTCTACTCCCTAACTAGTGCATTTAGCAGGCCTGTTCAGCAGGGCTATGCTTGAAATCACTCCGGAGCAACACTTTAACATGATGACAAAGGAAGAGATGAATAAAGAGAAAAAGAGAGAAAGAGAAAACGATAGAGAGAGGGAAAAGAGAGTGTGAGTAAGAGAGATAGAGAGAGAGAGAGAGAGAGGGAAAACGAGACAGTGAGTAAGACAGAGAGAGAAAGAGCGAGCAAGCAAAGCCAGGGGTCTGTGACCCACATTCTGTCATGTTGTAATCTTGTCCAGGTGCTTAGAGGCTCATTGATCTCAACTCCTGTTCTGGGCGACGCTCGGAGTCGGGATCTCCTCGTCTCGCGTGTCGCTTCGTGTTTGGGAAAATGAAGTTTGTGAATATTCAACCTGACGCGACGTAGCACAGCGCAATGCACCATGCCATGCCACACCACGGTCTTCCCAAGTAATCTCCTTCAAAGACTTTCAGGCATTAGCCTCCGTAGCTTCACAGCTAATGGAAGTGCCTGCCGAGCCTCGGCGAGAGCTAACCCAGCCTTGGCCCCAGCGCTCCGGCTTACACCAGGAGCAAAGGCTCCCACTGAGGATGACCCACCCGCTGGTGGAGTGCTGCTGTTCTGGGCTATGGTGGTGTGCCTCTGGTCTATGGGGCTATGATGATGTGCCTAAAGGGGGCTACAGACCAATGCGACCGCGGCAAGATGGGCTGCGATGTTCTAAAAACTTGCGACGCTCTAAAACTCAGGAATTGCAATTTGACATGTTAAATCTTTTGTGACAGCTTGCAACAGCTTGCAACAACCTGTGACGATTGATTCACACCGCTCCAACTACTTTCTTAAACCGTCTCATCTCGTTGCAGATCTTCAATCTGAAATGACCTTAAAGGGGTGCTCCGGAGTGATTCCAAGCATAGCCCTATTGAACCAGCCTGCTAAATGCACTATGCAAAATAATTTGGAACAGCAAAGATCGAGCGCGACCGCAGAAGCGAACAAGCACTTTACACTGAATCAATGGAATATTATTCGAAACCCAAAGTAAGATCTGAGGTAACGGTGACTCAATGTAAAGCGCTTGTTCGCCATTGCGTTCGCATTCAGTCTATGCTGTTCGAAATTCCTTCATTCCATGCAAAAACTAGTGCTGTTAGAAGGCTCGTGGGAGGCTCGTGGGACAGGCTATGCTTACAAACTTACTCTGGAACTACGCTTTAACTGTACCTTGCAGTGCACCTGTGTAATCACTACAAGAGTGGGCCAGTGTATTGACAAACAAACCACTTTGAATTGTTGTAATGAATCCCAAAATTATGAAAAGTATAGCTCCTCTTTGACATAGAGACAGAGAGAGAAAGACAGAAAGAAAGACAGAGAGAGAGAGAGAGAGAGAGAGAGAGAGAGAGAGAGAGAGAGAGAGAGAGATGAAAATATCAACGCTAAAATATTTCCTCTGTTTTTACATAAGGAGAAATCTGCTGCAAAGTGTTTTCCACAGGAAGTGAGTGTCTGAGCAGAGAGCAGCGTACTGGAGCAGTGGAAATCTATGCAC
>JAODXP020000010.1:12998870-13001370 GCA_027497455.2 Sardinella longiceps
CATTGTTTTTTTTTCCTCCGCCCGTTGTCTCAGTGACTGTTGCCGTGTTAAGACTGCGCTACTGCACCTCTCTCCAGTCCGTCATGGCTTCGTCTCCTCGCTTGGTTGGCGGCGCCTTCCCGCCTCTCGTGTTTAGCCACGCTGAGCTGTGAAACACAACGCTGCTCGCCCCAATTTGCTGGAAGGCCGCTAACATAGATTGGCCTTGTCAGTGTTTACCCCGGCCACTGCGTTAAGTATGTGCCCGCTCGCCCGCCCGGCCGCTTCACCACGACACGCCGCAATGCAAGGCAACGCAATTTAACGTGCTTGCGAAGCCTCGCTCGCCCGGATGCTGATTATGCGGCGGTTCACTGAGTTGGCACGGGCCATGAATGCAAATGCCAGCGTGCACTTCCCTTCCCCGGCCTCAGAACCTCCAGCGAGAGAGAGAGAGAGCAACGCTGTGCTGGGACGCCAAACAAGGCCGCAGATCCTCACCAGCAGAGACCAGTGTGAGAGGGGAAGAGAGGAGAGGAGAGGAGAGGAGAGGGGAGCAGAGGGGAGGAGGAGAGGAGAGGAGGAGACGGGAGGGGAGGAGAGGAGAGCAGAGAAGAGGAAAGGAGAGGAGAGGAAACGAGAGGAGAGGGAAAAAGAGGAGAGGAGAGGATGCCCGTAATGCAGCCATAACGGATTTCCCCACAGTGCTCATTTGTGCACGGCGTGCATGCGAGGGAAGACGTCCAAGGTTACTACGGATGGAGGGCGGATTTCCATGTTTCTCTCTAAGCTCAACCTATGCTGGGATACACTCCATGCAGCTCTGGGTTTACTCTAGAGGAAAAGAGAGGAGGCAGAGAAGAGAGGAGGGAGGAAAGGAGAGGAAGGAAAGGCAGGTGGAAGAGAGGGAGAAGAGAGAAGGGGAGGAGAGGAAAGAAGGAGAAGAGAGAAGGGGAGGAAAGGAGAGGAAAGGAGATCAGGGAAGGTGAAAGAGAGGGAGAAGAGAGAAAGGGAGGAGAGGAAAGAGGTTGAAGAGAGAAGGGGAGGAAATGAAAGAGGGAGAAGACAGAAGGGGAGGAAAGGAGAGGAAAGGAGATCAGTGCAGGTGTTGCGTCCTCCTTTGCCTCTGACCTAAACCAGCTCAGGGTTTAGATTGATTACCTGTCAAGACCCCACCGGCTGGAAGCTGCTGCTGCTGCTGCTCACCGTTAGCAGGCAGAACTAAATCACGAGAAGAGCGGATGAAAACAGAGAGAGAGAGAGAGAGAGAGAGAGAGAGAGAGAGAGAGAGAGAGAGAGAGAGAGAGAGAGAGAGAGAGAGAGAGAGAGAGAGAGCAGGAGCTGTGACGGTCATAGCAGGGCCCGTTTAGAGGCTGTCCTCCTGGCCCTGCTGTCATGGAGGGGAGTGGACTGCAGATGGGGCAGCCATGACGGGCAGCCATAGCCCCCCCCCCTCTCTCTCTCTCTCTCTCTCTCTCTCTCTCTCTCTCTCATCAGGACCAGTGAGTTACCCTGAGGAGAGCGCTGCTGCACCCACAACCTCTCTGCTCCGCTCCGCTCTGTGCCCTCAAGCTTGGAGCTCTCAACTCAAACTTGCTCACTCATTCATGACTTCAAACGTGCTGATTCTCTCTCTCTCTCTCTCTCTCTCTCTCTCTCTCTCTCTCTCTCTCTCTCTGCTTCTATTTTTGCTTTCCTTTCTCTCTCTCTCTGCATGTCTCTCTACTCTCTTTTCACATATTTCTGTAGTTTGTCACTTCTCCGTCTGCCTCTCCTTTACCTCCAGTGCTGTTCACTCTCTCTCTCTCTCCTTCTCTCTCTCTCTCTTTTCTCTTTTTCCACAGCTCAGCTGTTTCATCTCTTTGGCTCACATCTTTGCTTTCTTCCCCTCCAGCCATGCTGCACTTCTCTCCACTTTTCTTCACTTCTCAGCTTTAGCTCGCAGTCAGACTACTTCATCACTGTTCTCACTCCTCCCCAGACTATACCCTATAGCCTTCTGCTCTGCTCCGCTCTCCTCTCCTCTCCACACACACACACACACACACACACACACACACACACACACACACACACACACACACACACACACACACACACACACACACACACACATCTCTATCTCGCTCTCTCTTCCTCTCTCTCTCGCACACACACCTTCTTTTCCTCTCTCATCTTTTTTCCCTCTCTCTCTTTCTCTCTATAACACACACCTTCTTTTCCTCTGTCTTTGTCTTCTTTCCCTCTCTCTTTTTCTTCTTTCCATCTCTTCCTCTCTGTCTCCCTCTTTCCCACCTTCTCTCTTTCTCTCTCCCTTACCTTCTCCATATCTCCAACTCTGTCTATCTTTGGCCTTATCTCTCCCTCTCTCCCTACTGTGCTGTGCGGTGTGTGCTGCGCTGTATGTGTGTGTGTGTGTGTGTGTGTGCTGTCCTGTGCAATGTGTGTGTGTGTGTGTATTGTGAGGATGGTGGAGAGGGAGTCGCTGCTTGACGGAGCGTGTCTGCGTTTACTCTGCTAC
>JAODXP020000010.1:13011370-13013870 GCA_027497455.2 Sardinella longiceps
AGCGAAAGCACATGAGATATTAGCGGTTGCGCCGCTAACCCAATCTATTTCGCAGCTGTATTGCACCTTGTGTCGAAAAGCTTTTCATCAACATTTCCCACCGTAAGAAAGACGAACATATAAAATGCACAAATGCAAAAAGTCCCAGGATTGATATGCGAATAATATGGCTGAAATGTGCTGACTGGTGTACTGGGAGAGAGAGAGAGAGAGAGAGAGAGAGAGAGAGAGAGAGAGAGAGAGAGAGAGAGAGAGAGAGAGAGAGAGAGAGAGAGCACATAGTAAAAGATCAACAGAGAGAAAACATCTTTGTCAGCTTTATGTTCCATACTGTGTTTGTGGCTCTTTGCAAGATCACAGTTTTTTATTTACACCTCTCCCTAAGTTCATATATTGCACAGGGAGGGAGTGAATTCATTTTAACAACTTTAACAACATAAATCCAATGACACATGCACACACATACACACACACACACACACACACACACACACACACACACACACAGACATGCACGCACGCATGCACACACACACACACACAAAGACTCTAAGACACATAGAGACAGAGAATGAGGCTATAACACTATGAGGCATACATACACACACACACACACACACACACACACACACACACACACACACACACTCAGACTATAAGACACATAGAGACAGAGAACGAGGCTATAACACTATGAGGCAGTCTATTTTTTCCATGAAGGCGGCCTGTAATGACATCAGCGTTCAGAGTTTTGAAAGTGCTTTATAGATGCTGGCATGCTAATTAAGCTCTGGGAGGAAGTCAGTGTGTGTGTGTGTGTGTGTGTGTGTGTGTGTGCATTCTCTCTCATGGCGTGAGTGGCGTCAACCAGAAAGGATACAACTCTCTGTAGGGAATTCAAAGGCGGCTTTCACACATCCTCCCACTCAGCGCATTATCTTTAGCAGTTTCTGTGAGTGTGTGTGTGTGTGTGTGTGTGTGTATGTGTGTGTGCATCTTTAGCAGTTTTTGCATTAAAGAAACCCATCTTCCTCCCAAAAGCGTATGGTCTCAGAAGCGGTTTCACTATGTCCTCTCCTCCATTAAAGCAAAACAACACTTGAACTCATATGTAGCCTACCATGCTAGCCTCCATTTCTGGACTTCACAGATTCAGTGCCATGAGAAGCTAGCTAATAACCCTTCCCACCATGCATCCTTCATGTCTGTCTGTCCTTTCATCCCCGTCACACACACACACTTCCTGGTGTGAATTGGTGTGATGGGACAGAAGCTTCTGGCCAGGCAGAACAAAGCAGAGTGCTAGCGGTTGAGCTAATTAGCGCAGCCTAGCGTTTAGCGGCGTCTCTGTGCTAGCGGAGGCAGCAGACCATTGGGTGTGCTTCTGCCACAGTAATGGCTCCATGGCCGGCCCACGTTAAAGGAGCTTGTGCATCAGCGCATTAACCTTAATTACGAATGAAACCAAGGGACCGTCACCTGTACTATATGGTTCGTAGCTTTATTGGCTGGCCCAGTGTATCTGATTAGCACTTTGAGTGTGTGTGTGTATGTGAGTGTGTGTGTGTGTGTGTGTGTGTGTGTGTGTGTGTGTGTGTGTGTGTGTGTGCATGTGTTTGTGTGTGTGTCTGTTTTGACCTCCTCCTCTCTTCCCTGAGTTTGTGGAAAATCAGTTTTCGCTGGTGTTGGGGTTAATTGAGCAGATCACCAGGGAGTAAATGAGAGAGAGAGAGAGAGAGAGAGAGAGAGAGAGAGAGAGAGTTAGTGGACTCACTGAACGGAAAAAAGTCCTTGGCTGCCCAGGATTGGAATAACATGGGAAATGAGATTGCCAAGATTGCCAATGGAGAAAGTGCATATTGTCTTCACCTCTTTGACTTTGTTTGTAACTGCCGTCTCATTGGCAGCCTCTGTTTACCTTGCAGTTGGGTCTTATTTTAAAGTTCTCACTTCGCCAGTCCCCGTCGGTGTGAACTAAGGTGGACTCTAAATAAAAATCTTACACAGAACACCCAGAGAAAGCCGTCGACATGGGGAGCCCAGCCCGGCTTCTCCTTCCCCGCAGTGTTTGACGTCTGAGCGGCGCAGGCAGCGCCGTGTTTCGATCAATGCTGACTCTAAAAATAAACTTTTCATGATATCCGTGTAGGTTAAAGGTGAATAGATCATGTTGTGTTCAAAGGCAGGGAGGTATTGGAGGTAGGGGGGATTGGGGTGGGGAGTCTGGTGTTGTTCAGTCAGAGCGAGACAGACTTGGCACACAGGGTAGCAAAGGCATGTAGATTGTGCTCAGACACACACACACACACACACACACACACACACACACACACACACACACACACACACACACACACAAACGGAGAGTGTGTGAGAGTGAGAGCGAGACAGACTCGGCACACAGGGTAGCAGAGGCATCTAGAAAGTTCTCTGTGATTGACAGCCCTTTTACATTGTCCACATGCACAAGAGGAAAGTTCCCGACCTGGGCTAAAAAAGA
>JAODXP020000010.1:13026370-13033870 GCA_027497455.2 Sardinella longiceps
AATACATACTACAATATATTGCAAAAAGGAAATGAATATACTATGTATACATACTGTATGTATCTGTATGTGATGGTTTGGGTATGACTATTTGGATGTGTGTACTGTATGCATGTAAGAATGCTTGCTGTGTGTTTATATAGACATGTCTGTAGGGGTCTCTCTGTGTGTGTATGTGTGTGTGTCTGTCAGTGTGTGTGTGTGTGTGTGTGTGTGTGTGTGTGTGTGTGTGTGTGTGTGTGTGTGTGTGTGTGGCGGGTGTGTGTGTGTGTGTGTGTGTGTGTGTGTGTGTGTGTGTGTGTGTGTGCGTGCTCTAATCCTGCTCCCTGTACGGGAGAGATTAGTAGAGGAAGTGGGGCTCGATTGCTGCTTTTGGCAGCATTGGTGAAGTTCCCTCCGCCGGGAACCCCCCCAACTCACCCCCCCATCCCATCCTGGCGTAACACAGGTCCTGTTTTTACATCACACTGCTCAGAGCTCTCAGTCTCTCAATCTCACACTTTCTCTCTCAGTGGCTCAGCCTCTCGAGTCTCTCCACTTCTCTGTCCTGTAATCTCTCTCTCTCTCTCTCTCTCTCTCTCTCTCTCTCTCTCTCACACACACACACACACACACACACACTCACTCTCACAGCCTCCCAGAGGCCCTGTCCCAATACACACCCTAAGCCCTCTAGGCCTCCCAAAATATCAGTCCCAATACACAACCTAAGCCCTAAGCCTGAGCTCTCACAGATGGAACTGGCATGAATCAACTTCATGATTCCTGAAATTCCTGAAGGGTTTGGAGCTCATAGTTAGGAAGAGGTTTGGGACTGGGCCAATGTGTCTGTCTATTGACATCTCTTCAAACCTCAGATCATTTTAACACTTGAAGCAAACTTACCGGTATGTCCAATGTTGCTGGGCTATGACAAAACCTGTTGCATGTGTTTTGATTGGGCAATTATGTAACTCCGTTAAAATTATAGGAAGACTGCTCATCACGGATGTTTAAAACACTCCATAGTTACCTGCAGTTTCCCCACCTCACAGTCTTACAGAGTATGTGCTCCTCTCCTCCCTCTGCCTTCTCTCTGTCCTTCTCTTCACTCCTCCTTCTCTCTCGACCTCTAGTCTCGCCCCTCTTTCATTTCCAAGTTGCTTTCTTTCTTTTCCTGTCCGCTCCTGTCTGCTTTTTCTCTCACCTCTGTCTTGCCCCCTTCCTCATCCTCTCTCTCTCTCTCTCTCTCTCTCTCTCTCTCTCTCTCTCTCTCTATCCCTGTCTTCTCATCCCTCATTTTCTTTGTCCTTCCTGGTCTCCTTATTTCACGTCCTTATTTCCTCTCCTCTCATCAACATCTGTACTCTTATTCCTTCTTCTCTCCTCTCCTCTCTTTTCTTCTCCACTCCTCTCCTACTCCTCCTGTCCTCTCTTCACCTTTCCTCCGCTTCCTCCCTTTCTTCTCCTCCCCTCTCCTCTCTTCTCTCTTTTCTTCTCCTCTCTTTACTTTTTCCTATCCTCTCCTATCCTCCCTAATCTTCTCTTTTCCTCTCTTCTCCCCTCCCTCTTGTCCTGTCCTTTCCTCTTTTCTTCTCGTCTGTTGGAGTGTTAGAAGTTCAATCCTGAGGCACTGCCCTCATCCCCCCCTACACACACATACTGTAGACACAAATACACACACACACACACACACACACACACACACACACACACACACACACACACACACACACACACACACACTCACTCTACTCTCCAAGGGACTCCACTATTAGCACACAGGCGAGAGGTGGCACAGCCCCAGCACTGCCTCAAAGTCGGTCATGCACTCACACACACACACACACACACACACACACACACACACACACACACACACACACACCCTGTCCAGAGTATCCTCAGTTCCAGCAGCTTGTCTGGCTGCAGCCTAACTAAAAATGTGGTTTCCCATAACGAATCAGATTATCCACAACAATGCATTGAAATACTGTAAAAATAGGAGAATCTTTTTTTTGCTGAAGGCTTTCAATGCATACGTGTGTGTGTGTGTGTGTGTCTGTGTGATTGTGTGTGTGTGTGATTGTGCTTACACTATATGTGCTTTTGCCTTTCCTTTCCTTTCCTTTCCTTTCCTTTCCTTTCCTTGCTCTCTCTCTCTCTCTCTCTCTCTCTGTGTGTGTGTGTGTGTGTGTGTGTGTGTGTGTTCCCGTGTGTGTTTGTGTGTTAGAATAGAAACGGGTGCAGCAATGCCACAGTGGAAGTGTTGCAGTAAACCTCTGACTGTATATATTCTCAATTATTAGCACAGTGGAGGATTTTGTGGGGAGGGCTGTGCTGTGCTGTGCTGCTTAGAGCTGGCTGAGGGCTGTACTGCTGAGGGCTGACTGGGGGAGGACTGGCTGGGGGAGGGGGGGCTCCAAGGAGGCTGGGCTGAGACAGGGGAGGCTGCCTCTGCTGCTTCCATACCAGGGGCTTGAACTTAAGGTGAACCGTAGTTAGAAAAACGCTATTTGTTGGGAAGCTGAGACTTAAGCAGTCTGACGCACGGCAGGCGGGATCCTCCGGCAACAGCACTGAGACTAGGACACAGGGAGAGGGAGACTGGGGGGAAGGAGCAGGAGCAGGAGCAGAGGGAGACTGGAGGAGAGGGAGAGAGAGGGGGCACAGGGAGAGGGAGGAGGGAGGAGGAGCGGAGGGAGACAGGGAGAGGGAGAGGAGGAGGGAGCAGGAGTGGAGGGAGAGGGGACAGGAGTGGAGGGAGACTGGGGGAGAGGGAGAGGAGGCGCAGGGAGAGGGTGGAGGAGCGCAGGGGACCTGGATGAAGGTGTCGATATCTCAGAGATAAGCTGTCGGGCAAAGATCTTCTACTGCAGGTGGGCTGGGGGTAGACCTGGGATGAGATGTAGGGCTGCAGGGTGTGTGTGTGTGGGGAGGCTGAGCTAGAGGGGTGAGAAGTGTGTGTGTGTGTGTGTGTGTGTGTGTGTGTGTGTGTGTGTGTGTGTGTGGGTGGGTGAGCTGGAGGAATGAGGAGTGTAGGGGTGTGTGTGTGACGTGGGGGTGGGGAGAGTGTCTCATTTTCACCTGCTGTAGGCTCTGTGTGGCAGACACCATACACACTCACACACACACACACACACACCCCTACGTATAAAGTATAACAAACAAACACACAGTAATAAACACACACACACACACACACACACACACACACACACACACACACACACACACACACACACACAAACAAGCACACACAAAACACATTAACTCCAAGCAATGGACCAGAATTGATGCTGCTCAAAATAAAACAAATACACACATGCTAAAACCACAGAGTTGCTATTGTCTGATTTTCACACACACACACACGCACGCACGCACGCACGCACGCACGCACGCACGCACGCACGCACGCACGCACGCACGCACGCACGCACGCACGCACGCACGCACACACAATGTGTATTATCAGTTTTGCCCAACTCCACCCTCATGCCCTGTCCTTGGCCCTGTGTAGAGGGATGGACCTGTCTGTCTCAAAGCAGCAGGGACACACACACACACACAAACACGCACACACACACACACACACACACACACACACACACGTGTCCGTGCGTCATTTGGAGCACGCTGGTGGATGGAAGAGGCTTTGCACAGTATGACATCACCATGAGGCTCTATTAGACTCTATTACCACCTGTCCCTCTGCTGAGGGACCAAGCAAGGAGAATGTGTGTGTGTGTGTGTGTGTGTGTGTGTGTGTGTGTGTGTGTGTGTGTGTGTGTGTGTGTGTGTTTATGTGTGCATGTGTGTGGATATTTGTGTGGTTGAATGTGTGTGTGTATTTGTGTGGTGTGTGTGTCTGTGTGTGTATGTGTGTGTGTGTGTGTGTGTGTGTGTGTGTGTGTGTGTGTGTGTGTGTGTGTGTGTGTGTGTGCGTGCGTGTGTGTGTGTGTGTGTTTGCTAGCCTAGGAGTGTTATCCATGGCCAGGCTTGTCGCCTGTCATAAGTGTGCCCTGTGTGACCCTGTAGTGTGAGAGTCCAGACGGCGGAGGTGACGACACTGACAGGGCTGTCACCGCTCCTCCTAACGCCCCCACCCCCCAACCCCCACCCTGCACCACCCAGCACCCACCACAGCACCCACCACAGCACCATGTGTGCCCTTGTGCCAGGCAGGAGGTGGAGGAAGAGGAGGAGGAGGAAGAAGAAGAGGAGGAGGAGGAGGAGAAAAATAGGAGGGACACTTAAGGTGACTGTGCGGTGCTGTCAAAAACAGTCTGCCGTCCAGATGGCAGCTGACAGCACAGCACGCCCCATTCTGGCTGTCCTCTGGCTCAGATACGGCTATCCTCTGGCTCAGATACGGCTATCCTCTGGCCTAGATCCGCCTATCCTCTGGTCCAGATCTGGCCTACAGTCACAGAGTTGCCATGGGGATTCCTACACCATTGGCTCTGGCTCTCCTCCTATCTGATAACATCAAAGCCATAAAGCACGGCTGCCTGTCACTGTTGTTTCTGAATGTGATCAGCCATCCCATAATAGCCTAGGACTCTTATCTGCTTTGCTCGTCTCTCTCTCTCTCTCTCTCTCCCTCTATCCCCCCTCTCCCCCTCTTTGTCTCTCTCTCTCACACCTACTTCTCTCTCTCTTCCTTTCTTTCTCTCTCTATCCCTCTGTCTCCCCCTTTTTGTCTCTCTCTCTCTCTCTCTCTCTCTCTCTCTCTCTCTCTCTCCCCCTTTCTTTTCCAAAACCAACCCCATGTGTCAGACAAGTAGCACCTGTCCATGTATCCAGTGTCTATATTAGTGCTGCATGACTAACTTGTCTATTTTGCGCATGTCACAAGTACGAGGCGAGAAAAGGGAATGTTTAGCATCTATGGCACGTCACGTTCTAATATTTCTATTCATAGTGCTGCCATCAAAAGGTAGCAAAAAGCACCTGACTTATGGACCTATGCAACCAGTGGTACCAGTGGCAGGCCATTGTCTGTAGTTACTGTAAACATAGCTTTGGGTGCAGTGACCTCTGGTTGTTGATGAATGATGATGAATATGTCTGTGCCCAGAAATGAATGCGTAAACACACACACACACACACACACACACACACACACACACACACACACACACACACACACACACACACACACAAAGACACACACAAAGACACACACACACACACACACACACATAAAGACACACACACACACACACACACACACACACACACACACATGCAAATACACGTGCTATGTTGTCATACCTACAGGTCTTTGGAGCGGTGTGTAATTTGCTGATTTGGATATCTACACTTGGTGGACTGAGGTGTGTGTTTATGGTAGCCTCTTCTGCTCTCACAGACACACACACACACACACACACACACACACACACACACACACACACACACAACCCCCGCTGTGAAGCACCTTCTGTTCCTGAGTGCTCCGCCTGTGCTCAGCGTTCCGACACTCATCCACACGGTGAGGCCACGCTGTCCCTCGCTTCCCTTTCCGTACCTCCCCTGCCTGGACTGGACCAAAGCCCAGTGTGTGTGTGTGTGTGTGTGTGTGTGTGTGTGTGTGTGTGTGTGTGTGTGCGCGCGCGTGTAAGTATGTGTGTAAGTGTGTCTGTGTGAGAAAATGCATGTGTATATGTGTGTGTATGTTTGTGCATTTGTGTTTGTTTGTGTTTGTGTGAGTGAGTGTGTGTGTGTGTGTGTGTGTGTGTGTGTGTGTGTGTGTGTGTGTGTGTGTGTCTGTGTGTCTGTGTGTGTATGTATGTGTGTTTGTCCCCTTAGTCGGCTCCTCCTGTGCTTAACTAATGTGCAGCAGACCAGCTCCCCAGGGAAGAACTGTTTTCTTATCTAACAGGGTGGAGAGTTTGTGTGTGTGTGTGTGTGTGTGTGTGTGTGTGTGTGTGTGTGTACACGCCTCCATGTACATGCGTCTGCGGGCATGTGTGTTTGGCTAAACTCTCAGAGTGTGTTCGGCTGTGCCGTATGCCAACCCCTCGCCCTACTGTTTTATTTACACGTTCCTCTGTATAATTCATGGCAATTTAGCTACGCTTGCGTCCACGGTAAGGCGGTAAGACGCTGCGCTGCCGCTGCCGTCGCCGCGTGATGAGGACGCCCCGACTCAAGCTCGAGCTCGGTCGAAGAAAAGCCACATAAATAAAACAACGCTCAGGAATTAATCTGTTTAAATAAACGTCCACGTGATCCAGACTCTGAAGCTCGGAATGCTACTGTACTGTAGAGAAGACGGGAGTAGTGGGAACAAACGAATAAACGAACGAACAAACGAGAGCGAGAAGGCCATGAGTGCAGCAGCAGCGGTTCCACGGCAACGAGGGACTTCTGTGAAAGCCAGTGTGTGCATACAGCACATTAGCCATACAGATACATACAACAAGAGACTGGAGAGAGAGAGAGAGAGAGAGAGAGAGAGAGAGAGAGAGAGAGAGAGAGAGAGAGAGAGAGAGAGAGTAGTGAAAAAGAAAAAGACATGACGTCATGAAAAATGAGTGAATAAGGAACGGAGGAAAAAAAAAGATGTAAGTGAAAAAGGCTGCAAAAAGAAAGCGGTGAATTCAAGAGACACACATCCAGCACTGTAAATCTGCTCTCATCAGAGTGGAAGATTACTCTAACTGTCATCCATTCCTAGTGTGTGTGTGTGTGTGTGTGTGTGTGTGTGTGTGTGTGTGTGTGTGTGAGTGTGTGTGTGTGTGTGTTGTGTGCTCGAACAGAATGCCTTCAGTCTCAGAGCCACTTTAGGAGTCCGAATTTACTGAGCGTGCTCATTAGACACTCTACCCCTCCGAGCCTGATTAGTGTGTCAAAATGCAATCCTCTGGGCTCTTCTGGATTGCAGTCTTCTGGCATCTGCCTCACACACACACACAGTGACACACACAGTGACACACACAGTGACACACACACACACACACAGTAAGACATACACACACACAGTCACACACACAGTCACACACACACACACACACACACACACACACACACACACACTCACACACACACACACACACAACCCTCTCCCCACTCCTGTTGATGTTACCACTGATAGATATGTTAAGCATGCTCTGCCATCACATGTATAATTGAGGAGAGGAGAAGAAAGGAGAGGAGAGAAGAGAGAGAGGAGAGAAGAGAAGAGAAGAGAAGAGAAGAGAAGAGAAGAGAAGAGAAGAGAAGAGAAGAGAAGGCTCTTTATTACAGTATTGCAGGTAGAAATGAATTCTTTATCTTACGCCTGGTGGCGCTCAGCCAAAACAGCCCATCCCTAAACACTTGAAAGGTATGGTTTGATCCTGTAGTGTTCCCCCAAACACACACACACACACTCTCTCTCTCTCACACACACACCTTACTGCATTTTTCGCTCTCATCTCTTTCTGTGCTTGAAAGGGAAGACCCAGAAGAGATACACTTAAAAATATCGTCCACCACTCAACCAATCTGTCGCTCGTCATTGTGTGTGTT
>JAODXP020000010.1:13038870-13041370 GCA_027497455.2 Sardinella longiceps
CGTTTACAATGAAGAGAAATCAAATCACTGGTGGCCTCACATTTTTGCCTGTTTGTGCAGGCTGGCCTGAGGCCAGTAGGGTATCAGAGACGATTAAACACAACACTGTCAAATAGAGTATCAAACTCAGACCAAATGACTGGTATCTGGGTTTGCCATGTGTGGTAGGATTTCTGCAGTTTACAGTAGAGTCTGCTGTCCAAACATTATAGCACAGATTCTACATTTTTAATACATTGTCATATCAATTCTATACACTTGGGACAAAAATGATAAACTAGGCAAAAATTAACAGGGACAATATCAGAAGCAATTAAAATATTTCAAATGCAAATGGCAGAAAAACAAAACAAATCAACTCAAAACTAGAAAAGCACTCAGAGAGCACAGACCTCCGCCAAGGCAATGTGGTCACAGACACAAAGTAAATTCCAGATGGTGTTCTGGATCACAGACCGCCACCAAAAATTAAATCAGTTCTTACTTGTGCAAATACACGGTGGTGAAAACAAAACTTCCTTGGCGGAGGTAATAACAACACAAAACAAAACAAAACAAAAAACAAAGCAAAACAAAACAATAGTCACCCCAAATGGATTCCTTCACATCTCGTCTATGTAAATCCAAATGGCTGGCTGCTGCCATTAAGAACAGGCTCATTGTGGCTCTGACGACAGGCTGCCCTCCCTGTCTGTAGCATGCGATTGCAGCCGAGGGGATCAGTGATTGTTAATTACGACCTGGGTCCTGTTCAGCCCGCCATCATCTGTATTACGACACCATTAACAGCACCCAGAGCGGCGGGGGAGGGGAAAGGGCAGAGCTGGCCCAAAGACATGCACGCCTGATGGAGGCTCGTAACACGCTGATCTGATAATGAGACGGGTGTGTTTGAGGCGTGTGTGTATGTGTGTGTGTGTGTGTGTGTGTGTGTGTGTGTGTCTGTGGCCTGACCTTATGTGTCACAAATATGGAGACAAGCGGTATTGCTGTGCACAAACACATGCGCTCGCGCACACACACACACACACACACACACACACACACACACACACACACACACACACACACACACACACACACTACACACAGAGTACACCCAAAGTAATGAGGGATTTATTGAATGAGGGAAATAAATGGGCAAGATGGGAATTGGGTATTTTGTGCTAAATTAAGGCTCTGTAATCACTGACCTCTTTTTTAAAATTCTGCCAGGGAATTAATAACTGCACTGGTATGTACATCAAGCAGACCTGTAACTCTTTAGAATTATGATCTAATAAAACATTTTAGATATGCACCCTTATATGTATAATTGTATATGTAACAGATGCCAACTAGCCTGGGCTAACTGGTGGCACTACAGTACATGGTACATCCTCACACCCATAGCCTTATGAACGCTTCTTACCACTGAGTTGGAAACTTGGGCTTTTCAGTCCATTGGTTAGAGCATTCATCTCCCATGCTGTTGACTACCTACAAGGAACCACCAACCTTCCCAATACATAATAACAATAATTCATACAGTAGGCTATTTGATTATATTTATATATTTTTGACTAGAAGTATCACTCTTACTTTCTTGGAGTATTTACATAATTCATAAATGCAACTTTTCAGCAATCCTGCCACTTGCAATCCAATGTGTATTCCTGTAAAATAAAACCTAATAGAATCACGGCACAGAAGCCTGTTGTGTTAAATGGGAGGATATCCGTCCTGGAGTTACAATCCAATTATTTCCTCTGAAATACCTCCGCCAGTGTTTCTCCCATTTCCCCAAATATGTCCGAATAAGCCCGTGGGGAAAAGAGGCCTCTGCTATTGATGAGTAGCATTAATAAAGAATGAGCAGCTTTTGAGTTTCGGCTCTAAATGAGATGGAAAATGAATGTTTTCCAAAGGATTCATGAGTCAAACAATATGATTTCTTTTTTCCCCTGTAGAAGATGACTGTATTTTCTCTGTGGCTTAAAAATGTGCTTGGAAGTTAAGAAATTAATGTTAGCGCCAATTAAGAAATGCAATGAAGAAGTACAAAAAAAGCAAACGTATTTTAGTGCAGTTGTTTGTCGATGCCAGAGATGTGTGTGAATCAGAAGGATGTTTATTATACGGAGTTAATTAATCTGATGCTATTAACATCGTAATGAACTGGGACAGCTGATAATGATTATTGATATTCAGATAAATCCTTCTAGCATGCTGTACATCCTTCCCACGAATAAAAATGTATATTTTACCGAGTGGCTCAGCAAAGCAATTAAGCCCTTTTTTTAGACACGTGCTTCACACCTGAAACTGTCTCTCAGCAAGTGAGAGTTCACTGTTAATTTCCTTCTTTCACACGCTGGATGTAGCTACTTTAAAGAGGTGGGAGATTTCAACGCAGTATGTTAACAACATGCTTCTGTCCAGCTTCTACACAAACACACACCCATGTCTTTGCACACTCTCTTTTAAAAGCACTGCATTTGTAGACGAGAATTCGTCATCT
>JAODXP020000010.1:13046370-13061370 GCA_027497455.2 Sardinella longiceps
ATTGAGATGGAGTTAGTGGGAGAGATGGAGTGTATGAGAGAGAGATATGGAGAGAGAGAGACAGAGACAGAGAGAGAGAGAGAGAGAGAGAGAGAGAGAGAGAGAGAGAGAGAGAGAGAGAGAGAGAGAGTGAGTGAGTGAGTGAGTGAGTGAGAGAGAGAGAGAGAGAGAGAGAGAGAGAGAGAGAGAGAGAGAGAGAGAGAGAGAGAGAGAGAGAGAGAGAGAGAGAAAGAACCCTGGCCCCCTGAAGACAGCCTGTATTTCAAGCTGCGTTTTTAATACGATAAAGGCCACCACCAAACCTTTCACTGTCAGTGACCTTCAGTGAGACATTAACGGTGTGATAAAACACAATACTCTGGGCCCCTTGCAGAAATATCTGTGGGTGGGCCAGCCGTCCTTAAGTACACTTGGCAAGGAAGTGTTTTCACAAAGATGCTTTTGTGCCAATACCTACTGACAGAGGGAGGCTGACTCTTCGACTGACAACGATAATTCATTTTCAGTGTTTTTACAAAGATAAGTATGACATAGAACTATGTCAGATAGGCAGCCTTTGAAGTACTGGAGGTTATCGACCAATGGCTATTTGATAGTTTTGTTTTAGATACGATATCATCTCTTCTACCTGTGCATGGCAACTACTACCATATTTTTCTTACCTGTATTTGTACTGTACACCCTTGAGTTCACAAAGCCTAAAATCCCTGTGGTTGGACAAATGTAAATAAGATTATATTCATGTTCTGGAACCATCAAATACAAAATAAATGGAAATATCATAAGTTAGTTTAAAATATTGCTTTTGGCTGGATTTTGTCAGCAGGACTCTATGTAATCTGATAAACAAATATCCCCAGCAAGGCAACATGAATGTGTTCCAAGCAAGCAAAGTCCACTTTGGCTTCATAATTCACACTAAAGCACTGAAGCTGATACATTATAGAGGCTCAGAGCGTAACCAGCTAGTAACACACTCATCTGCACCCTAAGAGCACACCTGTTGAAAACAGCACTATGATGGAGAGATAGAGAGGGAGGAGAGAGAGAGAGAGAGAGAGAGAGAGAGAGAGAGAGAGAGAGAGAGAGAGAGAGACTCTTTGCTCACTAGCAGGCACTCTCATGAAGCTTGCATGAGCTTTCACACAGATCTGTTAAAACACATCTCCTCTTCCCTTCGCACTTCTCTCTCCTCTAGTCAAGGTCAGAGCGCCATTGGCACGTCTGAAGAGGCCTGCGTTCAATAATTTAGACAATACCTCCAAAACACATGAGCCTGATGACACTTGTGAACAGGAAAGAGGCTGACGGACAGACAGCTCGAAGAGCGTGTTTATTTATAATTGGCGGTGAATGGGGCGACGTGTGAAACAGCTTCCCTTTTTACATGTGGCAAATATCAGCAGCCCCTGAAAAAAACAAAACAAACAAAAAAAAACAAAGACAGGATCCGCCTGCTGCCTGTTCTCCTCCTGCAGGTCCCTCTCTTGCTCCGGCTCCTGCTAGCTCCGGCTCCTGCTCCGTGTCTGTGTCTGTGTCTGTTTCTGGTGTAACGAGCGGAGTGCATCAAAACCACTCCTATTCCTGGAGCCGTGCTGTCACTCCAGTGTTGGCAGCGACAGCGGCGTTGATTTGACTTGATCTGATGGGAGCCACGCTTTTGGCCCAGTGACAGAGAGGCTCTCTGCTTCGTTCCTCTTCCTCCTCCTCCTCCTCCTCTTCTTCTTCTTGTTCTTCTTCTTCTTCTAGCTCTCCCGCTTCCCCCTTCTGCGTGGGAACGCCTGACACCCATCTTTTCTGGGAGCGACTGAAGCACTCTCCCCAGGGGGGGACTCAGGTACCAGCGAAGGCCCCCTTTTAAATGTGAGACGCAGCAGGCAGGCAGGCAGTGTGTGTGTGTGTGTGTGTGTAGGCACATCGATGTGGCACAGAAGAAGCGAGCGGGTAGCGCTAGCGTTAGCGTTAGAGGCAGAGCCAGAACGGGAGGGAGCGGGAGGTATCATTAGGACACTTTCCCTTTTACACTGAATAATACAAGAGTGCCTTGAAATGTTAACTTTGCAGGCTTCAAGCTGATTTAGCCATCACACAGACAGACAGACAGACCTTCCTACTCCACAGTGTGACGGGAGACTCCCTCACTCCCACGCCTTGCCTTCACAGAGTAGAGATTTTATTTCTTTTTTATTTTATTTTATTTTATTTTTGGGGGGTGGGGATTCTGTGATGGGTGACCTGGAAATGCCTCTTTAATCTATCTTCATCATTTGCAGCGCGCTGCTCTACTCTACGCTACTCTACTCCACTCTTCAAACCGTGCCTGAGCCAGGAAAGCAGACAGCATGAAATATGCATGAGATCACCATTATGTAAACGCTTAATATGTATCTGTCCAGTGGCTCATTGGAGAAATGGAGAATGGATTCCCCGGCCATCAAGTTTTAATAAGGAGATGCCATTTGTAGGGGTGAAATTCATTTTTTTTTTTGGAAAGTCCAGATAACTTTGTCCATCTCAGAGTCAGGTTTTCTGCTGTTGTTTATCAGACTAAAACAAGATTTGCTCTTGTTTCCGTTTGAAAGTTGTTCTGCTGTGATGGTTTACAAGCTGCAGAAACAACACGGAGACAGCATTGCCTGAATTGATCAGGGATGATGCCAGTGCACAGATTGCCTGGCTTTAAGTTGAGCTGCAGGCTCAGGAGAAATAAGAGACAGAAAGAGGGATAGAGAGAGGGAGAGGGGGAGAGAAAAAGGGAGTGAAGGGATGAGTTGGCTTGCAGAGAGAGCTGGGGAAGGAGAGAACGAGAGAAAGAGAGAACACGCAGAGGCAGAGAAGGAGGAGAGAGATGTGTTTATTTATAGAGAATAATGAGCCTAATTGGTAAATTGGTGCAGTGATTGATCGTGTATCGAGCTGTCTGGGTTCCAGAATGAAGGATGTCTTTAAATAGAGGGAGTGACACCAGGCGAAAGGCAGGGTAAGCCTGGGTCCCAAAGAGACAGATCTCTCATACAAGGGCAGCTTACAGACCACTTACAATGGGAGCCTAGTCTACCACTTTATCCTGTTTAATGATCCTCTTCTACTGAATATATTCTATGTATGTACAGTATGTATGTGTGTGTGTGTGTGTGTGTGTGTGTGTGTGTGTGTGTGTATGTATGTATGTATATGTACTCTATAATGCATGCATGTCTGTATGTATTGTATGTATGCATGTATGTATGTATGCATGTACATATGTATGTGTGTATATACATATTATGTATGTACTGTATGTATGCATGTATATACTGTATGCATGTGTGCAATGTATGTATGTATGTCTGTCTGTCTGTATGTATCTATGTTCTTTATGTATGTTTATCATACTGAATTATAGTACATGTTTGCATATTTACATAGATAGTTCTAAATATTAAGCATAGTAGTGGCTATAAAAATGGACATACTGCATGAGTCTCCAATGAATTCAAGAGCTACAGCCTTGATAATTGGAAATGGAATAGCCAAGCTTATAATTCCCCATGATTACAATGTCACTTTTACTAGTGTTGCAGTCAAAGGTAATTTGGTGAAGCCAGCCCTATATGGCCTCATAAAAAGGCCATCCCTGTGTGTGTACAACAGATATTACGAGTATGGGGTCCTATATGACATGCAAGTGTGTGTGTGTGTGTGTGTGTGTGTGTGTGTGTGTGTGTGTGTGTGTGTGTGTGTGTCCAAAGCATTCATACCCTCCGCATCACCCGTACATATTAAATGCGGGTTTGAATGTGTGTGTGGTTATTAATAGCTGCTGCTGTTGAAAATCACACCCTGTTTGGAGAAGTGCAAATTAATATGACTGCTCAGATCTGGCTCTGGCTGCTTCTCCTCTCCGCTGCAAGTGTAATTACCTCTTTTATTCCTTTCCTCTCCTCCCTCCCTCCCTCCCTCTCCCCTCCTCCCCTCCTCTGTCTGAACTCAAAAACACTTTACGCCGGACTAAATATAGCTCCTGATTGGATAATTATTATTTATCTATCAATCTGTAATGGATCCTATACTACATGTAGGACGTACTTTATGTGGTCCCACCCACCCTGCGCAGGTTAGAGGCCTTGTGTGTGTGTGTGTGTGTGTGTGTGTGTGTGTGTGTGTGTGTGTGTGTGTGTGTGTGTGTGTGTGTGTGTGAGTCTGTGAGCATTAGCTTTGGCAAGACCCCCCTGCCATCATTATGCCCACGGAGGGGCTCAGATAAAGAATTACTCAGCTCGCAACAATATTCCACCTCACACGCTGGAATTAGCTCCGAGGCCTATCCATTTCCTTCCTGTCGGCTTCCGATTCAATTACCCAGCGCCCCGGGTAACCCACGGCTGGCTGGAAATGTGGGAGCCGGCTGGGTTGGGGGGTGGGTGGGGGGACTTATGGATCTGGAGTAACATTTTAATGGATTTCAAATATGATTTCAGTTCCTGAAAGGATAGGTCACCATTACACCTAACCACATTAAGGCGCAATCAAAGATTTTTTGCTCCTACCCTGGTTCCCAGGAGGCGGTCTGGCAGACACAATGTCTCAAATGTCTGTGCGTTACGCACAATTATCGGGGCCATGATTGATGGGTTGTATTGTTGGCCTTACAAATCCAAAAGAAAGCGCAGGCATGGCCAGTAGCAAGTGGGTGGCAATTAGCTCATTTCCAGGAGTGGTTGTGTGAGACAATAGCACATCCTTTGTTCTGGACTGATGATGAATGCCATTGATTTAATGCAGCACACTGCATTACACTAATCATGAGTAACTCCACCGCCAGCGGAGGACACGAACTACATGTATGGACATTTACTCAAGTACTGGACTTAAAGGTAGGGAGGGAGATGGTTCCCTGGAGCTTTTTTTTTTTTTTTTTTTCACGATATTGCTTTAAATCCCCTTCATACTGTGATTATAATCCATTGATTAATATAAATAAAAAAAAATGGAGAGGACAGGAGAGAAACAAACACCATCCAATCATTTTCAGTAGCCTGTTCAAAATGATTGAATGGTGACATGTCTATCAAACTCAACTGCGATTTGTCCCTCGCCCCTCATCCTGAACTCTGGAGGCGGGCCTTCTGGGAAGTATAAAGAGTTATCTTTCCAGGAACTTGCACCCTACCTTGAAGCAAATTTTTGTATCTATTTGAATAATGATATCTTTGTATACTTTCACTTCAATACATTATAAAGAAAAATATTATTATATTTTAATAAATAAAATAAAAAAATATTGTATTTTGACTTCACTACATTTTAAATGTAGTATGAAATAAGTTGTGTGAAAATGTAAAAACTGGGATGTTGGACCTAAAAAAGCAAGTTCAAGCCAAAGGGTTTGTCCTTTATGTCAGTGTATGTAGCACCAATTTTATAATAATGCTCTTTTTTACCTCTGCATTGAGCCAGCAACCCTTCATTTTCAAGCCTGAAGCCCAATAGGCCACAGCTGCCCCTGCCACAAGTCACAGTTCCAAGAAAATATACGTTACATTCTGCTACAACACATCAAAAGAAAAATATTTGTACTCTGAAACAAGTATTTCCATATTTTCATTTCATTTAAAATTAGGAGTATCTACCTCTAACTGGAAATTTTATGGAAATGTTGTCCTTTTGTACTCTGGCCACTTCTAACTAGCCCCATACAGTACATGTACTAATCACATTGAAGATTTGATAGACATTGACACTACACACACACACACACACACACACACACTCGCACACACATTCACACTCGTGCGCGCGCACACACACACACACACACACACACACACACACACACACACACACACACACATATGCCGGTGCACACATGAGATTATTTAAATGTCAGCCAGTGAGCATATGTCTCACAGGAAATAGGAGGCTTAACGTTCACACCACTGCGGCATTAAAGCCGATCTGATGAAGGATATGTTGCACCAGCAGGGAACTCACACGCACGCTTCCAAAACACACTATAACTACGAAAGACAGCCCTTACACGGCAAAAAAAAAACACACTTTAAAAACAGGGAGATAGATCAGTCTGTGGCCGCGCTGAGTGATGACACGACAGACCCAAGGACTCTGTTAGCGGGGGACGCAGGTGTAATCGCTGTTATCGCTCGCTCCGTCCCGTACGAGGCCCCGCCGTGTCCTCAAGACCCCCGAGTCGCTGATCCCCAGACACCTGTTATTAATTCTCTCCCATTTAATCAGTAGGCAGCCCAGCCACCGGAGGATGACAAATGAAATATATGAGGCAGGGAGCGGCAAGGTGCGGAGAAGAGGAGGGAGGAGGGAGGAGGGGAGGGGAAAGAAAAAAAGAGAAAGAGAGAGAGAGAGAAAGAGAGATTGCTGTCAAATTTGCCGTTCTCCGCTGGAATCCTTGTTTCCCCGTCGATGAGATGCATTGTTCTCCCGGCAAAATAATGGATGACCCAATGCATGGCAGTGCGGTGCAGAATGTCAATAAATAGTTAATGTCCAATGCCATCACCTGGGTGTGTTATGGGTGCACAGGGGCAGGCGGAGAGGAATAACTTACGCGGCTTTAGCTGCATGTAGCAAATACACTTCCAGACAGTGTGTGTGTGAGTCTCTCTCTCGTTCTCTCTCTCTCTCTCTCTGTGTGTGTGTGTGTGTGTGTGTGTGTCTGTGTGCATGGATGTGTCAGGGTAGGTTTGAAAAAAAGAACAACTCAACAGCCAAACACATTTTCAGGTAGAATTGAATCCTGGATGCCTCTGGTGATTCCAAACGATTAATAAAGAATGAGAAGAGAGAGCGAGAAAGAGAGTGAGAGAGCGCAAGAGAGAGAGAGAGAGAGAGAGAGAGAGAGAGAGAGAGCGAGAGAGAAACAGAGAGAAACAGAGGGATCATTTATAAAACTGACATGCTGCTCTTTTAGGGCTCGATTTAAAGCCCTCCTTTGCATATAAAGTGCTTTCATTATAATCAGTTTTTAAATCCTTTCTCTGGGCCTCCCTCCCTGTCCTCCGACAGCTGAACTAGCTCGCGGAAAATGTCAGCGCCTCGCTGCGGCCGTGACGACGGCTAATCCTGCCGCGCCGCTGCCCGGGTTGCTAAGCATCGGCATGCATATGCGGAAGAGGGACATAAATCAAGAGATGGATCTAGCAGCCAGATGCACACTGATAGGACCCTCCTCCCCGCCCTGTAGCCTCGGCCTGGGAGGACTCCATTGTTTGCGGTCTGGTTCTACAAGTATTCGCCGGACGACTTCTCCAATTAATTGTCTGGAGCCAAAACTCCAGTGTTGTTGCTGTTGTTGTTGTTTTTTATGTTCGTTGTCATGCCCACTGGCTGCTGCCACCTGTACCCAATTTGGAATTTTATGTCTTTATTGTCTTTTCATTTTAGAGTGTCAACTATTGATTTGTTTAATAAAGACGGGTGGAGCCATCCCGATGTGATACCAGTGGGTTATACTGCTTGTTATTCTGCCTGCTTGGACAGCTCAGTTTTGATGCTCTTCTTTCATTTACTGTAAGAGTAAGAAACAGTGCTTCAATTTGTTCTGTCTTTGAATACCACAACTAGGATCACGGAGGCTCCCGAAAGCATTTTTGTTGAAGAAAAAAGAAAAGAAAAATAAAAAAGAAAAAGAACTTGGCTTCAGAGAAATCATGAAGCTTGACTGATAAGGTTTTGCAATGAGGTTACATCATGCATTCAGAAACAATTGACAGTGCAGACGACTCAAGTGGGTTTAACCTCTGTAAGGCCTCCTTTCATGTCTCACATGCGTCAACACTGGAATCTGTTGATGCCCCGAAGGGCGTGAGGAAACAGGTAGATCAGCTTCTTTGATTCAGGGAAAAATGTTGCTTTTTGAGTTCATAAGTTTTCATTTAATTCAAATAGTGCTTAATGGTAAGGGAAGGCCATTCTGCAACTATAGTGCCTCATCATTTTTACATTTTTTTTTCACCAAATGCAACTGTAGTACCATAGCCTGACAAGCCAGACTATAACATAAAATATAGTCTGGCCACAATGGATAGACCCAAGGGGAGGAATCTTTTAAACTGCCTCTGCATACAAGCTAGTGTAAAGGATGCCAACTACCCTGGGCTAGCTGGTGGCAGTTCGTGTAAATCTTCAGGTTTTTCAAAGTTTTTTTTTTTTTTTTTTTTTTTAAATTTTATTATCACAACCCAATGATTCATGAACTGCTGAGTTAGAAGCCTGGGCTTTTAACTCAGTGGTTAGAGCGTTCGATTCCCATGCCGTGAGTTTGCTGTAGCTGGCAGGGTGGCAGGTTCAAGACCTGTGTGCAGTGATGACCACCACCGGCTACACTAGCGCTACGAAGCTAGGATAGCGCTACAACCTCTCTACGGCTCTGGCTATGACCAATCAGAACAATGAACATACCGATTCAAACAACGCTAGGCTAGCTTGAAAAATACTGCAATAATTCTGCTGCAAATGTAATTATTTTCCTCCAAACATCATTTATTAACTTAACATGTAAAATATTATCACTGCTTGGAAATGATGTTTAAGCTTCTCCATGTGAAAGGCCCAATAGTCTAGGCTAGGGGAAAAGAAGCAGGCATGGTTTTACAGTTGTGTTCTTATCATTGTACTTATAAAGATAATACATGCAACATACTTTTAAACAATTTCATTGAATTATTCTTAGGAATTGAAAGTGGGTCTATGATTTCTTTTTTGTTGAAACTAGCGTTTGGAGAGACACCAAACTCATGAGCCATGGCTCAAATGATCACGATTACAATCACTGTTAGCCAATGCAGGTTTGTAGAAACAGCCCAGGTTTGGTGCCTGAAAAAACAGCCATTTCTCATAGCAGAGACGGCTGATGTTTATCACAGTACATACAAATCTCGCAACAACTGCCACGATAAACCACAGTTGAATATTTCATGCCTTTCTGGACTTTTCTTCCCTTGTTTTCAGATTGTTTTGCATTAGCTGTTCCATGCATAAATCAAGGAGGCTTCCATCATTATCATTATACAAACTTATACCATTAAACAAGTTGCTATAAGCTGGGGGTGAAAGTGAGAAAAATTAATTGAATTTTTTTTTCTCCTTTAATGAGCCTCAGACGTTAAGTCTGTGTGAGTCAGCCTGGCCCAAACAAGATAACACGGGAAAAGGAGTCAGGCTCTTTCTTTTAATGAGACTAAAGGTCTCAGCACCTCATTTAACGCCCTCCATCCATGAGAACAAATACTTGATAGGATGGTGGAGGAGGAAGGGAGAGAGGGAGGGAGGGAGGTGGGGATGGGGAGAACAAGGAAGATTAAAAGAGAAGTGAGATTGTTGCGAAGGGCGGCCATGTGTGAGTTTCTGGAGCTGAGGCTTCAAGGCCACAAAAGGCATCTTTCACCTCCAGCCTGTGGAGGCTGAATACCTGTGTGTGTGTGTGTGTGTGTGTGTGTGTGTGTGTGTGTGTGTGTGTGTGTGTGTGTGTGTGTGTGTGTGTGTGTGTGTGTGTGTGTGTGTGTGTGTATGTGTGTGTGTGCGCATGGGCCTACTGAAGTAATCCAAGCTGAATGCCTCGCGCTTCTCACAAACCACTAATTAAGAATTGGTATGAGCTGGTGGGTGAGCGTACAAAGTGTGTGTGTGTGTGTGTGTGTGTGTGTGAGTGTATGTGAGTGTATGTGGTGGGTGTGGATGTGTTTGGAGAGTGAGAAGTAATCAATGGCATGCGAGCATCAAAGAAATGCAATCACAAAAGCTGCTTTTAGGATCATCCACATCTCTCTGAACACCTCCTCCGACCTGCTTGTTTTTTTCCCCCTTTTCTTTTACTGTTCCCTCAACTTATTTACAAAATATATATATATATATATTTTACGGAGTTTTATTTATTTCTTCTTTTAAAACATAACTTCCCTCAGGGCAGGGGAGAAATCCCCTCAAACCTCATCAAGCTAGCATCCAAATATACCTCAGTTAGACCAAACTTTAAACAAGTTTTTCATCTTACATGTTGTAAAGTATGGCACCCTGAACATGGAGGTAGGATATATTTCATCATTTGTTGCAAGTAAATAATTTATACCAGCCTAAATTTAGGACACTTGCATGGCAGCCAAGAAAGCATCTGTGAATTCCTAACTCGCAAAATAGCCCAGCGAAGAAATCTTGAAATCCTGAAGCTATTTTTGGTTGATATGTATTTGAGTCTCTGTTTAGCTGCATGACACACACATTGACGTAGGGAATTTGTTTTGGTTTTCACACACACATTGCACACCTGAGAGTGTGCACGTTTACACTCACGCATCCGTCTCTCTATCTTGCCAACACCCCCCCCCCCCGCCACACACACACACACACCCCTCTCTCTCACACACACTCTGACATTACCAGTGAGAAAAGGTGATATGATAGTTTTAATTAGCAATAGCAGCTATCTGATTTATTAGCCATCATCTCCTGTGACATTTCCATAGTTACTGTAGTTATTAGCAGCAGTGAGAGAAGTCCATTTACTGTGCCAGAGACTGAAGTACGGCAGGCAGGCGGGCAGGCGGCCGATGCACTACGTGGCACAGTGACTGCACCCTGGTCAGGTGGTACTGACTAATCCCGTCAGTCACAGACACAGAGGCTCGGCCGGCCAGGCATCGCCTCCAGCACTAAGCCCCTTTGAAGAGCAACTGCAGGCCAGAAACCTGTAATACAGTCTGAAGAAAAGGGAAAGGCCAGCCGGCTGACTGGAACCATTTCTCTTCTCCTGGATTGTATTATTTTATGAGGTCACGGTCAGTGTTTGGCTAGGATGTCTTGCCATTGGCCTGTGAGAGGATGCCCATAAAGGCTGCAAATGCCTGTAAACCATTGACAATACTGCATCAATCTTCGGTGAGGAACACAAGGAAAGCAAAAACGAGAAAAAAAATAAATCAAAAAATAAATAAATCAAGACAAAAGAAAACAAAAGAACAACAATGGAGCAGGGAAAGAAGTACTACCTACTGAAATACCAAAAAAAAAAACAGAGAGAAAAGTGAAAGTTTCTGTATGTTTTTTTTTCTCCATCAGTGGGAGCAAATCTTTTCATCTGAGAGCGTTTGGGTGAGGCTGTGAGTCAGTCTGCTCAACAAGTCTTGACTTCAGAGAGGTGTTATCGCAGCGCATAAATGTTTCATATAGTGCTCCACTGCCTCTGCTGCATGTCTACCAGCATTTCAGCCCAGCGTAGGCCATCTCAGCTCTGCACAGCACAGCACAGCACAGCACAGCTCATTCCCACGCCGCACAGCACCACAGCGCACCACAACGCACCACCAGCCTCCTTTCTCTCTGACTGCAAATGCACAGACTTTCAAAGATTTCCCATCATGCAATACGTCAGGATGTCACTGCTCTGAGTCTGTCACCTGTCACTGGTCCAACCCAAACCCACTCCACTGTCGTCTGCTTCCATGACAGGGCATTGCAGGGTTGGGGCAGGGAAAGCATTGGTATTGCATGACCTTTTTTTAAACTCATGCCTGTATAAACAATACCTTTCACAACATTACGTGGAGAAACCAGTATGCCTGGTATGCATGTAACGGAATGTAATGCATCTGCTAGTAGACGGACAAACAACAGCTCAAAGAATGGTGCTGGAAACAATCCAGAATAGATATTTCCTCTTTTGCATACCAGCTTTATACAACAAGACAGGTCATCATTTGGAGCTTTCTATCTCTGAAATCTTTTGCACACATGCCAACATACATGATAGGTCTACATGTTTTGTAACACAGTTCTCCATTCTTAAATTAGTATGCAACACATCTGGCATCCATCAGAATCCCTGGTAGATTTGAATGTTTTGGCAATTAACACATCTTCTCTGCCTGCTGATGTGAGGCATAGTGCTGTGCTTTGACAGAGTGTCAGCAGCTACAGCCTAAAGCATGTTGGCCTCTTTCAACTTTTAGTCGACTTTTACTCGAGAGCTCAGTCACTCTCATATTTCCATCTGACGCTAATGTACTGTAGAGTCCAACACTCAACACTCCAATCCAAAACAAAACTTTTCTCCAAGCACGGAGGAATAAACAGTCATTTATGTGAAGGCTTGCTAGTGTGTGTGTGTGTGTGTGTGTGTGTGTGTGTGTGTGTGTGTGTGTGTGTGTTTAGTACAGCATCAAACCCAACCTTCTATGTGCTTTTCAGAGAGATTGGTAGTTCATTTAAGTGTAGAAATTCTGGTTTCTCAGTCCACACACAGGTTTTAGAAGATGGCTAAAAATCTATAACTCATTGTGTTTTTATGGTACTCTAGCTTATACTTCTTTTTCAACTTTCTTGAAAGCCTCCTCAATGCTGGGGGAGTATTCATGTGCTTAGTTGAGAGGTGAATTGACCAGGCTCATTGAGTTTTGAAATGTTAATAAGGTCTCATGACACGAGTCTCGCCCTAGAGAATTAATGGGAAGGTCTTTGCACTGCACAGGTACTTCTTCTGCCCTCCAGGAAATGTAAATTTCATCATTTCGTCTCTTCAAAAAATGATTAAGCCTCTGAAGTATGTGAACAAAGGCCCATCAATGTTTCAGTGGTTCTGCTCAAGGTTTGGAAGGTGAGCTAAAGAGCAGGAGTGAAAGGTCAATTCCGTAGACGCTCCCTGATGCAGGGTGGGCATTTCTCCCACTCAATCCCATCTCTCCCCTCTCCTATGAGAGGACATAAGCACCAAATACTACAGTAGAAACTATTTCAGCTTACCTGTTGGCGTGGGCCATTGGTCAGGGTAGGGGTGAGCGGGAGGTCAATGTGGAAAGGGAGGCACATAGAGAAAAAGAGAGAGGAGAAAGAGAGAGAGGGAAGTTGGTTAGTTAGTTTGTCTTATCATTTTTTCCGCATTTGTCAAAACAATTCTCGATGATGCGGCAGGTTTGTGCCAGCACCTGAACCACCAAGCATGTGACAATGACACAAGTGTGTGACATCAAGGTGCATTCATAGACGAAAACAACCACACCCGCATCAGCCACCTCAGGACTTATCTCATGCCAAACACAACATGATAGCACACCATAAAAACCCCTTGGAAATACCTAGCCACGAACACATTCAAATGTAAATAAACACAGCAATCAATCTTGTCACATCTTGAAAAATAAAATAAACCCAAACCAAAACAAAACAAGACAAAACTTGGCGCTTGTGAAGTGATTGAATAATCTACTTCTGGCACAGGGCATTGAGTCCATCTGGTTTAGTAAAACTAGTGCTAGAACTCATCAAAGTCCATTTCTGCACTTCATTGCCTTAGCTGTACGCAGGTGGGAGCATAACTTCATTCTTAATGGATGGTTGTGTAGACAGTGAAAATCCTCCCTGCACATTAAAGTATAATACAATCTTTATACACATAGTCCTGTGCAGCCACCCATTGCCTTAGCACAGCACCGCTAGGGCTAAAATATCTTATCCTGCTCTGGATATTAATAAATCATCAATATTTAATTAAACGTATTCTGTAATTCCGATTCCACGGCCATGACTGTGCACCTTTGCTATTAATCTGATCACGCTATTAATCAGCTTTGACCTGTGGGAGTAAAAGAAAGGAATATGCACATGGGAGGGGCAAAGTAGCAGTTAATATTTCAGCCAATCAAAACCTTTTCCTTTGGCTGGAAAGCTCAGAGCCAATCCAGAGTCAAGTCAGTGTCTAACCTGAGACTAATTAAGCTGGAGCGTCCAATCGGGGTAAAGGTGTGTGTGTGTGTATGTGTATGTGTGTGTGTGTGCGCAGTGTGGGTCATGCATAAGTCATAAGGGGTGAAAGAAAGTGTAAAAATATATCTCATGAAGATTTACATAAAACATGAGAGCATTAAGGAGACCCAGCTCCAAAGAAGTTGGAAATGAGGTTATGGCTCTGACAGGGTCATGCCAGAGATGACATTAGGAGAACTTGGAGACACACACGCGCGCGCACACACACACACACACACACACACACACACACACACACACACACACACACACACACTTGCACGCGCGCGCACACATGCACACAGGCAGAACACACACACACACACACACACACACACACACACACACACACACACACACACACACACACACACACACACACACACACACACACACACACTGCCAGGGAGAATCAGCTTTTGGGTGTATTATTGAAACATGAGGTCTGCGGATTATTGAAATGACTTTCCTCTACATTTAACGTCAGGGTTTTATTTATTCATTTTTTTTCTAAAGTCATTTTGGGAGAGTCACAATAAGGACACAATGTTTTTGGAGATACAACACATTTTTATTTTCTAGCTGTTTGCTAAGTTTGGTAACCAGGAGGAGTAGGTCATATTGTGGTTAGTTTTTTTTTTTGGCCTAAAAAGTCTGAAATCAGTCAAAGAAATGTATAACTCCGTTTGAGACCCGGAATTTGAAAACCGTCAAAACAGATCTCTGTGTCACCTTCTTTACAAAAAAAGTGTCATCCATGTAAAAAAGGGGTACCATAAGGACGGTATTCTCCAGGGTGCTTAAGTCCACTTAAGTGCTTACAGTAAGTGCAGGCTGAAACACATGGTTCTAAGCACTTTTTTTTGCACTTAAGCACCTGGAAGAATACCAACCACCTGTATGTTAGAAATACAAACATCTCTCCATTCTGCAAAACATCACTACCCAGCATGCTTGAGTGCTTCCTCTCCCCTGCATAAATGTCAGCCTGAACATATCCCATGTAATGATGAGGAAGATGAGGATGATGACGATGATGAGTATGACGATGATGGTAGTAATGATGATAATAGTAATGTGCAAATTACATATTTTAATTTGATCCAAATAATTTAATTTAGGGCTTCCAGGGCCCGCTGGTAACCGCATGTGGATCTCCTCCCATCCTGAGCAGCTCAACATTAATCAGCCCTAATTAGATTTAATTGCAGTAACTCCAGAAGCAGCAGACCCTTCTAATGCAATGCATAT
>JAODXP020000010.1:13063870-13076370 GCA_027497455.2 Sardinella longiceps
GGTGATGGAGAGAGACGGGCTCATCAGAGACTTTTACCTCCCTGTGACAAGCCAGTAGAAATCACACCCATTGTGACACGCCAAAGACCATCTTTGATTTCAGAATTCATTATCAAAGTGTCTCTGTGTTTGTGTGCGTGTCTGTGCTTGTGTGTAAGAGTGTGTGTACATGTGTGTCTGTGTGTGTGTGTGTGTGTGTGTGTGTGTGTGTCTGTGTGTGTGTGTGAGAGAGACAAAGACTCTGACTGTGTGTGTAAGTACTTCTTCTACACAGTGGCCGTCTGGTGAAGACTTGAAAGATTTGGACATCAGAGACACGACTATCTTCCACCTCTCCAGACCGCCATGTTTTTTTTTTCTGCTCCTCTCTTGTCCTCATTGTTCCTCAAGCCTTTTTCCCTAAGACATTCTGTAGCTCTGATCTCCACCCTAGCCCGCACACACACATCCACGCTGGCCCTCACACATTCACTACCCCTCACACATCCACTAACCTACACACATCCACTAACCCTCACAAATCCACTAGCCTACACTGATGCACTGCTCCAGTCTCCACCCTGGCCCGCACACACACATGTCCACTGGCCCACACACATCCACTAGCCCTCACACATCCAGTAACCCTAACACATCCACTAACCTACACACATCCACTAGCCTACACTAATGCACTCTCTCTGGCAGTACGGGGGTCAAATGTATCCACCCTGCCTACTGGCTCCGCTCATTTCATTTCCTTCCACCAGATAGTAAGGGAGAGCATAATGCACTTTTGTTTTCTCTGACACTAATCTGTGCAGGCCAAATTCTGCAAACACAGTGAGAAATGGAAGCCACGGTATTGCTCCCGGGTCAACCTCAAGTCAAGATAGCAAAACATTTTTTATATATGTTTTAGAGGAACTGTAACAAAATCTTTCAAAAAACTACATAGCGCATAGCGCCCTCTAGAGACAAAACAATTGCCAATGGAGATGTTTCAGATGGTTTGCTTGAAGTGAAACAATGTGAAAGCGGATGATGAAATCAGGCTAGGTCAAAGGGGCTTTGGAGAAAAATGTATCTGCCATACAGCGACACATGCAGTTACCTCTGGTGACCTCATGCATCCAGACAACTATCTGTGCTCCACGGCAGACAGCCAGACTAGCCCTCCTCTGGCTATAGGCCAGCCCATACTCTGGAACGCTCAATTGTATTTTTTTCACCCTAAACGGCACCTTCAAGGCAGCACTGCAAGGCCCTTACTTAACTTTAACACTAAGGCACAGTGTCTTGAAGACAGCACTGCCTGGAAGACACTGTTGAGGGCAAAAAAGACCAAAGACCCTTGAAAAACTAAACTGATGCGTCATGTCAGATGTATGTGTCTTTAGTCACAGATGCAAATGTTGTTATGGTTACAATCATGTTAAAAATGCACAGAAATGAAAGAAAACAAAGCAAAGCACTGCATGTTGTGGGGCTGACTTCCTTTGGGTGATCTGAGGGAGGAGAAGAGAATGATCTTTTTGGTGAGAGCAGAAAGGATTTGAGATGTGCAGTCCAGTCTAGCAGGACTGTGAGTACAAGGGCAGGATTAATACTGGACTGATTGGACTGTGCGCAGGATGAATAGACATTGACCTGACTGACACAGAAAACCCTAACAGTGATGATTTCTAGAAACTAGATGAATAGCTAAGGCAAGCTGAATCAGTCGGTGTAAAAAATTACTGTAATACAGAATTTCACTTACATATATTTATACACATTCACACACATCTTCGCCGTTAACTAGCTGCTTATTAACATGGAAATTAATAACATACTAGCCCCTTGTTAGTCATTACAAAACCCTTATTAATACCTTATTCCACTCCACCTATACCACATAATACCTTATTATTCATGTTCTTATACTACCTATTATTGACCATAGAAGCAAGAGAGAGAGAAAGTCAGTGTCCTACACCAGCTTGGTCGTAAGAATGAGAGGTTACTGACAAGGAGGAGCTTCTCAAGTGCAGACAGCATGATATTAAAGGTCAGGTAGACACAGAGCTTTCATGAACGTCTCATACAAGATTCTGAATGCAACATCATGCATTCTCATGCACTGTTTTTCATCCTCCTCCTTGTTACCTTCACCAAGGAGGTTATGTTTTCGGTTGCGTTGGTTTGTCTGTCTATTTGTCTGTTTGTCGGACAACATGTACAGTATATTGGGACAGGAACTGATTCGATTTTGGTGGTGATCAGTGATCCAGAACATGATCTGGAATTTATATTGTGTCTGTGACCACATTACCTTGGCGGAGGTCTGCGCTCTCTGAGCGCTTTTCTAGTTACTTATAGAAATGTTCTCACTGCTGTTCAGACTTTGCGTTTGTAAGGATTGAGATGCAGAAAAGAGAAAACGTCAACATCAGTATTCAGCGCAGGGACACTCAGCCTAGGAATACTGTGTTCTTCTGTGGTTGTGTCCTACATTCTATTTCTGCTTCCGTAATGAATAAATAAACTAAAAGGTGTGGTTATTCAGCATAGCGCTACATATCGCTAGGCTTTTGAAGAGATAAAATATCCTTTTGTCATCTTGTTGCATTAAACGTGTATTTTTATCCTGTGTCAAAGAAACATTCCATATGGTATTATATCTCATATTGAAATATATTTCTGCCAATCCCACTTTATGAGTGGGAGGGGAAAAAAGCATGAAGAAGCTTTACAAGGGGTTCCTGTAGTCTGAAATCCCCAGCACAAGAGCATCATGATCATAACGCTTTCTTTATTATCACCGCAGAGGACATGGCTCCATAAACAGACCAATAAATTACCTCTGCTTGTGCCAGCACCAACACATCCACCGGCACCGCTCTGTGCCTGTGCGCTCATCGTTACACCGGCCTATTTTTGGGCCAGGGTTCTCACGTCGTTCCGCCCACTCTCTCATTGTCTCACCCTCTCTCTCTTGTGCGCCCTCTCTCTCTCTCTCTCTCTCTCTCTCTCTCTCTCTCTCTCTCTCTCTCTCTCTCTCTCTCTCTCTCTCTCTCTGTCTGTCTCTCACCCTCTCTCTCTATTGCCCTCTCTCTCCCTCTCGCCCTCTTGCTCTCATCCTGTCTCTCTCTCCCTCACCCTCTCTCTCTCATGCCCTCTCTCTCTCTCACGCCCTCTCTCTCTCGGCCTCTCTCTCTCTCTCTCTGTGGACTTGGCTAGCCGTGGGTTCGGTGAGTGAGCAGCAAGGTTTGAGTGTGCCGTCGTGACAGTTGTTATTCTCTGAGCTTTTTATGGAGGTCGTGCCGGTGATATTGTGTGTGTGTGTACGGGGTGTGTGTGGAGGGGTCTGTCACAGGAAAAAGCCTCAATGCAGTGCGGGGGCTGCCAGAGAGATGTGAAGGGTTCGCTTCCTGCCACCAGGATGATATTTCTTCATTACGGCGTCCTACATCAAGCGTAAAGCAGCAGCGCCGGCTTCAGCGCCTGGCAGGAGGCGAGGTGTTGACGACAGGGAGGAGACGGAGAGAAGAGGAGAGAGGGGAGGGGAGGGGAGGAGGAGAAAAGCGAAGAGAGGAGAGGAGGAGAGGAGAGGGGAGGGGTGATAAGGGGCGAGGGGGAGGAAACGGCAGGGGAGGCCGGGGTGATGTTCTGGCAGGTGATCACTTTTTAGAGGAGTAGGCAGATGATTGCTGAGGTCATTATTGCATCCCCTGTCTGCAGGGCTTCAGCCTGAAAATGGACGGGCTGCCCTACATCACTCCTGAAACAACTACGGGCTACTACTGGGACAGCAGAATGGACTGCACTCACTACATACAGCTTATATGTATTCACCTATACAGTATGTACTCACTCTTCCACATAGGTGTAGAAATAGTACATACTATGTAGTATGGCCACATTATCCACTCATGTACATACTAATATTGTGAGAGTAGAATGGACTACTCAACGTATACACCCATATGTACTCACTACAGCATTATCCACTCAAGTACATACTAAGATTGCGAGAGTAGAATGGACTACACATTACAAACATCACTCAAATCCACTCAAGTACTGTACATACTAAGATTGTGAGAGCATGGACTCATATTGCTAGAGACTTTAATAAGGTGAAAACTGAAAACCAATGACATGCTCAGTACTGGACAGCAGCCACCTGCCGCGGGCATAGCTGGCTACTGTAGACGTCTGCATTGTGGATGATGTACAGATGTTTGGACAGAGGCTCACGTGGGAAATGATTTGTTATTGGATCGTTGGAGGAAGCGGGCGTTGACGCTTGGACTCCGAGCATAGTTCAAGCGTCAGAGGAATCAAAGTCAATATCCGATGTCATTGTTTGCACATCCTCTTGAGCGTACATCGAGCATGCTGCGAGGTCATTCAGGTGATTCACTGCTGTGTACGGAATACATTTTTCTTTTCTTTTTTTTTTTTGTCTTTCCCGCTGGCAGACATACAGTATACTAGCCCAGTGACAGCATTATGAGTGTACACACTGACACACACACACACACACACACACACACACACACACACACACACACACACACACACACACACACACACAGGCCTCACGGTGAAAAATGTCTCCCTGGTCTGTTCCCAGTGTCACTACTTATCCTGCCCTTCATCAGTTCTGTTCTCCTGGACATCCTTACACTACATACTGCCACATACTGTAGCGCTGCCATACAGTACACTACAGTACACTCCGCTGTGCAAATTACAGCTGCATCAGACCAGGGTCGGTTCTCTTTTCACTGCCCTAGGCCAGATTTGAGATTTGAGTTTTGGCCCCTCTTTCCTTGAAATACAAGTGAAAAAATGAAGAAAAAAGTAATAAATGTTTTGGGATGCCCGACTGATATTTCATGCCCTTGGGCGGCGATCGCCTAGTTCATCTATACCAGCCCTGCATCAGACCACCGTTCTCTGATGACTCTCATCGAATTCTCATTGCATTTTAAAGCGATGGTTCAAGCATAGCACTGTTGCATGAACCTGTTGAATGCACTAGGAATTTGGAACAACATCAACAAATGCAAAAGCGACACATTACTTTTCGAATGTTGTTGGTGCCTGACTGCTCGTTCGCGTTTGCATTCAGTCTATGTCCACCCTCCAACTCAAGCTAGTGTGTGGTGAGCGTTCTGGCACATAATGACTTCCGTGCATCGCCCAAGTGAGTGTTGCATATTATTGAGGTCCCTCTTCCACTGTAAAGTGCTTTGGGTATCTTGAAAAGCCCTATAGAAATGTGAGGTGTTGTTGTTGTATATGTTCCAAATTCTTTCATTCCACTCGCTATCTAGTGCAGTCAGCAGGCTCGTGTAACAGGACTATGCTAGAATGGTGCTGAAGTATCCCTTTAAAACTGTGACTGTGGCTTGAGCAATGACTGCTGGCCTGCACCAAGCCTGGCAGGGCTCACGGAGGAGAGGACACACACACACACACACACACACGGACACACACACATGGAGGAGAGGACACGGCCCAGCTTGCGCTTGTGCTTGTGCTGTGTGCCCATGACTCATCTGTGCAACTGCCCATTCCTCCGCTCGCTCTCACACACCAGCATCTGAGGGATGGAGTTGCTCAGCAAGAAGAAATCGCCATGACTCTCTCTCTCTCTCTCTCTCTCTCTCTCTCTCTCTCTCTCTCTCTCTCTCTCTCTCTCTCTCTCTCTCTTTCACTTTCACTCTCTTTTGCGAAGGCTTCAATTTTCAGGGCTACAGTAGTACGGTGTTGGAATAAATGGTAGGTTATTTATTTTTTTATTTGAAGGGGAGCCTGTCATAAAATCAAACATTGACTCCGGCTCTGCGCTCGTAAAAAAAGCGGTCCGTGGCAGCAGCGGCGTGAGCCCTCTGACAGTGGCGGCCAATCAAGAGGCGGAGAGGTCAGTTTATATAACCCTGTCTGAGGAGCATGACTTACGGCTGGGATTCCCATGTTCCTTTAATAGGGCTCAGGGCTCCTGCTGCTGCTGCTGCTGTAAAACGCTCACTGCTTCAAGGAGCTGGTAATGGGCACGTGTGTGTGTGTGTGTGTGTGTGTGTGTGTGTGTGTGTGTGTGTGTGTGTGTGTGTGTGTGTGTGTGTGTGTGTGTGTGTGTGTGTGTGTGTGTGTGTGTGTGTGTGTGTGTGTGTGTGTGTGTACGTGTGGGTGTGGGAATGTGCATTTGTATGTGTGTATGTGTGTGTGGGTGTGTGTGGGTATGTGCGTGTGTGTGTGTGTGAGCGTGTGTGTGTGTGTGTGGGAATGTGCATTTGTATGTGTGTATGTGTGTGTGGGTGTGTGTGGGTATGTGCGTGTGTGTGAGTGTGTGTGTGTGTGGGCATGTGTGTATGTGTGGGTGTGTGGGGGGGAGTATGTGCATTTGTATGTATGTGTGGGAGTGGCCGTGCGCATTTTGTGTGTGTGTGTGTGTGTGTGTGTGTGTGTGTGTGTGTGTGTGTGTACACACATGTGTGGGAATGTGGGTGTATTTGTGGTTTTGTAAAGACTTGTTTCTCCACTCTGAAAACAGAGGTGCTATTCTGTCATTGGTGAGATTTAACCCAAGCCATTAACAACACCACAGACATTTACTGTACTGTACCTGCCTCGCCTTCAGCTGCCCGTTATGCCACAACTCTATTCTCCATAAAGCCTGAGCTCCATTCTCCTCTACTAGACTCTGGCTCCATAGCAAACTGGAGCTGTTGTATTGTGTGCTGGGATTGAATGGAGGCAATATTGTAGAGCAGCTATTCATGGCCAATTGAACACACACACACACACACACACACACACACACACACACACACACACACACACACACACACACACACACACACACACACACACACACACACACTCTCAAGTTAACCTTCAAACCCCCACCTGTGTCCCTGTGGCCCTCACCTGCATTTATTTTGCGTTCATGAAGCCAGGGGGCTCACAAAGGGGCGGGGCCAAAAACCTCAGGGCCGCCTTTAACCGCCGCCTCTCAGCTCCACTTCAACTGGATTGCTGTGAGCGGCAGCTTCAATGGGAAATGAACTGCGGAGTTTAATTCCATCTGCTTGCATCCACCCCCACACACACTGGCAGGCACAGACACACGCACACACACACACACACACACACACACACACACACACACACACACATACCCTCACACGCACGCACACACACACACATGCACACACACATACACACACTAACACGCACACACACACACACACACACATGCACACGCACGCACACACACACACACACACACACATACACACACACACACACACACACACACACACACACATACGCCTGCTCGACAATATGCTGTTATGAATAATCCTCGACAATGTGCTTTTCCCTCAGCCTCTCCCTCCAGATGGTCCACCTCTCCTTAGTTTGCGAGCAAATGAATAGCATGCACAGCTATCACTACGCTTTAAATGCATCACCCTACTCTATTCAGACGTGTGCGCCGTGTAAATGCTCTGCGTTGGACTAGCTCAGGTGTCTGCTTCTGCTTTGCAATTAGCTTTCATGGGTATGTCAAACATGACATTACCCATTTCAGTAGCACTTTATAATAACCACCTTCTATAAATAGATATTAAATAGCTTGTTTACTGTACACCACTAAGTAGATAATTAACTTTTAACAAATAACGGTTATTGTTAAGTTACAGTAATTTACAGACATTTCACTGATTAGTTAATTAGTTGGTTGGTTAACTGTTAGTTTACAGTTTCTTTTGGCTAAATGATAAAATGGAAAAACTTGATGGAATTAAGTAAGCTTACTGATTGAAACCACTAACTTTCCATTTCACTTCTTACTGATGTTAGTGAGGAAATTAATAACCATTTATAGAGGAGGGTTATTATAAAGTTCCTCTGACAGGACATTTCTTATTACCTCCGCCAAGGATGTTATCTTTTCGCCTGCATCTATCTCTGTGTGTATAAATATATTGGGAGGAGTAAGAACTGATTCGATTTTGGTGGCGATCGGTGATCCAGAACACGATCTGAAATTTATTGTGTCTGTGACCACATTGCCTTGGCGGAGGTCTGCGCTCTCCGAGTGTTTTTCTAGTTTGGCTATTTGGCCACCCTCATATACAGCACAGGACACGGTAGCCTACACAGGTGTTTCCAGTGTTTTCAGCACTAATGATTCGTGAGGCAGATCTATCTGAGATGTGGGTTGCTGTGCTGCATAGAAGGAATTTGTGTCTTGCTTGGAGTGCCGCCTTCATGGGAGACTTATAAATGCGCTGTATGTTATGTGCAGCAAACAGGCTGGCACTAAATCCACTTTGCCAATGGATTTGTCACTGTATCTGCCACGCACCAACTCCCTTCCAGAGAACCATCTCTATCTGTCATGCCATGGCGTGTGACATGGTTGGCTACACACACACACACACACACACACACACACACACACACACACACACACACACACACACACACACACACACACACACACACGCACACAGACACGCATCTAAACACACCCACTGGCAGAAGGCGAAGGCTTTACCGCAGACATGCAACCAGGTTCACAAATACTTTCTCACACCTAAATACTGTGTATCTGTGAACACACATATGCACATACATGCGTGTGTATACACATATACAAACACATTCATACAGATTTTCTAATAACAATGCCCATATTCCATATTATTTGTAAATATGTGGAATAATAAATGTGAGTGTGAGTGTGTGTGTGTGTGTGTGTGTGTGTGTGTGTGTGTGTGTGTGTGTGTGTGTGTGTGTGTGTGTGTGTGTGTGTTTGTGTGTGTGTTGTAATGTTGATCAGTTCCTTCTTCCTTAATCCTCAGTTCTTTGTGTACAGATCCTTCCTCTCCGCTTGCTTTTCTCTTGATCCAATTAGCTTGGTTGGTTCCTCTCCCAAATTCTGGATCAGGTATAGCGAAATGCAAGGGCACGCTAGGCCAATATGGATCTGGAAAAAAAAAAAAAAACCTCCCTCTTCCCAGGCTTGCTATTCCGAGGCTCTTTCCCACTGAGACGTGACAATACCATTCATTTCACATGCAAATTGATTAAGACCTAATAGGCAGCCCAGCCAAATATCACCTGTAGATCAGCAACCTCATAGCGAAAGCAATGAGACCCGAGGCAAAGCTGCACCGAGGCCCTTATTAAGTGGATGCCCTGTTGGTAATGCGCTGTCATTTTCCCATGTTCTGCTCCATTGTTTTGTGCATCCGCGGAGGGATGGAAATCAGCCTCATCCATATGGATCCACAGACTCCTGTCCTGTCCCCACAGACCTGTGATTCCACTGTGGGCACCCACCCACCTGACAGAGCCTCACCCTCTATGCACGCTTCACCAGCCGCTTTCTCTCTCTCTCTCTCTCTCTCTCTCTCTCTCTCTCTCTCTCTCTCTCTCTCTCTCTCCTACTTTGCCAGCCCTCTCTCTCTCTCTTTCCTTTGCCAGCCCTCTCTCTCTCTCTCTCTCTCTCTCTCTCTCTCTCTCTCTCTCTCTCTCTCTCTCTCTCTCTCTTTCCTTCTTTCACTCCTATTTTCCTAGTATGCCTCAGTGAGTCCTTCTCCCTTAATTCTTTTTTTCCGGTTTCCATCCTAAAATGCAACTCTTGGCCTAATTCTTTCACTGTCTCTCATTCCTAGACTCTTCACCCCACCAACCCCTCTGTCTCTCAGTGCTCCTCTGTCCGAGGCAAAGTCTCTCTCTCTCTCTCTCTCTCTCTCTCTCTCTCTCTCTCTCTCTCTCTCTCTCTCTCTCTCTCTATCCAAGAGTGCACCGATGGAGCGGCGCTGAGTGGGATGTGAGTGAATCTGTCGAGGAGACTGAGGAGACTGAGGCTGTTCTTGCAGACAGACCGCAGATGAAGGGGAAGACATTCAAACCGAATGTCTGAATCACACTAATAAACTTTCCATCATTACACATGGCCAAATACTGTATATTACAATAGATATATTGAGTTTCGGAAAGCCATTTTAAATGTCTCTCGCTTTGAATCCCATACACCATAAACATGATTTCTTTGCATCAGGAGTGTAGTGGGGAAAGGGCTTCTCTCCATATATTACTTATGGGAATAAATAAGAAGTACAGTACTTGTGCTTGTGCAATAAATGGATGTCATCCATATGCGAGTCTGACAATATGTTTGCTTAAAGCAAACCAGATCAGATTTATATCAGGTATAAAAGGAGGCATCATGCAGTCAATGGCAGGCTATTGCAGAGCTATTGTAGTCTATTTGCTGTATGCTTGAGCAGCCAGTCAGCCCAGGAGGAGAGACAGATACAGATGCAGATACATAGCCTGTCTGATTGTATTGGATGTTGTACTGCCTCTTATCCTCCTCTACTACTCACCCATCAGCACTGCTCTTCTTTCTTTCTTTCTCTCTTTCTTTCTTTCTTTCTTTCTTTCTTTCTTTCTTTCTCTCTTTCTTTCTTTCTGTCTTTCTTTCTCCTTCCCTCAGGTGGAAAATAGCAGTCCTGTCCCCGCAGGGCAATGATAGGGCGTTTCTCACTGCCATTACCAACCCGCACAGGTGCTGAAGCGCTGTGAGATTTCAGCAGAGACAGATTCTCTCCTCAATCACTACCTGCTGCACTGCAGAACACACTGGCGTTGTCTCACACTGACAAAGTGAAGCACCGAATCTCTTAGGAGCGTCAACTGATGCTTAAGCTATTGGGAAGCAATTTGCAGAATGCAGGCAATACGTAAAGTCTCTCCATCAACAAGCCGTGTTTCTTCTGCATGAGCTACAGCATGATGAGGCGTGTGGGAACGGAATGGAGAGGAACTGTGTGACGACTCAAAACCATTTGCATTTAAAGGAGTTATGTGGAAGACTTTTAAGATAAAGACTCCAAAAATGACCCCAAAAACACTCAAAAATAGGCACATAATGTGAGGAAGCAATTATGACAAAAGTACTGTACATTGTTGCCCAGCTGCCAACTGAAGTTAGCAGGCAAATTAACTAACTTTGCACCATTTTTCTCATACTATCACAGTGTGTGGCCACATGACATCTCTTATTGCCTCTTTCACCAAGGGAGTTATGTTTTCACCAACATTGCTTTCTTTGCACAAAATAACTCCAAAAGCTCTGCACAAACTTTGGTGAAATTAGCAGACAATGCGGTTATTAGTACAAGGAACAGATGATTAAATGACCCAAGCTGCACACATCAAACATGTCATAGTATTTACTCAACAGCTTCTCATAGCCTGATAAATCCAGCAGCTGTTACCGTGAACAGCAGCCTATAGCTTATTAGATGATGAATCATGAATGGATAGTGTATGCACAAATCAGCATTATTACCCAGGACTGGTGCTTGCTTGCATCCTCAAATTTGAAGTATTGCAGCTTGGAGCGTCCAAAACCTCTCTCTCTCTCTCTCTCTCTCTCTCTCTCTCTCTCTCTCTCTCTCTCTCTCTCTCTCTCTACTACACAGCCAACAGCAGCCTTCCAAGGCAGTTGTGGAAATGTTTCAAAACATTCATCATCCAATTCATTTGTGTGGGTGACGTCTGAAACACTCAGTCATCTTCAACTCATCATGTTTTTATGCAACCTAACATGTGGCCACCCCACACTGTTAATAATAAAAAGACAAAACAAAAAAACAAAACAAAACAAAACAAAAAAATGATTCTGAAAAAAAAAAAAACACACCAAGTGAACGTTTCAGAAACCATCTCGTCTAGACTTCATGACACCACTAACTCTTTATGAGAAAGTATGACTTCTCTAAAAAGTAAAAACAAACAAACAAACAAACAAACAAACAACACAATTCCTGAAGTAGTTTTAAGTGCTGTGTTCATGGGGGAGTTATAAATACGCTGTATTTACAGCTGACAGTCTGGCACTATAAACCCAATGCCAATACATTTGCCAATTTATCCACCAGACTTTCACTCCCTTCTTCCATCTCCCTCTCACAGCATAGCCGCTGTATTTAATATATTTATTTATTGAATGCGAAGGTAACTCAAGATGACTCAACACTGAAAGTATTCCACCTACACATAACGGCTTAAAGGTACCCTTAGTGTGAAATTAGCTAATTAATATTAGCTAGTTATTAAATCCTCTTGTGTTTGTAACACTCAGGCCATCTATGAAATTAGGGCCCATCATGTTAGATCACGCCTGTAACTCACAAGTATTTAGTTGTCGGAGGTCTGACACATTGAAGTCATGTTATATAAGCAGGCATGGAGACACTTCTGACAGCTACAGAAGTGCAAAAAGAACAAAGTGAGAGAAAAGTTGCTTTTGTGTTGAGAGTAATTTGATTAATGGCTGTTGGGTTTGGGAATGATTATGCCAGAGTGCTGTTCTCTTATCACTGCCTTTGCCACTCTCTCTGTTCCGCCGCTCTGTGCTGAGGCATTTAGAGTGAGCTAAACACACACACACACACACACACACACACACACACACACACACACAAATACACATCAGCACA
>JAODXP020000010.1:13078870-13081370 GCA_027497455.2 Sardinella longiceps
CCACAGCTGTCGCTTGGCAAGGCGCACCCACCCAAACGCAGAAGCTCATTCTATCATCTCAAACTTGCTGTGAAATAATGCATAAGCAATCTGTGTGTGTGCGCTCCCTTTCTTCTGCACTCGCCGTCTCCTCGCCGGTGCAGCTGCCCAAGAGCCATGGCCCAAGAGCGGGTGAGTCGGCGCCACTGCCCAGGTCAAGGCGCTCGCCGGTGTCTGGGTCGGTTAAATCACATTATACGGATGGGACGCCAGGTGACTAATTCTATTGGGGGCGACTCGGGAGTGAGACACGATGCTGTCTGGAACAGACACACACACACACACACACACACACACACACACACACACACACACACACACACACAGAGCCACACAGAGCACACGTGTGTGTGTGTGCACACTTCCAAACAGTTGAAGCTGCAGGAAAAAAAAAAAACAAAAACAACAACAACACAGCAGCAAAACAAGAGGCGTTTGAAAAGGGGATGTGAGGTCAAAGGTGGCTGTCTTATTCCTCGCAGGGCCTTAGCGCTCCCGCTTGCAGCACACGCCTTCGCCTCGATAACGAGCACAGAACACGGCGCATGGAGCACGGAGCACGGAGATCCACTCCCACAACAGGGAGCACACATGTGGAAACCACAGGAAACAGCAGGCATACAGGCTAAATGAAGATGATAGGGATTTCTTAAGGAATATCAGACTGAGAGAGAGAGAGAGAGAGAGAGAGAGAGAGAGAGAGAGAGAGAGAGAGAGAGAGAGAGAGAGAGGCGTGGAGGGAAGCTGAGAGGCAGAGGCGAGAGGCAGGATATTTGCACAGTGGGCGATCTCTGTGTGTGTGCGAGCTCTGTGAGTGTGTGTGTGTGTGTGTGTGTGTGTGTGTGTGTGTGTGTGTGTGTGTGTGTGTGTGTGTGTGTGTGCCACAGGTTTCCTGGGTGGGGTCTTGGCTGCAGCTCTCTTCCTTAACCCATCTCTGTGTGTGTATTCTAATGTGGAGGGAAAAGGCACATGAAGCCTGCATCTTTTATTATTAAATGAGCTTATTCCATTATTTAGGCGCTGTTATTTTCCGCCTGGCTGACCGAGCCTAGCGCAGGCTGGCCGGCTGCCAACTGGTGACTGAGAGAGAGAGAGATCTGTTTATATGAGTCTGAAACTCCCCCTCATCTTCTTCTCTCTCCCTCTCCCCCTTTCTCTCTCTCTCCCGCTCTTCCTCTCTCTCTCTGTCTCTCTCTCTCTCTCTCTCTCTCTCGCCTATGCCATACTGGCTCTGCTCCCGTGAGGCGGCACGGGAATGAGACTGATGCAATCAACACAACAGAAAGCACAGGAAGTTACTGCCTACGCCACACTGCACGCACATCCGTACCTATGTATATGCACTCACTCACACATCACACACAGACATGCATGCGCGCGCACACACACACACACACACACACACTGCTTACGCCACACTGCATACACATCCCTGCCTATGTAAACATGTTCATGTTCACACACATGCATGCATGCACATGCACACATTTTCACATAGTACAGTAGCACACCTAGCATCACCTTGCAAATGAACTTACCACAAATACACATACAAATTACGTGAACACACACACACACACACACACACACACACACACACACACACCATCACAGCAAGGTGAGAAGGCTGGGAACACCACACCCATTTCCCACTAACATGTAGAGATAAAGAAGGAGGGGCTCTTCCATAGTGTGCCAGGCATCATCTCTTTGATTGACACCGGATGTCATGTCATGTCATGTCATACAGCCACTTATTGGCCAAGAGAGAGACAGACAAAACAGAGAGATAGAGAAAGAGAGAAAGAAAGAGAGAGAGAGAGAGAGAGAGAGAGAGAGAGAGAGAGAGAGAGAGAGAGAGAGAGAGAGAGAGAGAGAGAGAGAGAGAGAGAGAGAGATGGCTAGTTAAGCCGGGGCAGTTTCACTGTGAACCAGCAGCAATAGGCACTGGAGCGTAGTGCAACTGCAACTGCAGATCCCTGTACCTCCAAACTCTCGGCTTTCACAGAGCCCCACACTTCTCCTGTCTGCAGGGCAGCATTGCGAAGCGAACATGTCAATGGCTTTATTTTTGCTATTCCATAATTTACGAAGCAAGGGAATTATTATCCACACTTAAGTGAGCAAGTCAGATTTCTAGCACATTTTTCCCCAAAGCACCTACTATCCTCCAGCAGTCCTGCCTATCCACTCAATAGCCTCTATTGGTTAGCTGTCTGTCTAACTTGATGCTATCAATCATTTCCAGCAGACCAGCAGTAGCTCCTGCTACAACCACACTTGAGACTTTCTCTTTTGGCTTTGAATCTAAACACACCACCTCCCCTGAGCTTTGAATCTAAACACACTATCCTCCCAGAGGTTTCTCTTCCACATAGATTTAGAAATACTGGAAATCACCACCACATACAGAGCTTAATCCACTATATCTGCGTGTGGAATTGGATGTGGATAATGCACT
>JAODXP020000010.1:13091370-13093870 GCA_027497455.2 Sardinella longiceps
ATGTTATTATCCTTTTTTCAGGCGAGAAAAAAGGGATACATTCAATGCATTTCAATAGAATGTTCAGTGTACCACAACTTGATGTCATAGAATGTGAGAATGTTAAGATGTGAAATAGGTCCAAAGGTGTGGTCAAATCTGATCCATATCTTTCGGTCTTCACTCCTTAGATCTTTATCGTTTGACAAAGAGATTACACTTCCTCGGCAGAGATGCAATTATTTGTGCTATTGTAGGATGTTGTTTGTATTTAAAAACAAAAACAAAAAACAAATAAACCAACAAAAAAAAACTAATTACAACTGAGGATTCCATCTGCTTCAGCAAAGAAGCGCCTTGTTTCATGGGAGCAAAAGTAATCAATCACTGACTGATTCTAACAAACCAACTTTTTTTTTTTTTTTTTTTGGTAAACAAAATCAGCGGATTTGTTATTATTTGCAGGCCTTCAGGAAATTGTAGGAGGCAATGCACTGTTATGAATAAGGGTAGTCTTTTGTGTGACTAAGCAGGAAAATCAATTTCACACACTCCTCCTATCCGCCCCACACCCCACCCCCCTCTCCGCACACACACACACACACACACACACACACACACACACACACACACACACACACACACACACACACACACGCAGCCCAGTGGTGGGACAGCACATACCCAAAGGCTGAGGCAGCAGCTGTTTAAAATGAGGGTACTATAATCACAGCACTGATATTGTAAAATTGCATTAAAACCCCTGGGAGATGTTTGACTGTGTGAGTGTGTGTGTGTGTGTGTGTGTGTGTGTGTGTGTGTGTGTGTGTGTGTGTGTGTGTGTGTGTGTGAGATGTTTGGAGGTGTGGGGGAGGGGGGGAAGTGGTCAATGCTTGTCAGATAAAGCAGAGACCCCCACACAGAGACACACCCTCCTCTCCAGGCAGGAAGACAAGGCTGGCAGTATTGACTGCTGTTGTACAAACACATGAATTGAATGAGTGGCTTTTTTAAAGAGAGGGTATGCTAACCTCCCTGCCCGTGGAGAGCACACACACACACACACACACACACGCACGCACGCACGCACGCACGCACAAGTAAATACACACACACGCACGCACACACGCACACACACACACACACACACACAGGTAATAACACCCTGATGATTACAGAGAAATGAAACCGTCTCCTTGCCTCCTCTTCTCTCACCCCCCCACCCCCATTTCACTTATGCTCCGGCTTATTTGAAAACACCCCTGGTGAATTAATAGTCAACACGCTCCCATCCACAATACAGCCCACAGGTATGTTATGTTAGCACCCCAGTGACAATGGAGTGGGGAGACGGCAGTGCTCTTTAAAGCCTGCTCCTGCGTGGCTGTGTATTGTGCCATGAAATAAACAAACAAACACCTCCACGATAACGTGGGAAACAAAAGAACAAACGGCTCATTAGGAAGACGGGAAATCCCGTGCCCTAAAGTGACTTAACTTTTGGGGATGAGAGCTTTTATTATCCCGAGCTAACACTGCGCAGGATTAACCTGCATGGGTTAATCCAGAGGAATAATCCTTTGGAATTGAGACCTTTCTATTAATTCTTAATTGGTTCAGAATCCCTGCGTTCGGCACAATGTAATTCTCCATGACAACATCTCTTCCAGGGTGTGAAAAAAAAACAAAAAAAAAAACTTCAACCCCGCGGCTCCTCACCAGCGCCCATCCCCACACCATCCGCACCCCACCTCTTCTCTCCTCTCTCCTCCTCACTCATCCTCACCACCCTCTCCCCTCCTCTCCTCTCCTCTCCTCTCCCTTCCTCTCCTCTCTCTCTCCCCTCTCTCCTCTCCTCACTCCCCCTCTCCTCTGTTCTCCTCCCCTCCCCTCCCCCCCTCTCCTATCCTCTCCACTCCACTCCTCCCCTCTCTCCTCTCCCCTCCCCGACCCCATCCACACCACCATCAGCACGATCCTCACTGCTCCACACCTCGCTCTTCCTCTTCCTCTATCCGCTGCGTGGCTCTAGGCCTGCTGCGCTCCTTGCGGGGGTTGCCGTGGAGACGCCGGGAGCGGCTCCAGATGGCTCAGCAGTGGCGGTGGCGGTGGTGATGGCGGGGTCTCTCTCCTGCGGCGCTGCGGAGCCATAGGGTGCCTTAGCGGCGTAGCCTAGCTTTGAACTTTACACACACACTGTGGCCTCACCACAGCACAGCGTCCCATCTGATGGGACTGTCGCTTAATAAGGAGCCTTTGAATGCCACCTCTGCAAGGGTGTGTGTGTGTGTGTGTGTGTGTGTGTGTGTGTGAGACAGGGAGTGTCTTCTCATCATGCAAGACTTGCTGTGCAGTACCCTAAACATTCATGTATACCGACACATGCACGCACACACATACACACACACACATTCACCGCAGGCGGCATACAACTGCAGCTGCCAGTGTCAGCAGCAGTAGCTCATAAATCCTGATTGTGTGAGGAGCCATAGTGTGTGTCTCCTGGCTGTTTGTCATGAAG
>JAODXP020000010.1:13108870-13111370 GCA_027497455.2 Sardinella longiceps
CACATTACTCCAATTCTGAAGTCCATGCATTGGCTTCCTGTAAGTTATAAAGTAGACTTTTGTGTTTAAATCACTAAATGGACTTGTTTTATTTTATGGACATGTCTATTCATTTTAGACATGTGTCAGCAATACACATCACTTAGGTCTTTCAGGTCACTGGAGAAAAATAAACAATCTCAAAACAAAGTGTGGTCAAGCAGCTTTCTGCTATTATGCAGAGTAGCTTTTGAACCAACTACCACAAGGAATAAAAAATGCCACTACTGTTTCAAATCTAGACTCAAAACCAAACTGTTCCCAGTTGCTTTCTCCTAATAATTCACTTATCTTTCTTTTTTATTTATACTCTGTACACTTTTACTTTTAATTAGTTTTATGTTATGTTTCACCTATCTGTCTTTTACGTAATCATGTTATGCCTTTATTACCGTAATGCTATTCATTCCCTGTTTAATCCTTTTTTGTGTGTTTACTTTCTACCATCTACTGTAGTTTATTTTCATTTTTGTACAGCACATTGAAATTCCTTTGTGTATGAAATGCAGTAAGGACTGTAAATAAACTTCCTCCATCGACAATCTTTCCCTCTCTCCTTTCATCCTCACTGTCTTTCACTCTTCAAATCTTACCTTCCACCTTTTCTTTTCCCCATCTCTTTCTCTCCCTCTCTTCTTCATTCTATTTCACTTTTCCATCCTCCCCATCATCCCTTCTTCTCTGCTGGTACATAAAGGAGAGAAGACTCGTCCTTCACCTTCTGCTGTCACGTCTATTTCTAGCATGTGTGTGTGTGTGTGTGTGTGTGTGTGTGTGTGTGTGTATGAGAGTGTGTGCGTGTGTGTTTGTCTGTGAAACAGAAACTGTATATGCTGTGTGTGTGTGTGTGTGTGTGTGTATACATGTGTGTGTGTATACATGTGTGTGTGTGTATACATGTGTGTGTGTATGTGTCTGTCTGTGTGTGTGTGTGTGTGTGTGTGTGTGTGTGTGTGCCACAGCTGAGGCAGAGCTGTATGGTAGGCTATTCTATTCAGCGCTGCCTGCAGCCAGACCTTCAGTGCTGTGGCCTCTGCCTGCTCTGACATGAATGGGTTAGTGTGAGCAATGGGCTCTGGGACAAACCACCACAAGGTCTCAGCTTGCACAGGTTGTCTCTGCTTTTATGTGTGTGTGTGTGTGTGTGTGTGTGTGTGTGTGTGTGTGTGTGTGTGTGTGTGTTAATATGAGTGAGAATGGAAATGTTTCTAACCTCTGTACTTTGAACATAATATACTGTACATTGTATACAATAGTGTTAATGTATCTGAGAGAGAAGCTATTTCTGATTTCGCATTGGTACATACTGTGCAGTTCTGTGCAGTTATGTGCTATGTGTGTGTGTGTGTGTGTGTGTGTGTGTGTGTGTGTGTGTGTGTGTGTGTATGTGTGTGTGCGTGCATATGTGCATTCATGTGTGTGCACTAGCCCTTGAGCATAAACAGTTGTTTACAGTATTTCTATACATGTGTACAGTAAATTAAATTCAACCCTAATGCATGGCTGGTATTTCTCAGTGTGTGCCTGTGCATGTGTATTTGTGTTTGAACATTTACGTATGTGTTTGTGTGTGTGTGTGTGTGTGTGTGTGTGTGTGTGTGTGTGTGTGTGTGTGTGTGTGTGTGTGTGTGTGTGTGTGTGTGTGAAGACACACTTTTGTGCCCCTACAGGTGTCTGTCAGATTAAGGGACGTGTCTAGCCCTCAGAGCCACAGCCCCCCAGTGTCAGGTCTGTGGCGCTTCCCTGCGTGTGTGTTTGTGTGTGTGTATGTGTGTGTGTGTGTGTATGTACTGTATGTATGTGTGTATGTATGTGTGTGTGTGTGTGTGTGTGTGTGTGTGTGTGTGTGTGTGTGTGTGTGTGTGTGTGTGTGTGTGTGTGTGCGTGTGTATGTATGTGTGTGTGTATGTGTGTGTGTGTGTGTGTGTGTATGTGTGTGTGTGTGTGTGTATGTGTGTGTGTGTGTGTGTGTGTGTGTGTGTGTGTGTGTGTGTGTGTGTCGGCCCCCAGAGCCACTCCCCCAGTGGCAGGTCTGTGGTGCTTCCCTGCGAGAGGCAGATTGAAAGCGGTGAGTGGCGGCCCCTCTGATGGCAGCTCTCAAAAGAGATTTCAAAGCAGCACCTCTCGGCTGGAGCCGCCTGCCAATCTGTCCTCACCCTGTTTTCATTTCCACCCATGCCTTACGCCCCACTCTTCTCTTCTCTTCTCTTCTCTTCTCTTCTCTTCTCTTCTCTTCTCTTCGCTTCTCTTCTCTTCGCTTCTCTTCTATCCTCTCTTATCTTCTCTTCTATCCACTCTTCTCTTCTATTATCTTCTCTTCTATCCTCTCTTCTCTTCTCCTCCTCCTCTTTTCTTCTCTTCTCTTCCCTTACCTTCTCTTCTCTTCTCCTCTCTTCTCCTCCTCTTTGCCTTCCCCACTCCCATTCTCCCTGTTTGTATGATTTTTCAGACTTTTAACTTA
>JAODXP020000010.1:13116370-13161370 GCA_027497455.2 Sardinella longiceps
AGACATCCACTTAACTCCACACTATAGTATAGCTTTATGGGACAGATAGGGGAAAATAAGATATCACCCAAAGAGAATGGAAAGCTTCAGCAAGCAACACAAACAAAGCACCATAGCAACAACAACAACAACAACAAAAAACCTTGTGTGAAATGATTTGATGTAGAAATGTTTTGCCTTCTCTATTCATTTATGATACAATAAAGACATCAGTTAATGTCCAGACTGACTTACACCAGCATGAAAATGCCTGTGCTTTACATTATATCCAGCATCATAAATAAAAAAAAACATAAATTAACAAGAAATGGGTGATGAATATATCCCTTAATGAGATTTACTCTTTATTAAGTATACCCTAATCACATTAAAAAAAGTTTGTCATGTAGATCAGAATTGCCATGATCTAAAGTTCTGATGAGATTGCTCTCTCTCTCACACACATAAGCAATCCTTCAACTCAACTGTTATCTTTTAATTGCACAGCTAGCTAGATACAGTAAGTCAAACAACTTTCCAGTGTCGTTGCATGATCACTCGCTCCTGCGCTAATGCCGTTGGCTGCAGGTTATAGGTTTGAGTCCAGACAGCGCTGAAGAATACAGTTACACAACAACAATGCAGGTCACACACATGTTCCACAAGAATCCTCCATAAATATCCATCATTATCAAACCAGGCCCATCACACACCGACATTTTCCCATCATGCCCCTGTAGTCTGTCTCGGCCCGTGCTATCAAGGAAAAGACACATCATTGCACGTTACCATGGCATCTGGGGCCGGCGAACTGCGGTAATGTAGGTATAATGGACAGGGCCGAGATCCCGCCATCTCCACCGTGCCACGGGGCTAATGGTGGGTTTGGCAGGTCGTGGCGGCCACAAGCGCTGGCAGGCGAGGAATCGCATCCCTGAGAGTACTGAGGCAATCAGTTCAATATTAGCGTGCGGGGAGAGCCCTCTCGGCGCAAGTGCCTCTTATTGATGGAGCAGCCGAAGCCGCTGCTGCCGCCGCTGTCTGTGTCTGTGTGTGTGTGTGTGTGTGTGTGTGTGTGTGTGTGTGTGTGTGAGCGCCTCTGATACTGATGCCGCTGCCTGGACGATGACACATGATAGACTCACTCTCGCCGATGCTCCTCTACAGTAGCTCACGTTCTCACCTCTCCCCTGAATTCTCTCGGTCTCTATCTCGCTCTCACATTCTCTTTTTAGAACAGGGCCACTAAGCACTTTACAGTCTACGGTTGAATCTCATTTCTACGCTTTAGCCCTCTTCTTAACCCTTCCCCTTGTTTTTGTTGCTGTTTTTTGTCGTTTTTTTTCCCCAAAGTCCTGTAGCGTTAGTTTCATCCAAGAAATCTAAAACGACAGATGCATAATTAGACTTACATGTAGGCCTGCAAACATCGACTACAATGTAATGATACGTGAAATGCTGCTAAAGTCAAATGACCAGCTGACTGCATGTAGTTTAAGCAGAAAACACATGTTTAATGACGGTGAAACTGCTTGATATTTAAACCTTGATGTAGAACTGCTGTAGCTGTACAGTATGTTGTGAGTATTTCATCGCCAACGATGAAAAGGCATTTATGATTGCGTGGTGATGTGTGGTGTGGTGACATGATTATGATTTATGATGAAAGTTATACATGAAGCAGTCATATCTCAGCAGCTCACCAACGGCGGGTGGCAAAATGATTTTATTTACCAAACCAATTGAATGCCTTGTGGGAGTGATTGCAAGGCAATGTCTGTTTAACCACTCACGGGTCTCGAACATGCCACCTCGTCAACTACAACAAACCCAAGGCAAAGAAGTCGTAAGGATTTACCACGTACTTCCACCAGCTTGCCCAAGGCTAGTTGGCATCTGTTACACAAGCATGTCAACAGTGGCCACTCCACGAGCCGAGTGGCCAAATTATCTTATTTCCCAAACCAACTAGTGCTAATTGAATATCTTGTGTGATTGCATCCAAGCATGACAATAGTAGCCACTCCCCAGCCCACTCACCTGGGCCCTGGAGCTGCACCATGTCGGAGAGGTCCTGCAGGTGAATGAAGAGCACCAGCCCCCCTGTGGCGAACAGCAGCAGGAACCAGAAGGAACAGGGCAGACCCGATATCAGCACACGGACCCTCCGTCGGGCCCGCAGGAAGAACTCCGTCCAGCACATGATGCTGCCTGCAGACACTTCACCTTCAGCTGCTCGTCTGGGGGGAGAGAGAGAGAGGGGGGTTTACACATGTGTACAGTGGGTACAGGTGGGTATACATTACATTCTGCCTGTTTGTACATGTCACACACACACACACAAACGTAGGAAAATTTTTGTCCTGGCCATTATGATCAGCATAAGAGCATAGCAATGTGATATAAGTTGTAATAAGTTGTATAAGTTTAGAAAAGACCCTCACACACACACACACACACACACACACACACACACACACTGGAAGTAAGGGGTCTCTCGTCTCATCTCATCTGCAGACAGGGCTCAGCAATGAGAGCTGACAGGCTCTTCATGGTGCTTCTCCTCGTCACATTGCAAATGAACACAGAAAGCTGAGGTCTGCAAGGAGAGCACTCATTCAAATGGAAAGTGAACGGCAGACAGTTTAGCTCTTGCCAGATGTAATAACATTTCCGAGCCGTTTTATACAATGACACGGTACGGTTTGTTCCATTATGAGCTGGATGGTTCTTATTCCAAAAAACCAATGCTGTTCCATACGGCATCTTCAGCTACAGTACATCAAACAGGCAAGTACATTCAGAAAGAATAAGAATAACTCTTACAAATACATTGAAGGAAGTTAAGGCCTTTTGATCTGTTTCTGTAAACAATGGCTAAAACAACTCAGAGGAACAACTCAATCTCTTCATCTATTGGAGAAATTCTAGGAGCCAATTTTACGTTTTCATGTTGCTGTGGCAAAATGGAACCATAAGTTCACAATACAGTGGCCAGACATAAACTTACAGGAAGGAACCTGTAATGGAAAAAACCTATAATGGAAAACCGCTGGCATTACACCTTAACTTTCCAGTATGGCTGAACATGTGGCAATATGAGCAATATGAGCCCATATTGATATGTTATGTTTATTGATTACCTATACACACATGTATACAATTTATTTCTTTCCTGTTTCATATTCATCTCAATATATATTATCTAAAAATAAAAAAAACAAAAACACTAATCCGGCCCTAATCCAATATTTGTTACTAGTGGAATAAGCCTGGTTTATATTTCTCTTCCTAAGCAAAGAGAGACACCTCATGTCATGTTTTCCTTGTGGTCTGTCCACTGACTCCTCTGTCTTGGTAGGAAACTAATTTGATGATTTGATGAATCAGATCTTGGCCCTGTAGCATGAAGGGCCACTCAATAAGACAATTATAACTTTAGATTAAAATTTGATGGACATTTCAAATTGGGCCATGTCGAATTACTGCGACCATCCTGCAACCAATTGTCCTTATTTATGAAAAGAGATGACCTTTGTCTGTAAGTAATCTGCAAAGTCTGAACAACGTAGGAGTTAGATGAGATTGAAACAGCAAGGAGAGAATGGACGGATGGACAGAAAGAGAGAAAGAGAGAAGGAGGAAGGGGAGGAAGAGGGTTACTTTTTAAATTCCCCTTATTGAGCAATGCTAAATGTATACAGTAAATATATAAGTCACTCCAGAGTATATGTATACAAGATCAATCAACAGGTACAAATAGTGTGACTTACAGTGCAGAAAATACCATAATTAATTGAATTTGAAGAATTTAAAGTGCACTATAGCCTACTGTACGCCTACAAGGGTTTTGGTGGCATTATATAGCATTCCTTCAAAGCTGCATATTTATGGCTAGAATAAGTGACTGCATGTGTATTTCAAAATTCTGTGCATTTTCTCCTGACACTGGTCAAGGCCGTATGTAAGACATCTTGGATCCAAATTGAATAACTGAATTTCCCTGAATACATCCACACTATCCAGCTGCACAAAATCTACCTAGTTTAAGGCATATTCTTCAAAGTGACAGCAGATAAATTACTAAACATTAATACACATATACAAATCTAACCATTTCTCTGCATGAGGCGGTGGATATCTAGAAGTAAGAAAGCTTCTCTGTAAATCTCTGGAGCAAAAACTTAACTCATAATAGCTCTGGGTTTTTTTTTTATTTAGGAAGGAATTTAGGAAGCCACATTGTCGCTGTTCCTCAGTTAGGTCCCATCAGAATAAATGAGAAGTGACAAGACACAGGTTCTACTAACGAGAGACAACGCTGGCTGCTTGACTGATGTTGTCGACACACTCCCTTGATACTTGCCAGTAAAAAGCCCTTAGTCAAACACATTCAAAATGCACAGGTAAAGCAAATACGAAGTTCGCCCAATAAAGCTACTCCATATTAAATGCCCTGTGCCCCATGTACACACACACACACACACACACACACACACACACACACACACACACACACACACAGGCATGCACGTGTAAGCTCTGCTCTTTCGTTCCATCCGTCGATGAATTATGCACTCAATATTCAATAAAATAATTGTGCCACACGAACATAATAATCTTAATTAGAGTTTAATTAAATTGAAAGCCGGTTTTCATTCTCTGTTCCATTTAATCAGCTGCCTCCATTAAAGTGTGGGCATAACTCTGTAATTTGAAGCCTCGCTACTGATCGCAACCCCTGCCTGTTCCCTCACCACTCCCTCAATTGATTTTCTGCACTTTCTTCACTTTGACAAAAGGTTTTGTTTTTGAAGCAGATTAAGACCTTGTGAGTAAGGCCAACATTATACGCAGCCTATGCTGGTATACCTCATTAACTGATAAAGCTACTGTATCTAAACCCAATTAGCAAACAAAACCACATGGAGAAACACACACACACACACACACACACACACACACACACACACACACACACTCACAGAGAGAGTTTTTGTCCTAGGAGAACTCATTGTTTGATGTTTTATTTGCACCATGGCGCTAGGAAACAAGTCACAAAGGCTTAATGAACACTCATTACATTAGCCTGCTGCTGCATGTCCCCCTTTCAAAGGCAAGAAAACAGTCCAAGGCCTTCAAGTTAAAAAGTCAAGTAAATGATCCATGCAATGTCCCACATTGAAATTCAGAACACCGTTTTAATGAGAAGTGCTGGTGTATCCTGGTCCCTGACATAGGGGATTACAGCTGAATGTTTATGTATTTTTGTAATACCCAAGTATTTATTTCAGCTCAGTAATGAGATTATATGGATCTGAATGTGTTCCATAGCAGGATTTTTCACCCATAAATTGATTGGCACTACAGACATGGAAAAGGGGATCATGAGCTTACGGTCCTACAAGCACACTTAAAAATCTATTAAAAGCCCACTGGACTGCCTTAAAGAAACACATTTTTATCTACAATACAATACATGCTTATTGTTGTTGAGAATATCCACTGGTCTGTGTGCTCTCTCTCTACACACCAACACATAGCCTATTCAGCTTTTTTGTTTGTTCTAAAAATAAAATTAGACTGTATGCAAAGGCCTGTATTATCTAAACTCTGTATTATCGAGTATTGGTCCAAAATTAGAGTTGAGACACAATGAAACTATCTTATATTTTAGGAGCCATTTCTGATCCTTGAAATATGAAAGAATAAATTATAGCTGTAGTGCTTGTCACGGATAGACTGGGCATTCATTATAATGGAAGGTGCTGAGAGATAGGAGAGCAAAAAAGCTTTTGATACGTCTCTTTTAATGATAGAGTAGAGGTCCACAAATGTGTATTTCTTTCATTATAAAATGTGTCAGTCGCTATTACTGGGGGTGTGATCTAGACCAGGCCTTCTGGCTTAAAAGAGATATTATAGTAACAAGGCTAAAGTTACAGTATGTCTGGATGGCTTTAGACAGAATGCATACTTTAGCGTAACCTTCATGAGATACTGCGGGCTGGGCACGAATCTATTCAATTGAGTTTGAGTTTCCATGGCTATCCTCTCCATCCTGCACGATTTCGATTTGGAGTTTTAAATAAAGCTGTGGCGACCTTTCATCAAAATTGCCCACCACAATATATTGCCTGCCTGGTGTCTAGCATTAATGTGGATTAGCATGACAGATGGGAAAAGATTTTCAAAAATCAATGTCCCTGTCAGGCCTAACAGTCTCTCTCTCTCTCTCTCTCTCTCTCTCTCTCTCTCTCTCTCTCTCTCTCTCTCTCTCTCTCTGCCAGCCCAAATAAAAACACAGAGGCTCTCTAAGGCTTCTATCTTTCAGGTGCATCCATATGCTCTCTCTTATTCTCTCCATCTCTTTCTCCATCACAAACATCCCAACAAATGCAAAAATACCTTCTCTCTCTCTCTCTCTCTCTCTCACACACACACACACACACACACACACACACACACACACACACACACACACACACACACACAGTCTCAGTGTGATCATTATCAAGCCATGGATTGAATAATTGTAACGTGTAGCCGAGATCTACCACATATCGCATTTACAGTAAAACCAATGCAGCAGGGTGGCCAAACTATTGTGACTATAACAAACACAACAACTGACTTGCTTCTCTGAGAGAGACATCCTTTCTGGATCCTCTGAAAACTCTTCTGAATCAAACTCAGGTGGGTAAAGCACTACAACCAGCTGATTTACCCCCTGCATTATTTAGTTTTGGTAAGGCAGCCAATTTCAGGGTTTCTGAGCAAACATAAAAGTAATATGGGCTGTAATTGGCAATATTTGAGCAAAGCAGAGTGTAATGTGGTATTTAGAGTCTTTCGAGGTTTAGGCAGACGTGAGCAAGATGGAGAGAGAATGTCAGCTGTCTAGGAGAAGCCATCGGGAGAATTTGGGATTCAGCGGTTGTCTAGCAGAGAGACGTGACAGGATTCCCGCTGCTGTTTTTTATGGAGCAATCTTGCACACAGGCGACTGTGATGCCTGGTTTTATAACAAAGCACCAGAACAAGTGAATGAACCTTCAACCCGGGATTATCAGACTGCGTCGGCCGTCCTTGACCTGCCTGACGGTGAGCTTGCAGCCTGATTTCTCCACTTTAAGGACGGATGCTGATGTTTCAGATGCACAGGCACAGAAACCCACATACACGGGGGGCAGCCATACTGGTTAGGGCTTCAGGCTTGAAACTGAAGGGTTGCCAACTCCATCCCTGAGCAGTGCTCATAGAGTGCTCAATGAGCACGAAGGAATGGATGAATTCCCCTTGAGCAAGACACCTAACCCATCACTATTCCATAGGCGCCACTGTAGGTTAGTGCATACTTCACTTTACCCTGTGTGTTCCCACTGTAGATTAGTGCATACTACACTTTGCTGTGTGTGTTCCCACAGTTGGTTAGCATACTTCACTTTACCCTGTGTGCATTCCTATTGTAGGCTAGTGCATCTTACCCTTTGCTGTGTACGTTCCCACTGTAGGTTAGTACATACTACAATTTGCTGTGTATGTTACCATAGTAGGTTAGTGTATACTACGGTGGTGGTATACTAATATGGTGAAAATGAGGGCTAATGCACTGTCCTCTGCAGTCAATACTACTGTATAGGTAATCAGTCCCTACAGACCAACAATCCTGAATGAACTTTGTGCCCATTATTCACCAGTGGACAAAACATTATTCCTACACAAGGAAAGACACAGCTTCTCATATTACTTCTGATGACACATGTCCATGTAACCACACTGAGTGATGTTTGGCTTAGCGACTTACTTAGAGTCCCATTTCCAGTCAGTGGAAAACTCTGCATCACTCTGAGGAGCCATTATATTATATATAATATAAGCACATATAGGAGAACTAGGTGTCTGTATGAATATGATATACAGTGCATAAACAGTTCAAGGCTAATGTGTGGGTTACGAGCTCACTCATTTCAGTGCCTATGCAGAGAGAATTACGCACATTAAGCTAACAGCCTAGAAAAGTAGCATAAAGTAGCCTACACTCAAAATTTCCACCCGGTAATAAATAATTCATACACTCTTTATTTAATTTTGCAAGTTAAAAAAGGCAAAAAGTGGAACAAACTCGGTGCTCCGACAGGGAAGGAAGACGACCACTTTGAAGCAGAATTTCAGACTAGGTTTGGCACTATGTGGGAAGTGGCAGCGGAGTCCACAGCAAAGGAGGCAAACTCTCCTCACTGCATCACAGAAGAGAGGTGAGAAGATAACAAGATCAAATTCAGGCGTCCGTTTCCCAAAGGCATAGGCTATAGTTGTTTACTATAATGGATGCCAGAATAGGATCATCTCTATGGCCATAGGTGGTAAGGTTAGGATAGCACTGTCTTCAAATTACTCCTGTTACTCCTGCTCCTGTTACCTCTCAGCCTCTTAAAAACACAATGGCTTTTGTTACGCCCCTCTGCACCCCTACTGGCCTTACAGTGGCAGTGCAACAGTATTTGAGTGGTGCATGGGCTTAAAGAAGAAATATGGTGTGAATCAGTCCATAGCCCTATTGTTCCAGGTCCCTGAATGCTGTCTTTAAGAAAAAGAACGAGGAAATGTGATGCTACACAAACCGATTACTAATCAATCATATCTGGGGAAGCATTGGTATGGCTGCCTTTTACGACTGTCATGACTGATAGTATGCTTGTATATGCTCATGCATTACTGATTGTTTTTTCTTTCCTTCTTTCTTTCTTTCTTTCTTTCTTCTAATTTTGTTCTGTCCATTTAATACTGTATGTTGTATGTGTCTCTATTGGGCCTAGACTAGAGCCTGTAATAAAGTTTAATAATAATGCTGACTGAATGGGGCATAATGAAATGAAAATGAAAGTAAGTTGTTATGCCCCATTCACTTAGTGTTAGTTTCACAGCTTAGTCTATGTCATATCATATCCCATTACTTTGGTGCGTCATGTGAAATTTGAAGGTTGATGTTGCACCAAAAAGTATTGCCAGGCAATACCAGATTGAAAAGTAGTATTGCCGGGGCAAAACTGGCAATACTGAAGATGGTGGCCCTGAAACAAGTTAAAAATCCACACCTGGCCTCAGTGCAGATAAAAAGGCATATGCTAGTCTTCAAGTAGGGCTTGATTTTTGTCACTACACTTGAGAGCATCATGCTCATCTGTGCTGTTTTTTTCTTTATACCTAGACTTTTAATTTTTAACATGATTATGTATTTAAAGAAATCTATATATTTTTGATAAACTCTTGTCCCTCTCCACTTTATGTTGCAGCTTTTCAAGCCAGCCGTAACACTTTTCACGATGTTTGTTTATACTCTGACTGGCCACTCAGCTGTGCCTGAGCCGTCAGCTCCACACAAAACAGTGCATGATACGCTAGCTAATGAAAGATCTTTCTGGCCACATGCTGCGTGTTTTAATGCAGAGCTCAGAGCAGGGTAATTACTAGAGACAGGAGATAGTGGAGCCACAGTAATCATTATTTAATGACAAGCTCTTTTTTTCTTCCACACAAAGGTATCTGGGACACCTAATGGGAATCTGTGTTTCTGGTCTTTTTTAAATTAAGTGAATATTAAAAGAACTCTCTGCACTTTGTTCAAAGACAGTCTCATGAAATATTTAAAACGAGTGTCTTATTATATCCATGATTTTTATCAAACTGAATCATGCTGAATGTTAAGGAATTCAGCTTTAGTCCCTCTGAAATATTATCTACATACACTATCATACACCACTGAACCAAAGCATTTCCAATCAAAGCTGGAAAAGTTAATAGCTTTCAAAATGGCATTCGTAACTGACAGCGATTTATTAGAGGGTAGGCCAAAGTGAACAGTGTTGCCTTGTAATCGACTTGTTGGACATGGCAGAAAAACGAGAGTGACCTTGACAAGGAACCTGTTACGACAAATGCCATTGCAAAATATCTAGTGTATATCAATCAGAGGTTGGACAAACAACATGGATGTGTCAATTCTCCAGATCCATTACAATAAATTAGAGCTCTTTCATTTTGTTGGAAAAAAACAAAGTTTAGCCCATTTTGTTGGAAATATGCACGAGTGACTGAAAGTATTTTAGGCTAATCGCAGAGAAAATTTGGCAGTCCTACTTTAAAAAATGTAATGGCACCCGTTACAATTACATATTACAAATGCAATCTAGAGTCATCATGGATGTGGCAAAAAGTGGTTATGTTTTTTTTTTTTTTTTTTTTTTTAAACAAGAACAGTGTCTCATATTCCTACTGTCAGTGAAATATACAGACGCACTTGAGGAGCACTGAGTCGGATTATGGATTTTTTTTCTTCTGGGCAAAATGGTGCCACTACATCGGGCCGCACAGTGGAAGCCGGCACGGAGGGAAGCACCCAGGCAGTAACAGCAGCATCAGTGGGCAGATTTTATCACACTTGATCACTCCTCACACTCGGCCGTCTCCCTTGTTTCCCCAGATGGCCAGCGTGCCACTAACTGTAGGCAGTCTCCAGTAGTGAGGAACTCAGGAGTACCATCCTCTCAAGGTCATAGCCTTATAGTGCACGCTGGCAGTCTGTACTTCCTTTTCCATATTCCTACATGTGCCACATGTACACAGTCTAGGTCTGCCAATGGGAGATAGACAAAGTACACTACACTTCAACCAAGTACTGTATACTACTCCAGTTCATTATACTATTACTGTAACAGCCTACTGCAACTAACGGCATTCACACAGTAAAAGGGGGGGGGTTGAGGGGGTTTTATCACATATTATTTGGCTAAAGTCGTGTAGGTACAGTTCAAACTGCCCTCCAAACTTGGTTTTGCCAAATGACATTTAGGAAAGTTGGTATTTAGATACTAATGATGTTTTTAAAGGGTCTACCATTTCAATACTTGTATATGCTTATCAAAAGACTTGAAGTATGGCAAAATTATCATTATTTCAAGGCCATTTTAAACTTTTTATCAGCATTTTACTCTGATTTGTTGAGGTCAAATATAATCTGTCTGATTTGTTAAGGTCAAATATAATCTTTTATAATATTATAAGGAATTGTCAGCTGTACCTGTACAGTAAAATATGTGAGCTGGAAAAGACCATTTCCCCCAGTGTGGAGACAGTTCACAACAATACCATGATGAAGAAAAATAAATAAATAAATAAAAAAACAAAACAAACAAACAGGAAGTTCATCTTGTTATCGGCCCACTCTGTGAACATGCTGAGACAGCTTTCATGTTGTTAACTGACAGCAAAGCAGTCAGTGTGAATGGTGTGAGCTCTAAGGGAACAGGCTGTGCACAGAGATCTCCCACTCCCATAGATTTAAGCCTAGCAAGGATTTCCTCTCCAAACAATCCATTTGGCTAATTGCTTGCGGTGTCTCTCCCAGCCCAGCCCAGCCCAGCCCAGCACTGTAATAAGTGATGAGGAGAGTAGTGGGCAACTGTAGCTGGCTTGATAAGCTTCCATGCATTAACATAATCAGGAACACACCATGGGCCTAACCTGCTAGCAAATCACCCAGGCCTGGCCCTCTGGCACACAGAGCTTTTACATAAGCTATAGGTTAGATGGCAATTCTGTTGATTGGATACGACAATTCTATATCTGCTCATGTGATATGCAAAGACTGATCTGTATGAAACAGCCCCAAACAGCCACCAGAGGTACAGGCTACGGTATAGAATATGTCAACCTTCCATCTCAGCTCATACATCATCCATAATCGTCTGTACGATGAACCCATGGTGTTTCACATTCATTGCCTTTCATTTCAACCTTTAGCACATTTAATATAGACCGCCAAGGGAATATTAGACTGCTACAAAATATTTAATACAGGTGTTACAGTAAATCTCTCACATTTTTCACAGCTCTGGAAGTCTCAGAGAGGCCCTGACAACCCTCAGTGTCCACTGCACATAATAGCGGATGTGCTGGCTCCAGTGTCAGAGAGAAGCAGAACGGCCCTGTTTTAAAGGCCTGGTTTTCACTGGCATAAGAGAGCCGCGGCGGCGGCAGCAACGGCGCGCTTGAAGGACAGCAGCACAGATGAGTGATGATAGTGGTGGGCTTCCTCTCTGTCTGACTAACTAGCCTGACAAATGCAATAAAGGGGAGAGCTCTCTGCACAGAGACACCCAGCGTGCTTCAAATCACCAGGCTTTGATGGCGCTGGGGTGTCAGAGCCATTAGGGCCAGGGGGCTGGCTGGTAATTGCTGAAACGAGAGAGAGAGAGAGAGAGAGAGAGAGAGAGAGAGAGAGAGAGAGAGAGAGAGAGAGAGGCCTCATGCAGAGCTAGGGTCTGTTGAATGAGTTCCCGTGTCCCATCTCCCCACAAAATGTACCCCACAAAAGTAGCTGTGATTTTTATGTGCTGAGGTAAAGTCTACCATTATTCCTGCTACTGTCAGAGTTTAAGCAATAATTCTGTTCCAATATTACCCGATTGTTCCCAGGTTTCTTTCAGCCAGGGAGTATAGGTGCAAGTTCAGAAACTCATTTCAGCGAAAGGATAGAGACCTCTATTACGCACCAAAGAGGAAAAGAAAGTAAAAAAAAAAGTAAGACAAAAAACTGAGAAAGTGACAGAAAAGAAACTATTCAGTAACCACTGAAATTATTCAACAGTTCAACAGAAAGGAACATTGGTTTTCTGCCTGATGAAATGAGCATTCTAGCATAATTTGTTTCATATACAATATTTGTAGCCGTCAAAACGATTGATTATATGTCTGTGGTAATATTTTTGCCTGTGAGAGTGAGGCCATTAATTGTTTCTGTTAATATTTTTTGTTTTAATATTTTTTAGATGTATAAGAACCATAAGAGGTACATGTAAGGTAAAAAAAACTCTATTTTATGACATCACATTTTTACTGCCCTCAGATTTTTTGGCCATTCATAAGATAAATTATTGACCTAAATCTCATATTTGAACATATTTTTGTTGATACCACATCATATGTTGTTTCATGCAAATGATTTACCTATCTTCATAAATGAATCTATGCTACAATTAAATAATGCATTCATTTTACCTACAGACCTCCTTAAATCAGCACAATAGTTACAAGCTTTGCTCAGAACATGCACAGAAACATCCTGTCTTGACATTTCCATTGCTGAGTTTGACAACAAATCAAGCTATATTGCATGGCATGGGTCAATACCTTGCAGTGCAGGGCAGGTTAGGTTAGGTGGTGTTCATTACGGTAATGATGGTGTCTTTGGTGGAGGGGAATAGCCTAGCGTCTCACTGAGCTAGACAGAACCATCTTGTGAGTTTGATAATGGTAGTCAGCGCACGGATAATCAAATGCGTTATTGAGAATCATCTTTTCCTCTTTACATTTAATTGATTTCCTGCGTGGGGACACGGCACGGGATTGAGGTTAATGCCTCTTTTGATGAGTCCATCCACTTGAACACGCAGTCAAGGCTTTGGATAGCACTGAAAGCGGGGACAATTGAGCACCAATGAGGTTGTCAGAACAAAAAATAAATAAATAAATAAAAGAGATGTCTTTCACCGTTTGTTTGTTTTTTTGTCTCCATCTGCCTCTTATTCTCTCTCTTTCTTCCTGTCTTTCTTCTCTCTCTCTTTTCTCTCTATTCTCTTCATCATCTGAAAATGAACTCTTTTTGTGTCCAATATCAACCGTATGGCAATCAGAGCCCTTTGACAGTATCTAATTATTCCTTGACCAAGGGCTCTGGCTTTGAACTTCCAAGTTCAGCGCCGCGTGTCACTGGGGCACACGTGACACTTCTCCAGCACGCCTCACCGCACCACTTGCAGTTGCAGGTCCTCACACACGGTGGACTTCCACTCCGACCAGCACTTGAGGGGAAAAGGAGAGGTTGGTGGCCCAGGCAGGCAAGGACAATACAGAAGGCCAGGGTGTTGTTGAATGGTGTTGATATCCAGAAAGATGAGGAATGGGGCAAGCAAGGAAAACAACGACCGCTGCTAATTCAAGCAAACTCATGGTAGGAGACACTTCTCCCTGCTGCTTCCGCCGACTACTTTAACAACTTGTTTGGGGAAATAAGTGCGGCATTAAGTTACACTTTTGAGTATTCTACTGCTATATCTAAATAAAGTGAGCGACACAAAATGAAAATAAAAAGAGACTCAAAGTAGGACAGACTTGTAGTGTACTCTTTTGTGCTGTTGCTGAAAAGATAAGATCCTTATACAAATAATAGGCTAATGGAACACAAAACAAGGAAGAATTGTGTTCCATTATTTGTTTAAGGATTTTATCTTTTCAGCAACGGCACAAAAGAGTACACTACAAATACAAATAATAATGGAACACAAAACAAGGAAGGTATAAACAAACAAACAAACAAACAAGTTACTATTCTTTGTAGTGTACTCTTTTGTGCCATTGCTGAAAAGATAACACAAAAGTAAAGTAACTCTTCCATTACTATTTGTATAAGGATCTTATCTTTTCAGCAATGCCACAAAAGAGTACACTATAAGTCTGTCCTTCTTTGAGTCTCTTTTTATTTTCATTTTGTGTCGCTCACTTTATTTAGATATAGCAGTAGAATACTCAAAAGTGTCATCTGTAGTCACTACCTACAAGACCATGAAAAACAAACCGGCCCCATATCTCTCTCTCTCTCTCTCTCTCTCTCTCTCTCTCTCTCTCTCTCTCAGAGAGAGACTGCAACTTGGCACACATCCACGGTCCAACCCTCCGAAGCCCAAATTATGTAACATAATTGATAAATTCTACCATTAGTTCAGTCAGTGGACTAAGTGGCTCTATAGCTCCTAGGCCATTCTACACACAAAAGCCTGCTCTGGTTGGGGTGGTGTTTTAATAATGCTGGATGTGTTTGTGTCTGCTGGTCTTCTTTTGTGGACAAAACACTCACTAACGTGAAGCCTCCATTATTTCACCTGTTAGCCACTCAGTCTGAGGCCAAGCACTAATGGGAGCCGTCAATCCCAACGCAAGTGGGCACCATTTGTAAGATCAGCTCTGCTGCTACAGAGAGTGTGAGTGACTCAGTCAGGATTTGTAATTTCGACCCAACAAGCAGGAGACCTGGTAACCTTGAGGAGAGAAAAAAAAAGCAGGAAGTCTGAGTTCTGACTTTAAAACAGTGCTCTCACCTCGGGGAGATGAAAAAAGAAGAGGAAAATAAAAAGAAAGGGAAAAAGGGAAAGAAAGAAAAAAAACAGCCAATGGCTGGGAGTGACCATTAAGTATTTATATGCAGTGAAAGACGTCAGACTCCCTTGACGTCTGTGAGAGTCTTCTCCAATAAATTATTTGGAGCAACATGAAGGCGTGTGCATGCAAACCATACAGGTTTCTATGGTTGCCTCAGCTAGTCTATCTGTGCCACACACACACACACACACACACACACACACACACACACACACACACACACACACACACACACACACACACAGCCAGCATGCAAGTCAGAGTGCAGAGGGAATGGCATGGATTTGGAAAGACTACATGTATGTATGTGTGTGCGTGTGTGTGGTGTGTAGATTTTCTGCCAAGCTAACACAGAGGGCTATCATGACTGGAGAACATTAGATATTGTCTTTTGTTAAGCCCAAAAGCACATGTTTAAACGGCAATCCGCAGCTGTTAGCAATGTGAAGCAGCAGGACAGCTACTCTAGACACTTTTAGCCAAAACACTCAGCAGGCAGGTGATTGCTCAAGAATAACGAGTAGATGAATGAATATTGCAAAAAAAATAAAAAAATTAGACTATCCCTGGGAGAACTTAAATGTTATAAAAATCAACAAAATTTCTCTGAAAATAACAAAAAAGAGCAACTGCTTTCTCCAAACACAGTTTCCAAGAAATGTAGAAATGTCTCCTGTGTGTCTACTGTGCTGCTCACCAACGCCGCTTCTGCTTTTAGGCAGAATGACCCCAGCTGACGTGCGAAAAACACTACTCCCGTTAGTAGATATAGGGCACTCCACGCATCAATCTTCATCCTGCAACATTATGTGCCTTTCATTTGGACTGAAAGTCTTTTAAATTGTATACCACTGAACTAGCCTACCCAGACACCTCCACTGTGTTGAACTATGACTCTGACAAAGACACAGTGGTGACGAAACGTTTGTCAGTTTTGCACCAATAAGACTGCAAGTTTCATCAGTGTGTTCCTGAAACTACTCATATTCAGTTCCCCAATTGACCTCTACAGGCCGCATGAGTGCGGCTCTTCAGAAATGCAGGCCAACATTTCGGTTTGACCTTCACTGGCCGCTTGTTTGACAAGAAGGGACAAGCAGAGTCAAGGCCGTCTTGAGGCCAGGCTAAAGCCAAGGAAGTTGCATAGGAGGCATGGCTGGACGTCACGTCATGTCCACTCTGTGTAAGTGTCAATGCCATTACCTTCAGAGGGATAGTCAGCATGCGAAACAACCTACTGCTGTCCTCCCAACACATGAGGGACATACACACACACACAGTCACGCACATAGACACACGATACACACATGCACGCTCAAATACACACACACACATACTAGCACAGACACATGACACACGCACACACACACACACACACACACACACACACACACACACACACACACACACACACACACACACACACACATATCCACAAATACAGATTTACTCTTAAGATAGAGGATCAATATTGAGATTTCTCTGACTGTGAGAGAAAGAGAGACAGAAAAAGAAAATCTGGTTTGACAGCCTTCATGGTATTTTTGCCTGTTAGGTTATCTCCTCCATAGCCTCTCTCTGTTCTATCTGCAGACCTGCTTTTATGTCTCAGGGATATTCATTAGAATTCACAGATGACACTCAAATCAGCTTAGCGATTCACATCACTGATGATACCATAATGTAATGAATGTTTAACAGACAGGGATAATAATAATAGGTTTCTTTGTGTGAGTGTGTGTGTTCCAGGGAGAGGGGTGGAGTGAGAGAGAGGTAGAGAGAGAGAGAGAGAGAGAGAGAGAGAGAGAGAGAGAGAGAGAGAGAGAGAGAGAGAGAGAGAGAGAGAGAGAGAGAGAGAGAGAGAGAGAGAGAGAGAGAGAGAGAGAGAGAGAGGTGCCTTTGCGCAAGGGGTGTATGTGTAAGGAGAATTAAAGAGTCACTGCATATAAGAGCAGATATATGCACATGATTGCCAGGAAAGAGCAATGGGGAATTATGGATGTTCACAATTATTGGTACATATTTATAAGAAACTGCCAGAATTTGTGTGTGTGTGTGTGTGTGTGTGTGTGTGTGTGTGTGTGTGTGTGTGTGTGTGTGTGTGTGTGTGTGTGCGTGTGTGTGTGTGTGTGTGTGTGTGTGTGTGTGTGTGTGTGTGTGTTTTCTATATGCGGGGGAAGCTCTGGAAGAGCTTTGACAGGCTCTGGCCCAAACAGTTCAACTGCAGTACTTAATACTCAATCTTAATGACAAGTGTCATTAAATATGAATGTTAGACCCCTGGTGGAGTAGGCTGCTATAGACTCCAAGTTAAATTGCGTGTACAGCCTACTTAAGTGGGGGTTATTGGATTGCTGACAAGGTTATGGTACAAAGGCCATTTTTAAAAGTCTGTGCGGAGACTGAGAGGACCAGATTGAGAAAAAAAGAAACCTGTGCACTTTCACACCACACACTTCTCATACAAGACTGTGTTTGCACACACACACACACACACACACACACACACACACACACACACACACACACACACACACACACACACACACACACACACACACACACACACACACACATACACACACACACACACACACACACACACACCATTTTCATCACAGTTGTCATTCTTTTGTGCTTTGACGGATCAAGATGTTCCCTGATCTTGTAAATGCATTTCATCATACACACTCAAAGCTAGCCTCACACTGATATTGCTCTCTGTCTCATCATAGACGTGGATAAGCTGTGATTTTCAAAAACCTCTCCTTTGGGTTGAAGCCATGCCAGGAAAATGAGCTTGTCTGTTTTTTTTTCCCCCACATTGCTAACGGCACGAGGCAAACAACCTATGCTTCTTGAAGTGATGATATGTTAGGATGGCAGGCAAGCGCCTGGGAAAACAGATTGCTTTGGGAGAGGAACAGTGTGGCGTGACACACCTGCCATGTGGGAAATGCTATTTACTCATCAGAATGACTTTAATAAATAAATAAACAAACAAACAAACAAATATAATCTCAGAAAAATATTCAACCTCTGCCAATTTTGCCAGACTCAGAGGGTTGTGGTTTTTAAATATCTATTTTTTTTTTTTTTTTTGTCCAGGATGGACTGATTAATCTGATAACCTGAAATCCAGTGCTAACATTCTTAATGACAATGAATCTCTAATGGGGAGACAACAGGCGTAAAACCTGGGCTACCTCTCTCCACTCTGATGGAAATGTAATGTTTTTGTTTCTGCCCTTGACATTCAAAGCCTGTCCTTCAAAAGAGCACGCAAGTACAGTATGTGACCGAATCCACCGGAAGTTTCTCTGCAAGAACATCCCCATGTGTCACAGTGACCTCTGATAGGTTGTCATAAAGCCCTAACACACATCCTCTCTCTCTAAATGTCCTTGGCTAGGACACTTGGAAGGTCTTTTAATTCCCCTGATGGCAGTTTGCCAGTCGGCCAGAACTAAGGTAAGGTCACTACCTGGGTTTCCATTCAAATGGTTGATGCACATATAAGTTATACGAATAAGAAATCCTTTGTCTGAAACACTTGCAAATTCAAGTCTCCTAATGCAAATACATATTTGATTTGAAGGGGATGGATTAACTCTTGATGCAAATAAAGCATAATTCCATTAAAGTCAATAATATTGCATCCAAGTACGGCCCACTTTTGGCCCACAGGTGAGTGGGGCAGATATAACTTTGCATTGAGGCAGCCAGCATAAGAACGCTGCTGACTGAATATGTATTTCCATCATCCTAAAGTTTGGGCAGTTGTGTTTAAAGGAAACCATTTAATGCGTTCAAGAAGTGAATTTTGTTTAATTAGCATGCCCTGCACCCTCACACATTTTTATCAATTATTAATTAGCATTGTGTTAATTGAAAATATTTGTTTCAGGGATTGTTTTTTTTTTTTCATGCACGTACTTTGTTGAGTAAAGAAACAACCCCCTTCTTAAATAAATAGACTGAGGCACCCATTGGCTAAATGTGAGAACAGCACAAAACTCCCATAAATCTTTTCTAGTTAGGTCACTTTCAGTCGGATTATTTGATATGAAAATGGACGACTGAAATACTATGATCTCAAAACACACACACACACACACACACACACACACACACACACACACAGAGAGAGAGAGAGAGAGAGAGAGAGAGAGAGAGAGAGAGAGAGAGAGAGAGAGAGAGCAAGTGTACATTTAGTACATAAAAAGTTACTATTCCTTTTCGATTCCTATGTAGATATTATGAACTATTACCCATGATGTTGTTTTCTTGTCATAGTTTCAGGTATTGCTTTATCTTAAGAGCTGCCAGTCCTTGGCGTGTTGGATGGTGGGGAGTCTTTAATTAACTTTGGTCTAATCCTGTTGCTCTGACTAATCACTCCGCAATGCTGGAGCTCAGTCAGTGTGGGCTTCCCACAGGCAGCCTCATCCATACAGGTAGCAGCTTTTCATCTGCTATTGGGACCAACAGAACAGTGCCCACCCCGACTCCTTAGGGCCCCGTGCATGCCACTGCCCCTGACGCCAGTGTGTGGTGGCACACTGCCATGCCAACCTGCCATGTGCCCACGCCAAGGTCCATGCCAGGTGCCAGGCTGCTCTATGGTGAGACGCCCAGTAGAGAAACGGTGCGCTTTGATGCAAGACCTTCCAAGACGCGGAGAGACACACACTGATCAAATGTGCCCCCTGCTCATCCCTTCTGTGTCCGGACTCCAGAGCAAGACAAATATGGGTCAAGTGGAACAGGGAGACACAGCCAGGTGCAATCTAGAGCATCTTAAAATGTCCTTAATGTGAGACCTGCACAGGTAGAATGCCAAGCACCATTTGGCTGACCTCAATCTAGACAACCTGTAGCGTATATCTAGCCGTCAACTATCTCTTTCTTTCTCTTGCTTGGCCAAACATTCCGTTCTGCAGCTTTCATTCCAAATGACCACAGCACAGTCTCTATCTCTGTTGTTCTTTGTCAATTACTGCCATTGTGCTGTCTTTGAGCAAAGAACAGCCTTTGCCTTTTAGGATGACAAAAGGCGGTTGTTGTATGTCATACCTACAAGAGTACTTGTAGTGATCTTTCTATTGATGACCTTGTTCATGTTCAAACAAATGTTCACAAAGATGCCCAAGCATACACATTCACACGTTCTGCCCTTTGATATCTATCTGCTAGACACTTTCTCACAACATTTCCACAGCTCCTACAGTTAGCCCTCAAAACAGTAAAGCACCCTCAAAATGCACTCTTGGGCACAGGCACACACAGACACACACACACACACACACACACACACACACACACACACACACACACACACACACACACACACACACACACACACACAAGAATTTTCCACAGTTGCCTCTTGGCTAATCGTCCCAAGACAAGGGCTCACGTTACATAATTTAAGAGCATTAATATCCTCTTTCTTTGCCTTCTCCAAGGGCAACAAACACCCTGACATCTTAATAAAGCTGCCTCTGTCCTAGCCTGGGCCCACCCATACTTCCTGTCGCTGCATAAAATATTGCGATCAAGTCAGTATGGCCAAGGAGGAAATTTCCTCAACTCTCAAGCCCAGAAAAAACAGGACCCAATGAGAGACAAGCAGGCTGAAGGAGTTGAGCTTACCATGACTCCATCCAGCTTGGTGCCATAACATTGATAGAAGTTTGATTGTATTTGATAGACATTTAGATTAATCCAGCCTCAGAATTCCCGGGGAATGCTAGCTTTGCCAGACCACAGTTCATTTCTGAACGTGGTCGTGCAAGCCAGGCTACTTCTGTCCCACAGTGGGGACTGGACTGAGACATCAGGTTGCGCAAGTCAGCGTTTTATTTGGTGTTTGGAGAATTCTGGACCTACTTTTGAGATACTTCATGACCGTATAAACTTCCGCTGCATGTTTGAATCTTAAATGCTACTCACTCCAGACCACTGGGTGGCGACCATGGTTTAAATTGGGAGTGGTTATTTGGGTCCGGTGCACACAACACAGGCCCAACACAAATGCAAAGGCAAACAAACAATTTGGAAACAACAGTATTATGGACACTGTTATGGTTCAGTTTTTCCACGTGGTGATAGATGGTTTCGGTCTAGAGTGTCATTTTGTGAAGACATCAATAAATATATTTGAGTAATTGGCTAGGACTTAAATCATTAGCTCAGACTTATTGAGCATAAAAAAGCTGAGAATATTAAAAAGTTTAAAACTTCCAATAAATACGTTTCCGGTAATAATTTGACTTGACTGAGCAGTTGGGGTTTGCTTTACAGTGCAGCAGGTGAGCCAGGTGAGACTGTAAAAGGCAAGCATTGTACAGAGATGAATATAATAAATTATGCACGGTGGAAAGGGCTGAGTGTCTAAGACATGGCAGGTACCACTGGTTGATGTGACAACAGTGTTGGAGGAAGGCAGACAAACAGACAGTAAGGGCAACAGCAGGCCGAGGATGATGGTCTCAGTCCAGGGACGGCGGGCAGGCCGGCAAACAAGCGTATTTTTGGCTGACAGAGGGGGCCGAGATGGAAACAGAGATGGCGGCGGGCGAGCGATGGAAAATAAAAAGGCCCACTCTCGCACATGCTCTTTTTATAGGGGTGGTAAGAGAATCTGTTGCGCATGCATAATTCAGGGGATCTCCCTCTCTAAATAAGCACCTAGTGAGGATTGTCTGACATCCCAAATGAATAATTAATAGATGACCTTTTGTCCTCGCGAGAGGAGATGGACCAATGACATTTACCTGAGGAGATAGAGATAGCGCTGAGAACCAAGGGCACCCTCAAGAACATGGCCGTCGCTCCCACTGAAACAGACACCAGCCTGCATGCACACTGAGCTTATCAATGAAGGAATGAATGAATGATTGAATGAATGAATGGATGAAAGTACTGTACATAACACTCATAGAGCGCAGATCTCCGCCAAGGCAAAGTGGTCACAGACGGGGTTCTGGATCACCGATCGCCACCAAAAAAACAAAAAAAAAACAAAGATCTTACTTATCCCAATACACACATTGTTTGAATTTCCATCCAAATTCATGCAGTACTTTTCAGGTCATGTTGTACACAGACAACCATGACATGACAGCCATGCAAAGATTTGGAATGTAATGATGACAAGTTGCTCTTCTCGTTTCTGAAGAGTTTAGGCCATCCTTAGAAATATGTTTGCTTGCTGTAACATCAAAATCAGAAAATAAATGGGTCGGTAGGTCGGTAGATTTTTTTTTTACATGATTTGCGGGGGGAAAAAAATTGTTCACTTGATTGTTTTACAATATTATGGTCGGCAAGTCGGCTGAAAAGGCTGTGAAAAAAAAAAAACATCAGGTCGGGCCTATTTGACTGAGTTTAAATGATGGCCTTAACTCGCAGGACAAGACCTACAGGTAGAACCAGAGTCTTGTGCCCAGAGCTATGGATTATGTACAGTATGAATGCAAATTATGAGCCTTAGATAAACTGGTTATAACTCCTCTCTCTATCTCCTTTTTCACATCTCATTGGGCTCTTTACACAGGGTACTCTCTCTCTCTCTCTCTCTCTCTCTCTCTCTCTCTCTCTCTCTCTCTCTCTCTCTCTCTCAATTTCCCTGCTGGAAAATCTTTGAGGAATTTTTGAGCTTATCAATGAATGAATGAATGAATGAATTAATTAATTAATGAACTAGAAAAGCTCTAGAGCACAGACCTCCGCCAAGACAATGTAGTCACAGATGGTGTTCTGGATCACAGAACGACACCAAAATTGAATCAGTTCTCTCAGTACACACGTTGTCCGAAAGTTTCATTCAAATCCATGCAGTACTTTTCAAGTTATGTTGTACACAGACAGACATGACAAGCTGCTCTTCTCGTTTACGAAAGAAACAAACTTGCGGGAGAAGATATACAGGTAGAACCATAGTCTTGCACCCTGAGCTATGTATTGTATACAGCATGAATGTTCACTTGGTTGTTTTACAATGTTATGGTCGGCAAGTCGGCTGAAAAGGCTGTGAAAAAAATAAAATTGTGTCAGGCCAATTTGACTGAGTCGGTCGGGTTACAGCAGCAACCAAAAATAATTAATTAATAATTAATAAGGATGGCCTTAAGTCGCAGGACAAGACCTACAGGTAGAACCAGAGTCTTCTGCCCAGGGCTATGGAATATGTACAGTATGAATGCAAACTATGAGCCTTAGAGAATAGCTCCTCTCTCTATCTCCTTTTCCACATCTCATTTGGCCCTTTAAGTTATGTTGTACTCAGACAGACATGACAAGACAGACATGACAAGCTTCTCGTTTACGAAAGAAACAAACTTGCGGGAGAAGATATACAGGTAGAACCATAGTCTTGCACCCTGAGCTATGTATTGTATACAGCATGAATGCAAACTATGAGCCTTATTCTGCGTTCCATTGTGGTCGGTAGTCTGGGAAAAAACGACCTTCGCCTCGGGAGGATGCAATGGAACGGTCAATGAAGTCGAGATTACGAGTCATGAACTCGGGGTTTATGTTGACCAAGTCGGTAAAATTGACGTTACGGTTAAGCCCCATTCATACCTCATGTAAAAAACGGATATGAATACGTGTGGGGTGTTTCACACGTACCTTCCATCAATTTCGTCTGTATTTTGACACGAAAATGAGGAGCTTATGATTATGGACGAAACGGATGAAATTCATTAGGAATAATGGGGCGGGGGCGGGGTTTAGCACTTGCAAACATAAAATCCGTATGGAGGTATGAAGAGACAGAAATTCTGACGTAAGGACTATGAATATGTTAGCTATAGCGCCAGTGAAGTTACCCAAATTTTAACAGTTTCAAACTATGTTGTAGCTTGCATTTTATGGGAGTGAGGACCATCAGGCGCCTCTTCTCTTAGCTGATGGTGATGTATTAGCTCTCTTATGTCCTCATTAACAGCTTGTGTACATTAGCTAGCCAAACATTTTGGGGGGTTATCCAGTGGAACTCATTTACAGTGGAAGTCGGGAATCTATCGACTACCGACTTTCAATGGAATGCGGCATTAGACAAACTAGTTATGCTGCGTCCTCCGCCACACAAGCCTGTCCAACATTCTTCAGTGCTATAAGCTTAGTGTAGCGTACCATTGGCCCAAGGTGGATATGCTGCTCAATAAGCCAATACCAGGAGAGGGGAGGTGTGAGTGAGGGGGGTCTCTGCCACACTCTGGCCCCTGGCAGGGAGGCCTTGCCCTGGGGAATAACGCAGATGTGACACACATGACATGGTGACTATACCCTCAGGCACACCTGGCCTGATGTTGCTGTCCTCAAGTCTCCTCTCTTTGGCCTTTTCACATCTCATTTGGCCCCTTTACACATAGCTACCCTCTCACCCAGTCTCTCTCTCTCTCCCTCTCTCTCTCTGCCTTTTCACATCTCATTTTGTCCTTTACACATAGGCTACTCTCTCTCCCAGTCTTTCCCTCTCTCTCTCTGCCTTCTCACATCTCATTTGGCCCTTTACACATAGGGCTCTCTCTCTCTCTCTCTCTCTTACATCTGATTTGGCCCTTTTACACATAGGCCACTCTTTCCCAGTGTTTCTCTCTCTACCGTTCATTTCCACATTTTTTTGTCCATTTCTCTTCATCAAGTGTGAGTGAAAGATTTATTGCATGCTCAGACTTACAGTAATAGAAGGATATTACACTGACAATAAGACTGTGTTTCATTTCATTGATTCCTTCTAACAAAATCAGACCTTAGACACACCAATAAAAATAGCAACTAAAAGCCACCTTTTATACTGCATTTTTTCTTATAACGTAGTATGCTACATAGCTGGTCTAAGTGTGAAATCTTCCACTTGGTAGATTTGGTTCTAACCTTGAGCTGTGCCAGAGGGTCACTCCTCCTTATGAAAAAATGTCAACACGCTGCAAACTCATGCCAGTCCCGAGTGGGAGTGTTTTGGGAGGAACGGCGTTAAAAACTCTGCTGCAGTAAATAGAGACATCTCAGACCGCCTGCTGACAACATTCAACATGCAGCACAGCGCAGTACAGTACAGTAGCCATTGTTCTCTCTCTGTGCCACATTCCAGGCAGCTCAGCTGTTTCTGGAGTTCTGTGGGTGACCGTGCATACACACACACACACACACACACACTGCGCTCAGTGTAGGAGGAGCGGAGAGATCCCCCGCCAGAGAGAAAGCCCCTGTGTGTTTGAGCCACGATGCATATTTATATCCAGCAGAGGACTAATTTATTGTGATCAGAACGATGACACACTCGTTCCTCTCCAAGTGTACGGGGCGGAATGAAAACAGCGTAGTGGGGTGCCCTCATCTATCCCACTCTACGGTTCTCTCTCATTCCCATCATGTCTTTTGTGTTGTGTCTCTGTATAGCTGTATCTTTCCATTCTTCACTCTCTTCCCTCCTTTCTCCGTCTTCCAAGTCCTGTTTCTTTATCTCTCTCTTCTCTTTCTCTGCTTCTCCATCTTTCATTCTAACTCTTTCCTCTTCTTCATCTCTCCTCTGATCCCTCTCTTCTTTTGCGTCCCCATCTCTCCCTTTCACTGTTCTTACCATACAGAGCTACTCAGAGAAGAGAGAGAGAGAGAGGAAGAGAGAGAAAGAGAGCAGAGCTGCAGAGCTACTCAGAGAGAGAGAGAGAGGAATGACAAAATGGAAACTCCTCCGTCGTCCTCAGACCCTTCCTCCATTCTTTCCCTTCTCCCACTGATCCCTCTGTCCTTGACCACTCCTCCCTTCTGCATTCTTCTTCTTCCCTCTCTTTTCATTCCTCACTCCACTTGTCAGCCATGTCATTCTCCATCTCCTTTTCAACACACACACAAACACTAACACACACACACACACACACACACACACACACTCCTGCACAGACACACATGACCACACTCACACATGACCACCCATCGGTGCTGTGGTATCCACCCTGAGGTGACGAGGCGTGGCTATCTCCTTGAGGCTGCTGGCTGTTTGTTGCTAAGTTCACTGCCTTTTATTGTCAGCTGGTTTCTCTTCAGTAGAGGGACTCTTAAGCCGCTGGAGAAGCTTCACTTCTCCAGTTTCCACTGGTTGGTTAGGAAAGCTAATGTCTCGTCCCATTTACCAAACATTGCATCCTGGCCTGCATGAAACGTGCTGCTTTTGTCAAAGGTGCAGCCATAAACACACACACACACACACGCACGCACGCACACACACACACTAACCATCATGTTAAAGGTGCAGTCTGGGATTCCAATCCAAAGTACCGTTTATAGACAGCACTAAGTTAGAACACCACTGCCCACACACACACACACACACAGACTCATTTCAGATTAACAAGGACTAAAACTGCCGCGTTCCTGAGTTCAGAGTTTTAGGCTACCGCATGACACAAGGCCTCACCATACCATGGACTTTATTATAAGCCTACTGGTAAGCCATTTGGGAAATGACCATCACCTACAGTACTTATTGTTATCTAAAAAGCCAATGCAAACAGGATGCTAACTGAACTTGCTAGCCGAACTGCTAACTGACTTGAAGCTTTTAGTAAAGCTTTAGTACCGTAGTTTTGGTAAAGCCTCCATTAACTTAGGCTACATCAGCCCTACTATACATAGTAGTTGTCTCTGGCAATCTCTGAAAAAGAACTCACATGCAAACTGCGATTCATGACAACATAACCTAAAGAATGAGCCAAAGTACAACTTTGCAAGATACTCAGTTTTCATCTCCAAAAATCAACTCCAATAAGTATCTTAGCTCTGCACAAGAAGATATGCTTCACATAAAAATAGTCTGACAAATATATTTATCAAATGCAAATATCTACACCTGGACAACAGTCTTCCATTGCCTGAAATCTGCTGAAAAAGTCATTATGGAAAGCTATCTCTCCCGTGCCACACTGGCTTCATGTTGAAAATTGGAATTTTGTAGGTTGTAAATATGACTCAATTGTAATTCAGAGTGCATTCTGCCTTACATAATTCCTTCCTCTGCCACTCTTGGTTATTTCATAAACATATCCGAGCCGAATCGGCGGATACCACAGGAGTACATCATCCACATCTTCCCCATGACAGCTCAGAGATAAAGAGGTGGAGGAAACGCAAGGTGATAAAAAACTGCACATTTACCCACACACATGCAGATATGGCTATATGCATATTGATGATTCAGTTTTACATACAAGCTTGCACATGTACACACACACACACACACACACACACACACACACACACACACACAGACAAACATATACGGACACACACACACACTCACTCACATTGCATGTGTGGGGCCTATCCACTTTTTGTACACACACACACACACACACACACACACACACACATCCTCTGCTCCCAGCTGGCCTTGGACACCTCTCTTCCTCAGTTTGGTAGAACTGACGTACCCTCCACGGCCATCTGGAGTGCCATGTCCTGCCTTGGCTGGTGTCATGCCAACGCAATGCAGGCACGGGGCCTCCAGTGTAGGCACTGAGTCTTCCAGCACAATCTGTACCAAACAAATCACTACTCTGTGTGTGTGTGTGTGTGTGTGTGTGTGTGTGTGTGTGTGTGAGAGAGAGAGAGAGAGAGAGAGAGAGAGAGAGAGAGAGAAAGAGATTATGTGAACGTACACACCCACGACCGACAACGACGACTATGCAATCTCATGCTATGCAATCACATTGGTCTTCTTTAGATCTATTTCGAGTGGTCAAAATACTGTTATTTGATGGTTTTCAGGCACAAGATTGAGCTGTACAGCCTGGCTTTATATTTCCTAATCCCTCATCCATAATACCACAACTCAGCCTACTTTAAAACGTGTCAACGTCATATTTACACCTCCTCACTGCCCCCCCACCACACCACCCCCCAATCCAACCCATATTCTTCCATATAATCCCATTAAGGTCCGTCCCGTCTGCCACTCCCTGGGGCAGAAGTCAGCATATTCATAGAGTGTGGCCAATGTTAAATAAAGTGTTGTGTGCTTTAAATCACCATATATGTCTACTGTATGAACGCTTATGGGTGTTGGTTGTACGGCTTGGCAATGAATGAGTGGATGGATGACTTTGCCAATGGAATTATATCCAGCAATAGCCTACCGTGCGAGATTTCACAGAGCTCATAGACAGCTATTCTCCAAGTGCTTAAGACCAAAAAAGTGCTTAGCTCTGTGTTTCAGCCTAGGTACTAAGCATTTTTTGCACTTAAGCACCTATAGGAGAATACCACCCATAGTGTATAGTCAGAAATTCACTAGCAGTACATTATAATCATTTCACATATTCTTTTATGTTATACTATATGAAGCTGTATGTCCTAAAGCTACCATGCTAAAAAGGCCAGCATACTAAAAAGGATATTAAAGGTCCTCCCTTGTAACACCAACAACACCAAAGCAATGTTGCCACTGATAAAGCTAACTACCTCATTAATTTAACTTTCATGTCAGCTTCTGCTGCCCAAACTCCAAGGTTTGTCTAGGGACTGTTGCAGGCAGGCTATCTGCAAAAGATATAAAACCACCAATATGTTCTTTGAATCCAAAGCATCTTGTTAGTAAATGCAGTGTTGTAAATGCACGCTGTTGACAAGGATGCTTTTTGCATCATGCCAATACTACAACTCAGGAAAGACTGCTCCAGTTTCACTTCTGACATAACATACAAATTTGTTTACATTAATTGCTTTGTGCCATTAGCATTCACCCAAGTGCGGAATTAAACATGGTCAAGCATTTCCTTTTTCACTAATTCCTTATTCGTTTGTACAGTATGTTTGTTATGGTAAACAGAGTCAGTGTTGCTAACTCTGTAGCTCCCCACCTTCGTCTGTACTGGATGCCTGCTGCCGGACTGTCAAAAGTGTCGCTCCCACTTGTATAGAACAGACATCAATGGTTCCAGACCACAAATGCACTGATTGTAATGATAATGCCATGTCCATATACTTTTAAGGAGAGCTTTTGCAGCCTATACACACAGGGTACCAGTATTGGTGTTAATTAAAGGAGAAATACTGTGTGATAAGGACCGAAAGTATATTGCAACATCATGAAAAGTTTGAACATTTCCCTGGCAGAATAATTTTGATATGTTCGTGTAGGCCGGAGAAGACTCCGTCAAATGTTCCAACTTATGATGTTGCAATATACTATCACACTGGATTTCTCCTTTAACAGCTCAAATGCACTGTGAACTGACAGCAACGGTTACAGATCACGAGTAGCCTACGCTGTCTGCAGTGTGAATGAGACCACTGAAAATATAACTTTATTGATGGCCTTAATGTTTTGATTTCTTTATATATGTGGGTTTCCAATTCCATCCCATATTACCTGATTGGAAATATATAGTATTTGCCAAAGAAAATAAATAAATAATAACTTGAGTTTGTATGTAGAATGTTGTGTGTGTGTGCAGCCTCCTCGCTAACCCAGTCTACTTGTGATAGACACTGTGGAACATGGTGTAGGCTAACTGAGGCTGCCATAGATAGCTAGTAGCTTATCATGCTGAAATTTGAATGATATCACTTGAAAGACGTTTGCATTTCATGCTATGATTAGTGTTGGACAAAAGGTTGTCTTATTTAACAACATACAGTAGTTCAGGAGGAGCCCAATGACGGCCATGACTCAACGCACGCACGCACACACGCACACACACACACACACACACACACACACAACGTATACGCACACCTCCTTTCCCAACTCTAAGATTAAGAGCTGCTTTATTTTAATGATCTTGAGACATAATAGTCACATTAGCCTAAAGGTAGGCATAACAGATCACTTGTTTAAGTAACAGTATAATTAACAGTAACAGTAGTCTATAACAAAAACAAAAGAAAAAGAAAAAAGAAAAAAAAGGAAACAGTTTTGACCAGGGATAGTGGTTTAGTGTCCCTATAGTTCTTGAATCTGCCGGATATTTTTCTGGACATCATCCCTAACTAGATGTTATCCCGTTTTCTGATTGGACTAAAAAAAAAAGGCATGTTGCAGGCATCCCCAGTTTGAACTCTCCCTGGTCTCCCCAGTAGCATACCTTGAGGCTTGAACACTGGACCACACTTCAGTGGAAGTGGTCATGCTTGTTTGGCAATAGTTTTAAGATTTTAAAGATATCGTTGTCAGGATTCCCACATTATTGAGCATCAAATTCATTCACTTTCCAAGGACTTTCCAGAACCCCTTCCTCAAAGATCAAAGATTTCCCCACAGGGAAATTCAAAGAAAGAGAGAGAGAGAGAGAGAGAGAGAGAGAGAGAGAGAGAGAGAGAGAGAGAGAGAGAGAGAGAGAGTAACAAACCCCCAAAATCTGGACTGCACAGATCAAAATGTAGGCTATAGCCTATTCTTTTTAAAGACAGCCTAAGCATCACTAGATATTTTCGATAAGGCTACATCACGTGCTAATAAAAATACAGGTTTCCACACTTATTTCTCTGCACAAATGTTCCTTAATTTCATTACTAAAACCTCGGTGCACCCATTGTAATGACAACCTGGGGAAATCATACCTCTCACACCTCAGTATCTCACAAGAACTAAACGGAAGTGGATAACCACAAGGACACTGCTCTACTACGACATCCGATTCCACAGGTCACCACTCTGAACACAATGGAACGCTCTGCTCACAAGTGTATGGTAATGTGTCAATCATGATATGAGGCATAAAATCCCTCCTATCAACCAATGCAGCATTTACGCATCAGTCTACTTACATGAACTTGCGCGACTTTTTACTGAGTCTTGTAAACTTGCATTTTACCTTAAAGCACAATTCCCTCGTTCACGTTGATATGACAGGCTTCACATTTGCCAGTATAAATAGTGTTTTCAAACAAATTCACATAAAATAGTGATAGGCTACTGTCCCAACAGGAAGCAATCATGTTAAAGCATCTGTAAGAACAGTGTTACAGTGCTGATGTATACCATGCACCACACTCAGCAAATCATGTTTATGAAGACATTCGCTTTCAATAAATAACGCCGTGTCCACAAGTCCTGCCTCAGTCTTGCAAGAAGCTTTAGAGAGTAGTGTTGTAGTAAAGCGCTCACCTGTCCAGACACAATAGCTGTGCCGATGAGTCTAATGTGCCTGATGAGTCCCCGCAGCGAAGTCCCTTCAGATAAAGATCAGCGGCACAGTGAGGGATGTGTCGGTTTCATACCATGGAAACGGTGCCTACTGATCACAGCCGTGCAACATCAAGTAGGAGACTGAGGGGAGATGTTCGGCGTGATATTAAAGCCTCTCGATCAGGACCGAACCGTTAAAGTGTCGGGTAAATAGAACAAGTGTGGTGGCGATACAATAGTTCAGGTGGGAAAGTCTACCCGCCTAAGTGCCAGCGAAATTGCGCATCCCTCCGGTATGTCGTTCCGTTTTATATCCCTAAAAGTCTCTGAGGCGCAAGAAGCTGTCGATGCTTCCAGGCAACACTGCAAAAAAGACTTGAGAGTCTCTGGTATCGTAGCAAAACGGTCAACAAATTGTCCACGATACCTTTCCTGATAACGCTTAGTTTTGCACGCACCATCTGAAGTGGAAGAAGACGGAGCGAGAATGATGGATACTCTGCTTAAAAGTCCCCGAAACAGCGGAGCAGTTGGATCAGCGGATCAAACGAAAGAAGAAACAGGGAGCGGTTATGTCCACGTCCTGAGCACGACTCGATGCCCAGCGAATGCCAGGGAATCGGTTTCACGTCTAAGTTTATACCCAGAGAGCGAGATGCTACGGGTCTCTGTTGGATCAATTCTTGTCTCTGAGCGGACTGTAATGGATCCACCCACCCGCTTTAGTCAGCAAGCATGTTACTATAACAATAGCGATCGTGTTAAGTAGCCCTCCAAATTAGAGATAATTGCGCAAGATTATTTTTTAGTAATTCTGTGCTATCTAACGTTTGACAAATTTACATAAACATTCATATGCACACTATAATCTATTTTAATATCTTATTACAATAATTTGAAATGCTATCCATTACATCTAGTTAAATTTGTTTTAAAGTCCATATTACTGGAAAGTAGGCCTGTATACACTCAGCAACCTTCACAAAGCTATTTGTTTGTCAAGCATATCCCTAGAGAAACAACTCAGTTGATGGTTCTGCTTATCTCAGCAAGAAGACAGGTGGACAGGTGTGTTGCCTGTCTGCTATGCAAGAAAAGGGCATTCTTGAGTTAGGATATTTTTTGGCTTAATTTTCCCATTTATCTTTTCTACAGATCATTTATAAACAGCATGATCCATATTGTTCGACCATTTTAATACTACGTAGAATCAGATACACCCACACCGTCACTATAGAACATCTGTTCATTCACTATGACAGGCACATTTGTTAAAAGGGGGTTTGAACACACACACATACACACACACACACACACACACACACACACACACACACACACACACACACACACAGATCAGAGAGAGAGAGGGGTGGGGCAGATAGATAGATAGATAGAGAAAGAGAGAGAGAGAGAGAGATATTAAGTGTGGAGCAGACACTCCGTCCTTGTTAGTGTGATTATGTGCAGCCTCAGGTGGTGTTGTGGCCCTGAGCCTGTGAGCTTCAGGCCTGGGGTGATTGTGGGTCTCCTGTGTGCCTCTCCTGGCTGCATGGCTGCATCAGCTCCAGCACTGGCTGGCTCTCTCTCTCTAGGGGCAACTCACCCTCCTCCACCAACCACTCTCCCTGCAGATACACACACACACACACACACACACACACGCGCACGCACACACATGCACACCTTCTTCTCTTCACCTTCTCCTCTTGTTTCCTTTCTCTCGTACTTCTCCTATATGAATAAAAAAGCAAATACAGCTGGTCAAAAACAGTGAGTTTATTGAATACTTCATAATATTTGCATATTATTTTGCATAATTACCTCAACGATTGTGCTGCTATACTGTGCTAGTGCATGGCATGCTCACTATTGTGGCAATGAACAAATGTTTTATAGTGTAGCCTTTTATAGCGCCACCAAAACATGTTACTAAGGACAAAACAAACAAACAAAATGTTTAACGGAGGCATCAGAGGACAACAGTTAGGTCAAGCCTATCTATTTATTACAGCAGGCTAGTTTCTAATTGGACGAGATGCATTCTGTGCCTCATTAGGTAGGTGAAGGGATAGCCAATGATATCCCAAGAGTGAGTCTTTGCAGCCAGTAATCCCAATCACTGCACTTTCCATGGAGTTGACCAACATGAACATTCTATTCTTTCAAAGTGAGATAAAAGCAATTTTAATCATTTGGAATTTATCAGTATCATTTTGCTGGTTACAATTCTTTAGTTTGTAAACCTCATGGATTGGTGAGAGAATACAAAATTCTTGCTATTTTTTGTAACAAAAAAAAACGGTCTTTAAAATCTCTTTAAAAGTATACTTAAAGTAATTATCCGGATTGAATCAACACATAGCCCTGTTGTTGCTATTGTCAATAGCAGGCGAAATAACGAAACGACAGTCGATCCTAACAGATGCAGGTATATCAAATCGATTAGGTTTCATTTTGATATAAAGCTTCTGTCCATTTCATCATCTCGGTCTGTGTTGCACGAAATTCAGTCATTCTCGTAGCTATCGATGTGAAACAGCAAGACCACGTGTTGATTCACTCCAGATAATTCCTTTAAATCTTCTTTTAAAGGGCTTAATTAAGACAGCTATCAACAGCACGTGGCGATGTGAAACAGCAGGGCTACATGTTGATTCAATGTGAATAATTCTCTACAATGTACTTTAATGCAACGCCGTGTTATAACTGCATGGAAAAACAAAAAACAAAACACTTTCCTCACATGTAGGATAGTTTACTGTTAATGTGCACCTCCCTTCCCTTGGGGGTCAGAGGCTGAGTTTCTATCTCTGTGTAGCAGATGTATGGCCATCCACTGGGACTGGCAGCCATCATCATATGTACTTAGTGTACCATAAATGAATTGTGCCCTGGATGCTTTTTTTCTTTTATTAAAGCTATCGTTGGCGTTATATGGTGGTGTTGTCCCAGTCTCTGGTGAGAGATGCACAGCCCCTTAATGAAGGCCTGAGAGATGCCATCCGCCCCCAGCCATGTGCATCACTGGTGGGAAGAGGGGATCAAAGTCAAGACCCCGGCGTCTGCAGTCCAGTCCAGTCCAGTGCAGAGCACTGCTGCTCAACAACAGCCTGGGGCAGGCATCAGACAGCATACAACAACACGCATCTGAAATAGCCTCGCTAGCTAGCCAGCGCCCATGTGGAAGGGCAGAGCTTGTGTCCGTCTGTGTGTGTGTTTGTGCGTGTGTGTGTGTGTGTGTGTGTGTGTGTGTGCGTGCGTGCGTGTGTGTGTGTGTGTGTGTGTGTGTGTGTGTATGCGATACAGAGATCAGTACAGCATGCAACTCAGTTGATCATGAATAATCTCTGTGAATCTGTGTGTGAATCTTTGTGAGGTTCTGTGTTCTGTGAGTGTGTGTGTGTCTGTGTGTGTGTGTGTGTGTGCTTGACTGGCTGTGTCTATGTGCCATAATGAACACACATGAGCCTTGGTATTCTGGTGCTGATTGAGTGGTCCTTGCACATACAGTATTGTCTGTAAGTCAGCAGAGAGCAGCAGCTCTGCAAATGAGCAGACTGATTCTGCTGTCCCTCTTAATTCCTCTTGGTTGGTGTGGTACAGTACGGGAGGCTATTCATGACAGCATTGGATGAGCTTTGAGATAACTCAATACCTTCCTCATACATTGGAATATATGTGGTCTAGTGCTGGCAAAATTAACGCTTTAACAAGTGATTAATCCCCCAAAAATTAACTCGTATTTAAAAAATTAACTCAGATTAATCCTGATGAATATGGTTCCACTTTCATGGCATGTATTCTGTTCAATTTCAGAAAAATAGCTATGCTGTCAAGTCAAACTTGAAAGATTATGGCCTAGCTCCTGAAAGTCCAACAGCAGAGGGTTGATGTTTTGGGAAACACCCCATTTGAGAAGAACAAAGCCAGGTACAGGTATTTAGTATCAGGGCCTTACCAGGGCAAAATAATGGTCCAACATACCCTAGCATCCAAATTCTTAGTGGAGGAATTGAGTTGCGATTAAAAGGGTGATTTTGAGCAGAGATAAGGGTGGGTGGGTGCAATGTATGTTGTCTAATCAAAGTCAAAAGCAAACTTTCTTGTCAATCAAACACTGCAACAGTACATTGCAAGCAGACTAAAATTGCGTTACTCCAAACTCCAAATGTGCAACAAAGTAAAAAAAAAAAAAAAAAAAAAAAGACGCAACTAAGATATATAACTGTATTTAAGTGTAAATGTGTGCAGACAGCCCAGCTACTATAGTGTGAGAAGTGTGGATACCCCCAGGGCAGGGTAGGGTGCTGTACTGCCTGTTCTTCCTCTTCAGTCCTGCTCATTAGATATGCATGGGGAACCATAACGCACCTGCTCTCAAAGCTAGCCCAACGTATGCAAGTCAAGAGGCGTTCAGCCTAAGGCCAGTCAGTGACATTTGCGGGAAGTTGGAAACAGTTGGCATACAACAAGTTTAGTTTTGCATGTAGTAAACCAGAACATCAGCATTGAGGGCTCATCATAAAATGTGTGCAAAGAGGATGTACTGGATCTAGCTCCGTCCCTGGGGCATAAGCAGATATAATGCAAACATAATACAAACATTTACATTTATTCAGGACATAGCCTATGGATCACAGTGTGGAGCTCAAGGGACGGTTTAGAGATTCCAGACCAAATGGGGAAACAGGAAGCCTCACAAAAGGTCTGACCGAAAGCCAGCGTTGGTATGCTGAGACTATCATACACACATCGGACCCCGATGAACATTCTCCCAAGATTGTGTACATGAAAACATTATGTTAGGTTTCAAACACTACCACAGTTATTTTAACCAGCTTATCTTAAAATGTCACCTATAGAATGGTTTGTGTAGGCTACTGAACATTTAGCAGCTCTGTATTGGAATCCCAGCAGTATGTAACTGTAACTCAATTTGACAACAGAATATTGGATGCAATTAAATTGTTTTACTATGTGTTAGGGCTCAGGATTATTACACCAGGAAACCAGGACCAGGAAACAATGTTGGCATCCAGGGAAAAAAATAATCCTTTCTGCACACACATTGTATTTTATTGGGTACATGCACACAACCATTAATTCAAAAGTATATATATATTTTTTTTCTATGTATTCAATATATTATAGAATATTAGACTATATTATGTTACTATGTATATGATTACTGTAAGGGGACATCCTGAGAAATTTATTGTACATCATATTTTTGTATGATTTTCCAAAACATTTCCAGTCTAGGTTTCTCAATTAATATCTCTACTGTGCAGAGAGAAATCAAGGATATAGTTTTTTAAAATCTTAGCAGCTTATTTCTCATAGGCGATCTGTTAGTGCAAACTTTAGGTCCCGTAAGTCATGCCATGTCAGTGCTCACAGTCATCACAAACCTACTTGGAGTGCAACACCCTCTAGTGGGTTGGAAGAGAAAGACATTATTGTAATGCAGACTTATTTGTTGTGTGTGCCTTCTTTTTTATAGAAATGTAATAATAATAATAATAATAATAATAATAATAATAATAACAATAATATTGCTATTATTATTATAACAACAACACACCAATTCAAGTAATTATGGTGTATTTGTTACAAGTTATGACTCAACTAAGAGCTATTCATTCCTAGGCCATTCTAGGCCATTCAGAGCACAACAATCAGCACAGACATTTATTTCATCATGTACAGGTAGGTAGGTGCTGAAACTGGGCCATGCTCAAGGCCAAGTATCATTGACAGATATTGAATCTCACAAGCATGGACAGTTGCTGCACCAAGTCTCAGACAGACAGACAGGAAGACAGACAGACAGACAGGTTGTTGTAGAATATTATGGCATGTGTGGAGAGATAAAAGAAAAAAAGAGAAAAAAGTAGTAGCACAAATTAAATTAAAGGTATTCTTACATGCAAATGTAAAGAATTGTAATCAGGTTAAATGTTTCATTAAACATGTTGGAGAATCAGTCTTAAAATGTCAATGCATGTTTTGAATGTACAATTGTGTTATCTGATAAAGCATTTGCATGTCTGCATAAATACAGAGTGCACATGGATCATAATGAACTGGTTTTGTTTGTTTGTTTGTTTTGCTATTTACAATATTTATAGTATTGTCCAAATATGATCTTAGCTTTGTTTTGGATAAATGCAGTTGGACTGGAGATTGCTGTTTAACTTCCTATTTATAGCGTCTTAAAGGAGAAATCCGGTGTGAATCAGTCATTAGCCCTGTTGTTTTAGGCACCTGAATGTTGTCTTTAAGAAAAATAACGAGAAAATTTGATGCTACATAGACCAAATAGCAAACCGATTATTAATGCTGACTGAATGGGGCATAATGAAATAAAACTGAAAGTAAGTTGTTAGTTGCCGTTTCACTGTTCAGTCTATGATGTGTCAAATTTTCTTATTCTTTTTCCTACCTACAGCATTTGCTGAGTTTGAACAAAAGGCTATGGATTGATTTACACTGGATTTATCCTTTAATCAGCATGAACATTAAATCAACAAATCTCAGAAGTGCTATAAAATATTTTGCATAACTAACAGTTTACTTGAAATACATATCATAGCTGAACACATGTAAAGTCATGAAATGAGGTAGGTCTCCTTCTAAAGCAGCCTGCGTGTGGTTCACCACGCACAGTGAACAGACGTGTGCTATGGCGGCCCACTAGATTTGATGGATGTCACTGTTGAGGAGGGATGACACCAAGCTCTGACCAAAGGACACATAATCCCCAATGAATCATTCATCAATACTGTCCCTCAGTCTCTGTTGTCTGGTGTGAAGCCAGCTGTCAGTCCTGATGTATACGCTTTGGATTAGACTACAGAGCTGTCTTGAGACAATCGCCTCTTGCTCACAACTGACAGCAAAATCACATTTTGAGAGTGTCAAAGTGCTGATTGTGGTAATAAATTAGACACGGGGACTTGGTAAGATAAGACCTTGCAATATGTGACAGGGAAGTTGTCCTTGGGACTTAAGTTGGAATGCGACAAAAACTAATCTGCATCTGGATGTTGCTTATTGTAATAGCATTGGCTTTCGGCTATCATAGTCCTCAACAAAATCTCTGAACAGCTTAGTTTTGGATCAAATAATGTTTCTTTTTAATAATTATTATTATTTGTGTGTCAATGGAATTTTAGTACAGTAACTGTAATCCAATCCTATATCTGTGGTATTATTGGAGAATGAGGAAGTGGTGTAAGCTGCAGTCTATCCCGTTATGGGGCCTGATTTAAAATCACTTTTCAGGAATTCCTGGACTGGTGAGCATGGTGTGAGGCATTGGAAAAAATAAGTATGGATTATAAAATAATAATCCATACACTATTTTGATGCATGGTGTACCATTAAAGGGACACTGTGCAGTTTTTACTGTACAACTAACTTGTGAAATAGCTACATAAAAGCATACTAACATTTTAGAGTCTTTCTGCATTGACGTATCCTTAATGCTGCCTTCTATAGAATCTATTGATATCTTGGCAATGGTGACTGAACAGGTCATCCAAAGCAAAGTTTTAAGCAAGTACCTTGATACCTTCTACGACAGGTAACATATAGACAGTGAAGACAGTGAGGCAGCAAGTCACTGCCTTCCATTTGCAGGCACAGTCATTGTATTACAGTAAATATTCTCATTCCTTCTTCCAAAAATATCACTTCGGGAGTTTGAGCGAAAGGAATATGGGCAGAATTACACTGGATTCTTCCTTCAATAATTTTACTGAAACACGCACCGCTGTGTTTCAGAATTCTTTAAAAATGTATCACTGCAAATTAGCATGGAGATCATGCATGCACACTGACTTAAAATAATGCAAATTATGTATCAGTGGGGAAACAGAGGACTATGCATGTGTCTTTGTGTGTGTGTGTGTGTGTGTGTGTGTGTGTGTGTGTGTGTGTGTGTGTGTGTGTGTGTGTGTGTGTGTGTGTGTGTGTGTGTGTGTGGTGGTGGGGGGGGGGGTGCTTGTGTGTGGGTGTCTGTGTGAGTGTTTGTATGTGTCATGTGTATCCATGTGTTTCTGTGTGTGTCAGTGTACTTGTGTGTGTGTGTGTGTGTGTGTGTTTGTATGCATGTGTGTATGCATGTGTGTGTGTTTGTGTGTGTGTGTGTGCATGTGTGTGTGTGTGTGTGTGTGTGTGTGTTTGTCTTGATATACCACTGTGCCATCTCCAAGTCAATATGCCGAGAATAAAACCAATTAGCATCAGAAGATATAATTGGCCAAGCAGCAGCAGCAGCAGCAGCAGTATATACCATAGACCTAAACATGTAAGAGTAAACAACCCAAGGCTGCTTTAAAATGCACCTGAATTGTACCGTATGCAAATGGTTGTAGCCTCTCCAAAGATTCCACTTCCCTACATTATGGAAGTGCATGGCCAGCAAAGAGGATTTGGAGATTAGTATTGACCCCATCACAGGCCCATGGAGACCTGCATACACAATGATGGATTTGGTAAGGGAGGGATGCTGACTTTAATATCGCAGGACAACTAAGTAATCAAGGTGTGCCCTCTGTAAATAAGGGCAGAGCCTCTTAGCATCCACTGCATACATTTGGCACTTATCAACACCAGTGCACTCCACCAGGGCTTAGACAGACTCAACTTGGGCTGGCCTGGGCTGGGCTGGGTTTTGCTGGGCTGTCAGAGATGTGTAAAGGTGTTCTATAAATGGCAGCACTAGTTAAAAAAAAAACAACAGCAACAAAAACAGTCATCATCAATTTTAATACTTCAATGAATGCTATGATTAGAGATTAGTGATTAGACATAGAATATGATGTTTTAGATATTTAAGGCTTTTTTGTTAAAGAGAGGCATTTTAGAAGTTTAGTAACCTCACTCATGTCAGATGATTCGTAGATGCAAGCAGGCTACTCTATCTGAATTTGCTCCGTAAGAGAAGACTGCACGTCATCAAAAAATCTTGCATATAATTGGACAAAACACTTGTCTGTCATCTGACTTCAACCACTTACATCGAAACCTACCTGGTGCATGCAACAACAACAACAACAACAACAACAACAACAACAAAAACTGTCATCATCAATATTTTTTAACACTCAATGACTGCTATGCAGTTACAGTAGATACAATATGATGTTTTACTGTTAAAGCTGTATTCAGCAACTCTTAAAGTCAAATTTTCGTAGAATTGTCACGATATTCTGGAAGTAGCATATGAAAAAGGCTATTTAGGAAAAAACCTGAATTCTCTAGCGCTATCTAAACCGTGTAATCGTGGTTGCAAAAATCCAGCGCTCCCTGTAGCCATCTACCAATCCGCTTCGGAGGGAGGGATAGCTGCCTGTCGATCACAGCTGTGAGCAAGCCGCCGACTCGGGGAAGGACCAGAAAGTTGTATGATTTTGAATTTTTTTGCCTACGTCTCGGCATTAGGTAGACTTGCTGAACAAAGCTTTAATGATAAAGCAACTAGATTTTCTAAACTGGAAAAAATCTGGTCTCTGGTCTCGTCAACTTCAAGTTTGTGTTTACAATGGATGTGGAGGAAACTATAAATTAAGCATGTGTGTGTGTGTGTGTGTGTGTGTGTGTGTGTGTGTGTGTGTGTGTGTGTGTGTGTGTGTGTGTGTGTGTGTGCGTCTATTCTGAAGTTCTTAAACTGTAACCTTACCCATCAGCAAAACCAAGAGTTAAAAAGAATGAACGATGGACACAATGTCCTGACAGGCAGGAATTTGTGCAATAAGCACAAGCACAATTAGAACAACAGTCTGAGAGCTCAGACCTCCACCAAGGCAACAGTGACATTCGCTGATGGAATACAGATTCCCAAATGGTGTTCCAGATGACAATCAAATTGTAATCATGTGTTCCTTGTCCCAATACTTATGCTCTCTAAAATATTTAATCCAAATTGCACAAAAACAAACAAACAAACATGCCAACATAGTCTTGTTTGCAGATGTAACAATTAATCCACATCCACAATGAGAGAGTGACCTGTGAGGTATTGCTTGCCTCCGTCTACATAATTTGACACATTGCTAGTGGGAAAGGCTAGCTTTAATTTCCTTGAACTTTTGTGATTTAGGTTTTGTGGAACATAGTAATTTATAGGTGTTTGTTTCTCAAAGACCTCTTCAGACAAGATCCAGCAGTAAGTCAATTATAAATTCAGCCAGCATGTTTCTCTTAAATGCTCCTTTGAAACCCAACACCATCCTCAGCGGCGTGGGTCAAGTAAGCCCTGGGGAGCTTTTCCTCTCTCTCTCGCAGGAAGTAATGACTGTATTCTACCGTTCGATCTGGCTAAGGTCATGGCCCGCTGTACGAGAATCGTCCTCGAGTAAGGTGGATTTAGCTTGAGAGTTGGGGGGAGCGGGGGTGGGGGCAGACGTACCTTCACTACTAGGTCATAGAAAATATGTCTGTAATCAATTTGAGGCGGTTTAGGCCAAAAACATGAGCAAGGAGAGAATGCAAGGCGTAGGCTACTCAACCAGTCTCATCTTCATTATTCTCACACTTCCTTGACAGCTGGGTGAACTACTAGAGGTCTGTGGTTACAGCAGGATAATGCAGACACCTGGGAGGCATCATAAGAATAATACATACTATGCATACAGACCTAGGAGGAGCCTCAACCCTCATACATCAGGCACAGCTCGGAAAAGAAAACAGCCCCAAGGTTGTGCCATCAAATCAATTAGAACGTTCTCTTGGATGTGAGAACAATGGTATTATTAGGACAGAGATCAAAATAATTCAAAAGGAGGGAGAAGAGAGTGAATAAGAGTGTGATAAAGAAAGAAAGAAAGTAAAGAAAAGAAGAGGAAGGGCAAAGACAAGAGAAAAGAGGAATTAGAAATGCAAATGTAAGTGATTTTAAATTTACCAGCAGCAGCATCCATACAGAGTTACAGCCCAAGGCTTTCTATTCCCCCTCCTCACAACTTGAAACAGAAGTACGCTCCGCATTTCACACCACGGCACAGACAGTCTAATAATGTAAAGTACACACAGATACACGCTCATGAATGCAGGCCCAGTCTTCTCAGCATCAGACACTGTGTTTACCGTTTCCTTTTTCAGCCTTTCCAACTATTCTTCCCTCTCTCTTTTTCACTCTATGAGTTTAGTTAGTGAATTCATCCCTTGTAAAACCCAATACTGTGGGGGTTAGTGTAATAATTAAATAACTTCCTTCTTTATTTTCACAGTAATGAGTGTAGTTAGTGAATCAATCCATTGTACACCTCAACAATGTATGGTTAATGTTTAATTAAATAATTTCCTTTCTTTTCCCTTTTTCACAGTAATAAGCTTAATTAGTGAATTCCTCAGTTGTAAAACTCAACACTGTATTTAGTGTTATAATTAAGTAACTTCCTTCTTTCTTTTCCACAGTAATTAGTTTAGTTAGTGAGTTCCTCAGTTGTAAAACTCAACACTGTATTTAGTGTTATAATTAATTAAGTAACTTCCTTATCTCTTTTCCACAGTAATAACTTTAGTTTGTGAATTTCTAGGTTGTTAAACTCAACACTGTGGTTAGTGTTAATTAACTTCTCGGCAGCCAGTCAATTTAAGTGTCAATTACAGGAAAGCCCCTCGGGGTCGGATTAAAGCCGACAGGGTCGGATTAAAGCCCTGTGGAAAATATACTGAGCTACAAACAATGGAGTCATCTTGGAGTTAGAGATGGATGCACTCCATGAGAGACAGACTGATGATGACCACAGAGAATTAAAGACAACTAAACAGCAGATATGAGAAGAGACAGTAGGCTAAGTAAGGGATAACGTTCGGTGAGGCGGTCATTATCGTGATATTGTGGGTATCTTGCAGATCAGATACTCCCGACAGAGTAATGCAACGCATGTGGCATTACTCTGAAGGGAGATATGCAATGATAATGACCACCTCACCGAACGTTATCCCACTTATTACACAGCTAACTACTGTAGATATTATTAACATGCGACCTTGTTTATCACTGCTTTAACGGTAAATTTAATGATTAAGATGGCTAATACCGTCCACAGAAAAGAGGCATTCTGTTAACTGTGACAGATCAGCTGTTTGGTCAAGGCCACGTTCTGTTTCACTTTTGCTTGACAGCTGTCTGTTATACTTAGCAATGGTCCGTTATTAAAAATTAATGGAGCATTCTACAGCATTATAAAGAGCCGTGTAATAATATGGGATAACGGCCAATGAGGTGACCGGTTTGATGGAAATAATGGCGAGGTGGAGGTTTATCAACTCCAGCAACATTAAGGAAAAATGAGACTTCATTTAAAAAGAAGTTATCCTGGTGTCTGTTTCCCAAACTCCTGAGTGCTAACCAGTTAGCAGCTAAGTTGCCTATGGGAAATTGCATTGCGACCGACATAGTTGCTATCTCAACTAGGGAAACAGACCTCTGTTCATTGGCAATCAGTTTGAGATTGAAAGGATTCAGAAGGTGCTAAAAATGGACAATAGCCAGTATTGACAGGTATATAAACCAGCCACATTACTACAATACTTTCAGAGGCAATGGGTCATGCTGACCCGTTCCTGTTTAATCCCATCATAGGGAATCACCCAAGGGCTAATGTAACAATATCCAACCCACCCTCACTGTCTGTTCTCAGTGTATCCGGTTAAATCCCAGCTAACCGATCTGCAGTTGTCTTCCCAAGTTTCAAAACCAATCCAACCTGTTCAAAACACACTATAATAGGGCACCTACACCCCACTCCAATAGCTCAAGCCCCAGGCTTCACTTTCTGGAACATCTTTTTAGTCAAACGTAACAAGAGAACAGCAGTACTCTGAGAAAGCAGTCAGAGATCTCTTGGGTCAGAGATGTGATATTTTGGGCGTATCTGGTAAACAAGGTGACTGCCCTCTTCAATGCAGTCCCAACAGCTCCTTGTGTAATATTCTCATTTAATTCCTCCTGACTCAGCAGGGGCAGTGGTCTACCTGAGCTGTAAATTGTCCCTGTTGGCTGACCGCTTCATTTGCAGGGCTGATTAAGATGAATGGGGATCACTGCTAGTGGGATGAAATACAGTGCCGTGGCCACATCTAACCCCGGTCCTCCGCTTCCTCCTCCTCCTCCCAGCCTTCCAGGCTGACGTGCTGTATAATATCTGCTATTGACCAGGCCGCAGAGCTCAGCCGTTTTGTTTCAGTATGTACAGCCAATGTCATTCAGGGACATAAGAGTCCTTCACACACCCAGGGAGGCTGGCTGGGAGGCGGGGGTCACAAGGGTCACTGGGAGGGGGGTGGGGCGGGGGTTCTGAGGGGGAGGGGTTGACCTTTTGGTTCAGCACCACTCTGGACTGTGAGAGTAGATGCTAACATCTGAGGGAGCGGGAGACGCATAAGTAAATATCATAGTCTAGACTAGGCGGTGTGTGTGTGTGTGTGTGTGTGTGTGTGTGTGTGTGTGTGTGTGTGTGGCCTTATGAGTGTGAGAAAGAGAGAGTGAGAGAATGGTTATGTTTGATTCTACAAACAAATGTTGCCTTCTAGGTAACGTTCAGTGGCAGCATGCAGCCCAGCATGGCATCAAAGCACATCTGAATCCAATCAATGCATAAAACTCTGGCTTTGAAGCATGTCACTACATCCCCTGAATGTGTTCT